>CM045738.1:17139796-17147296 GCA_024760905.1 Plotosus lineatus
GCTTGAAGTCTGTGCATTAGCACATGGGAATGATGTGAAAAATGGAGAGATCACATTACAAACTCACCAAAAATGAAGCACCTCAATGCATAAATCTTTTGGCAAATGATCCTACAGATCCTTCAGATTCATACTTTTGAGATGATATTACACTGGTGTTAAGAAACTGAACCATCCCCATTTCCAAGTTTTAGGTGTAAGGAATTTATTAAAGTGTTTTTTAGTGATTAGTGATGGAAGGCTTCTGAATTACACAAACAGGATGTTATGCTTACAATGAAGAACAGTGCAGTTACTGATAAACTGTCAACATGAAATCATCACCTCAGGCTTCAGGCTAAAACTCAAAGTTTTTTAAAGTTCCAGTGTTTACGTTCCAGCGTTGACTAAAATATCTTACACGCAAAAAAAAAAAAAAAAAAAAAAAAAGTTGGGTTTCTTAGGGGCGTCCTAATAATAAGCACTTTTGCTTATCATCATTAAAATAACCAATTAGACAGCACAACAGTTCTGAAATACCAGCATGGTTTATTAAAAGGTGGGATTTGTTCATGATTTGAAATGACTGTATTGTTTTGTGGACTACAGGGCAGGTTTTTTTTTTTTATTAAATTTTAATACATGTGAATAATAGACTCCTTTTCTCGTTGCATTGGCTATGATGTCAGAAAATGGTTACAGATCAACCCATCAATCAATCAATCAATCCTATCTGTTGCAATGAATCCGTAAAACATGTTCAAAATGACTGGTACTGAAAGTCCTGAATCATTAATGAGTTGTTTTTGAAATTGATGTATTTGTTGTGCTGTCAGGTCGATTGTCCGTTTCAAAATCAACAGCGCTGTCGGTTCGACAGATACAGTTTTTGTTATGGATGTTCAGTGAGGTCCACTCAAACAAACCTGACACTTTTATGGCCTGGATGTGGTTCTGACCGGGCCTTTCACTCCAATAAAGTAAAGTACTGATACACCATCATCATTACATTTATTACTTTATTTATTTAAGGCAAATTTAAAATCTAATCCTGACCACATATTCTGCATTTTCCCATATTACTTCATCCGAGTAATACATTTTAGCAGCAGTTTTACAATAATGTGCTACACAATTACAAATTGTCTAAAATATAAATTGTTTGATCGTACATGGTGATTAGTATATCACAACAAAAATGTACATTTAAGAAAAAAAGGCATTAAAAATACGAAAATATCAGCAGTTGAATATGAAGGAATATGTAGATTCTCAGAAAACCTTTATGCTGTTCACACACACGCGCGCGCACGCGCACACACACACACACACACACACACACACACACACACACACACAGAGTGTTGGTATACAAGGAAATCAGCAAGAAATGTAAAGATAGTATGACAGCGAGGGTTTACCCTGTTGATCGGTGCCATTCAGGCCGAATTCAAAGCATCTTAACTGATGGAAAAGTGCAGCGTACACATTCAATTTGAAAGTGAAGATAATCAAATGAGTCAAGAGTGGTGTGTGTTCGATCGATGTTATGTCAGCATTGCACAGCAAAGACCTTTATCTTTCACAATGTAATCAGCTGTATGTATACAGTTCACCAGGCCATGGCAGGACCATCACTCATACAACCATTCGCGCTCTCAATCTAAAGGTGATTTGAGACAGCCAATGGCTGTGCACGTTTGAGTTTTTTGACCATGGAAGGAAACCCGAGTACCCGGGGGTGGGGGGGTGACCCACGCAAGCACAAGGAGAATATGCAAACTCCACACAGAAGCGCCCGAGCTGGGAATTGAACCCGGGAGCGTCTTGCTTTGAGGCAGCCATGCTAATCACTTTGCCACCGTATCACCCAGTCGGAATACAGAACGTTAAGCTCGACAAAAAGATTGAAGTCCATAGTAAGATCGTCAAGGCTGAGTAAGTACAGTAAACAGTTTCTTCTGTTTTTGTTTCACTCCTTTCGAACCACAGTAAGAGAGTAGTGCATTAGATTGTTTTTGGCAGCCAGGCATACATATGTCATGGGAAGCACATGGTCAATTAGGATTTGCCCTTCAAAGCAACTTCACTTCATTCATAAAGTGGGAATCATTATTCTCGCTACCACCCAGATTGTTGAATTTAAACCATCTTAAATTTAAACACGGAATAACTGGAAGGAGGTGGAAAATCTCTCTCTCTCGCTCGCTCACACACACATTTTATATGAATCACAGGGAAGTATATTTAATATAACTGATAACTAAACATTGATAAAGTTTTGCTGTTTGTAGTACAGACGCTCCTCGCTTTACGTTTATCCGCCTTACGTTTTTTTTTTCCCGATTTTACATTTGAACTGACTGTAAAAAAATTTTTTGTAAGTCAAAATTTGAGTTGAGCGTGCTCTCCATCGTACGGGATGTTCTTACGTAGTACGTAGACGTAGTATGCGGCGCTCATTGCTTACAAACGACAGACTGAACGTGCCCCTCCTTCTTCCCAGTTCACAGAGTGTTACCCTTGTGTTAAGACATTGTCTCTGTGATCTTTGTGTTTACACTGTTTTGCGTATTTGTAACCCGAAGCGAATACGGTTGGTCAGAAGCGTACGCCTAGTAGTGATAGTGGTGATCAGAAAAAGCATCTTGTTTGAAACGAAGATGGCTATTATCAAAAAAAATTAATGCTGGAGAAATACATGTGAACGTTGCACGTTTCTTCCAAATGGCTCCGTCGACCATCGGAAACATTTATAAGCAGAAAGATCTCATCACAGAGAATGTTAAATAGTATTTATGGATGTATAGCAGTGGTGGTCTAGTGGTATAGGGCGCTGGATCGCTGATCCAAAGGTTTGGGGTTCGAGTCCCACTCTCCACAAGGTTGTAACTGTTGTCCCCCCCAGTGCAGCTAACTGGATTATCAAAGGCGGGCCATGTGTCTCACTGTCTATGGTGAGAGGTTCATGTAAAAGAACCATTGCTGACTTTCGTAAAGAGTAGCTGCAAAAGTCGTCAGCGTGTTTCTGTCCCTTGCTAAAAAGGGTTGTGACAGGAAGGGCATCCGACGTAAAAACCTCTGCCAAATCAAACGTGCGAATCAGATGATTCGCTGTGGCGACTCCTGAGTGAAAGGGAAAAAGCCGAAAGGAAGACAGACAGACAGAATGAACGGTCATATGTTACTGGAACATGCAGTAATAACTTACGTTTTTTTTTCTCCATCTTACGTTAGGCCGTTCGGAACGTAACTAAAACGCAAGTCGAGGAGCGTCTGTATTAACATTCTATTTAGTTTTGCAGGGCTGTGAATACAATGTATTTAACAATTAACCACAGAAAATCAATTTAAAATGCAAATAATCTATTTACTGTCGAGGTTATTTGAACTGCATAAAATGTCTTGTTTTCAAGGACGGTGTGACATTGTAAAGAGCAGTGCGTTTGCACCGCATTCACCAAGATGTAGTCTTCAAAAAGAGATGGTTTAAATGGTACTGAACATGAAACCCACATGAACATGTAACATCTATTTCCTTTTAGTGTGCAAGTCTGGAAAGTAAGTGTTTGTTCCACGCTGCCTCAACAACTTAAGCACAGCATGTTCTCCCATTTGATTTCTTCTTCAGAGTACAGGCTGCACCGCTATAAACATTCAAATCACTCGGTTTAATCTGTGCGTGTACAGGCCATAACATATTCAAATTGGGGGAAAAAAATAATAATTAATTATAGACACATATGTACAGAATATGTCTAATTACATATGTACATATCTGTCTGGAAGTCCAAGTTGTCCTCAGTGTTTCAAATTAAAAACTGCTAAACGGAGACATATTCCTTAAAGGTCACAGTCAGACAGTTTGTGGTGACATCCGTAATGATGATGTTACCTGAAAATGGCTGAAAATAACTGCCTGGTTCATCTGACTTTACTGAAGTTACTGTGTTGTCCACTTCACCAAAGGACTCTGTGGGAGCTTCTGCGTGTACCCTCGTGCTCCCACAGCTCAAGTCGATTGGTTCATCAGGAAGGGTTTTGGTAGCATTGTAGTTATAGCCCCCATTGCTGATTTGACCAGAACAATGTAGGTCTATAGGTTCCCTCTGAGGAGAAAAGACGACCGGATTGGGAGCACTGATGCATCTGGAACTGAGGAATTTCTTACACTCACTTGCAGCTTGGTTGGATTCGGACAGGTTCCTCTTGCGATGGCCGAGATGGTGGTTGGCGGAGTCCTGTTGTGATGGGGAATCTCCCCCTACTGATATGGGTGAAGAAATATTTTTGGTGGATGGCTGCAGAGAGTGAATATGTGAGAAGTTGGTCTTGTTCGCGTCGTCTTCTGGTGCGTGACTCGCCTCGGCGTTCAATTTTACTTTTGAGAGCTCAAACCTTTTCTGGTACACTCTGTTTCCAAATTCATTGGTACCACATGTATTGTCTCTTGGTTGATTACAAGCATCCTTCTCCTGGCCGGCTCTAACTTTTAGAAGATTGGCTGCATTGCCATTTATAGACTCCTCGGTTTGTTTTGTTTTGTCTGTTCCGACGGAATCCCTCGTTTTCATTTTCGAAGGCTGCACCCCGTTATCCATGTACTTGCTCATGACGATGACGATTCGGCCGTTTTTGTTTTTGTTCCTAATGATCTTCATCTTGCTGCTGATACCACTGGAAAGCAGGGAATCCTTTGATGTTGCGTTTAGCGTTCTGTCATCTTTGTTAGCGGGAATAAGCAGTTGTTTATGCTCCATAGACAGATTCCCAACTTTATTTAAGCTATCAGCGTCTTTGTCACGCACCCATTTCTGTTGAAAAGCAGAAGGAAGGTTCCATCCTTTAATAGATGGCTCATGCCCTTTAACCTCTTTGGCCTTTGTGTTTTGCTGGTCATACATCTTCGGGTCTGGTTGGTAATGATGGTGTTTCTTGCTGTTCAGTTGATAGAAGTGCTTCTTCTTGCCACTGCTGGGAGCTTCTGCCGGACTCTCCTTGCTGTTGGGTTGGTACTGATGATGTTTTTTGCTATTGAGTTGATAATGCTGGTGCTGTGATCTGTTCATCTGGAGCGAATCCACTTTAAACTGGTTCTCCTCATCTAGTGATGTCTCCTGAAGATCAGCGAGGATGCTGGACCTCCGCGCAAAAGCAGGCAACTGGAGGGAAAAAAAAAAAAAAAAAAGGAAGAAACAATTAAATAGGGACGAGTGATAGATTTCTTGCTGCTGTGT
This sequence comes from Plotosus lineatus, assembly GCA_024760905.1. Classification (NCBI taxonomy): domain Eukaryota; kingdom Metazoa; phylum Chordata; class Actinopteri; order Siluriformes; family Plotosidae; genus Plotosus; species Plotosus lineatus. Next base: position 17,145,013 of record CM045738.1, read on the forward strand.
TTATCACACATATCTGCTTTTGGATCTGTGCAATACTATGAAGGACGGCTGAAAAGTTCACAGGCTGAATCTGAAGGGATACAGCATTGCCAGAGTCAAAAGCTTTCGAGAGCTTTCATGCCAAAGGGGGTCTGGGCTACACAGGACCTGATAGAAGAAGTGTGTAGCCCACAAGGAAAACTTATATATGTTGAAAAATAAACCACAGTTGGTCAAATTTAAACGTCACAGTTCATCAACAAACATCACAGTTGGCCGAAGAAATGTTCCGATCACCATCACAGTGATAAATGTGCATCAGCTGAGCTGTTGCACCGTAACAGTTTTACATATTAACTCCATGAAATGATCATTTGTCTTCCTGCAGACACATACTGAAGACATTTTGAGAAGGCGACAGTAAAAAGGACGGATTTAGTCATTTCTTCTTCTTTCTTCTTTTCCTTTCGGCTGTTCCCTTCAGGGGTCGCCACAGCAAATGATCTGCCTCCATCTCTCCCTATCCTCTGCATCTTCTACTCTTACTCCAACGACCTTCATGTCCGCCTTCACCGCATCCATAAATCTTCTCTTTGGTCTTCCTCTGGGCCTTTTGCCTGGTAGTTCCAACCTCAGCATCCTACTACCAATATACTCACTATCCCTCCTCTGTACATGTCCAAACCATCTCAATCTAGCCTCTCTGACTTTGTCTCCAAAACATCTAACATGTGCTGTCCCTCTGATGTACTCATTCCTGATCCTATCCATCCTCGTTACTCCCAAAGAGAACCTCAACATTTTAATTTCTGCCACCTCCAGCTCTGCCTCCTGTCTTTTCCCCAGGGCCACTGTCTCTAAACCATACAACATTTATCCTCACTAATATCTAACATTCTCCACAGATTACAGGAAAAACCTTCACATCATAACTTGTACCTGTTATCTCAGTGTGCAACATCACAGTACTCGGAATAAACGTAGTAGTAGCTGAATCTTGTGGGGCCGGTGGTGTAGTGGTTAGGGTGCTGGGCTCATGATCGGGAGGTCGTGAGTTCAAATCCCACTGAGACCCTCACTGTGCTAAGACCCCTGGGCAAGGTCTCAACCACAAGTGTGCCTCTGTTCACCCAGCAGTATAAATGGGTACCAGTAAAAATATACTGGGAAGGTAACCTGCGATGGACTAGCGTCCCGTCCAGGGGGGGGAGTTGAACTCCTGGTCGCTTCACGCTACAGAAACCGGGGATAAGCTCCGGCCTGATGAGCCACTATGGCTCGGGTATAAAAAGCCCACGGACTTTACCTTTAGCTAAATCTTACCTGAATCAGAAGATGTTTGGGTTTCGGTCCTCTTTTGCGATATCCCATCTGCTGCTCCTGTCTCTCTCTAAAACCAAACGCAAAGACGTCGCGCTTTAGAAGACTAATCAGTAGAATTTTAGCAAAGATTAACGAGCAAACTTTTCTTTTAATAATATGCAATATAATGCCTCACTTTAATTTTTATTCAAACGCATACTTCAGTTTGATTGTGTTTGACCTTATAGTCTAACTATAGATATGAACAAAAATAGCACCGACTGTTTCAGATAAACAGGACACAAAAATACATCGTATCCGACGCACACACACACACCACACCCACACACACACACACACACACAGCCATGAAGCAGAGAAAAACCTTTTTCAGGATTCCCTGATATGTTTCATTGTCTGGAGGAATGAAACTCTCCGAGCTTGTCCTGGTACACAACCACTAAACCTCTTGGCTGAATGATATCTAATATCCATAATATCTTTACCACTAACCATATTCTCATACAAGATAGTCCTCTGTTCACAAAATACTACCAGGACGCCACTTGTTATGAAACGTTCATGCCGTACACATCAATAAACAAACGAAAAAAAGTAATAAAACAAATATTTTTGACAGGCCGTTCAAATATATTATTATGGAAATTCCTCTTGGCTGCATGACCTCCAATATCTTTAAATATAAGCATGACAGTTTGTTTCACTCTTGGGTGCCATATTACTTTTCCCTCCAGCCTTCAGATAATAAACAGCGAGTCTTTATCCTGACTGTTTAGCCATAAAAGTGTTATTCTACATTGTTCAACTTTTCCACTTGCCTTGGAATAGCGTTAGTGAAGGACTGCTTTGTATATAAACAAAGTGAAAACACTAAGCATGGCGTGCATCAAGGGACGCTTTGTAGTTCTTTTAGGCCTTACTGAAGGGGCTGCAATCAATCTTCCACTCCGTGGCCTGAGACAGGCTACAAGCTGAGCTAGTC
>CM045738.1:17159796-17169796 GCA_024760905.1 Plotosus lineatus
ATTATATATATAAAATATATATATATATATATATATATATATATATATATATATATATATATATATGCAAATTTCAGACCATACTATGTCCACATTATGTCTGTTAATCAGAACGTAATAGAAATACGACAAAAAAAAAAAAAAAAAAAAAAAAAAACGATATTCCCAAAGGACCCCTGGTCACACTTTACTATAACGTAAGCGAGGTTTTATTGTGGCCGACGATTAGACGAAATCTGATGTGTTACGTCCAAAAGCATTGATGAAGACATTGGGAACCTTCCAAACATTACTCGGCCAGATCCTGCGAGGATATTTTCCTAATTTTACTTCCTATGAAGGTTCGCTATAATTTATTTACCCCTTTACAGAAGCTTATCATTAACTGTATTATTGGGAGAATTCAATTTATATCATGCACAGTGTTGGTGGATTTCTGGTTTCTAAAAATGGCAGAAAAGATACATGCGGGTTAAAGTGAAAAAAAAAAAAATCATTAATTGTACATCCTATAATACGGTGGTCCCCAACCTTTTTATCACCGTGGACCGGTCAACACTTGACAAATTTACCGCGGACCGGGGGGCATAGATTGTTAATTTATTATTATTATTATTATTATTATTATTATTAATAAAGCACACTCCATGAATGTTATTTTTCAATGGTTGAATAAAGTTGGTTGGAGCTCGAACTCTTCTTCTTCTTCTTCTTCAAAAAAGACATGATCATGCACCAGCTGAGAGAATGAAGGCTCAGGCTCAATCTCGCCAAAAATCTCCGCTAATGTTTAAAAACATGTCCAACACGCCTCTGTTCACACACCGTCCGTCCCCTTGTGGGTTACATGATAGCGGTCAAATGACCGACGTGTAACCGGGAGAATCTGGTCATTTTTCAAAATAAAAGACCGTTCCGACTCAGATAATAAATCGCGTAGGCCTCCGTCAGTCCCGAAGGACTATGGCTGCGCTCTGGCCAGTATCCCGACTGGTGATACTCCCCAGTGCACAGAGCCTGGGTAGGGAGTAATGAGGGACAGGCTGTTACCCAAGCAGCAAGTCCCCCCCTGTCTCGGCGCCACCGGAAGGATCCAATGGAAAGGCAAGTGCCGATACGACTGGGTTCCAGTGCCGCTGCAGGAGAGAAACTACGGTCAATTTAGAACGGCCAATTAACCTACAGTGCACGTCTTTGGATTGCGAGGGAAACCGGAGCACCTGGAGGAAACCCGCACAAGCACGGGGAGAACATGCAAACTCCACACAGAAACACCCAGGCCGGGAATCGAACCCGGGCCTTCTTGCTGTGAGGCGGACGTGCTAACCACTACGCCACCGTGCCGCCAGATAATAAATAAAACGGAAATAATTAATTATTTCTTGTGCGGCCCGGTACCAATTGATCCACGGACCGGTACCGGTCCGCGGCCCGGAGGTTGGGGACCACTGCTCTAATACATGTGGTATATAACTAGCTATTTCAGTCATCGGACATAAATGTTTATAAATAAAATACCATCAATATGGAAAGCATGAAATATGTCTAACAGTCAGTAGTGCACTCGATTCCTCAGTCACAATCTCACTTTAATCATGTTTTTTAGATTAGAGACTTCAGGCCACAACTGCAATCTTTTGTCTCCCAGAGGGACAATTTGTATTTTTTTCTTGAGAATTGGCCTGCAGGCCAAAAAGATGTTAAATGATCTTCTTCTTCTTCTTCTTTTACTTTCGGCTGCTCCCTTCAGGGGTCGCCACAGCAAATCATCCGCCTCCATCTCACCCTGTCCTCTGCATCTTCTTTTCTGACTCCAACGACCTTCATGTCTTCCTTCACCACATCCATAAATCTCTTCTTTGGTCTTCCTCGAGGCCTTCTGCCTGGTAGTTCCAACCTCAGCATCCTACTGCCAATATACACACTATCCCTCCTCTGTACATGTCCAAACCATCTCAATCTAGCCTCTCTGACTTTGTCTCCAAAACGTCTTACATGTGCTGTCCCTCTGATGTCCTCATTCCTGATCCTATCCATCCTCGTTACTCCCAAAGAGAACCTCAACATTTTCATCTCCGCTACCACCAGCTCTGCCTCCTGCCTTTTCCTCAGCGCCGCTGTTTCTAAGCCATACAACATCGCTGGCCACAACACCGTCTTGTACACTTTTCCCTTCTAAAAAGATGTTAAATGATAAAAGCGATGAAAAGACGATTGTAATACAGTACAGGCGATGTGAACGCTTTGATAAAAAGCCGATGCTTAAAGAAAATTGGAATAATTTCTGCCATTTACAACTTCAGCAGCAAATAAAAACGTGAAGCTGCATGGAAGACATAAAAGAAACGGAAGGCCGTGGTTACTCACAAACCCCAAAGATGATCTTTCAGTCATTGTGAAAGGAGACAGAAATGACTTCAAGATGACTCATATGTGCCACTCATTTTATAGCTCATGTGCAATTGTTTGTTCCGTTTCTGTTCAGACTGATCGAGTTTAATTTTTTTTTATTTATAAATCCTTTCAATCATTCGACAAAACACTTTACGCCACTAGGGACACAGGAAGGCCGGAGCCTATTTCAGCCAGCATTTCACAAAGGCAGGTACACCATAAACAGCTCAACCCACTAGTTTAAATATAAGGTTATTTTTTTGTGTGTGTTTGTAATATTATATATGATTCTTTGTTTCAACAACAACAACAACAAATAAGCTGCACAAAAGAAAGAACACAAGAGTGAGAGACAGTACAAACACCAAAGACACAGATCTCCACTACCCCCAGGCTGGTCTTAAACCTTTTGCTCCAGGTTTTAGAAAAATTAGCTAAATGCTAAAAGCTTTTCTATGTAACGTTGGTAGCATCGCGAGGACGAGATGGATGAAATATCATCTAGTTTTTCCTTCAATGTTATCGATATACTGTACATATCAAATTAATGCAGTCGTCGTTGGCTGTAGATTAAGGATCTCTTTAGTATAATAATAACAGCAACAACAACAACAACAATAATAACAGCAGTATTCGTATCATATAAAAATAATTATTTCAATTGATTTAATACAATTTCCTTTTATTGTGATCTACACATACATACGTGGTGGATACGCCACAAAACAGATTTTTTTTTTTTTAAACAAGAAGCTTTTATTCATCATTTTCTAAAGGACTTTAATGTCAACACAAATAACAAAACATTATTGAGTAAATATAATATCAGTTAATAAAACGCGCAATGTGTTGTTATTGCATTGCGCGGCTCCTTTTATTCCTGATAGCTGATGATGGTTTTGATTTTACTGGCTCCTTTAGAACATTTAATGTCGCTTCAGATGTGATGGAATCCACCACAATCAGGTTTGGTTTTCAACAGTCAATTCCAGTTTAATTACCATTTGCACATCACACACTGAAATACTTGTGACACCAGAATAAAGAATAAACAAACCAACACCCAACTCAACCTACAATTGGTGAAGCACATGTGCCAATTTTACTTGGAAGGTTTTCCGAAGGATTTTCTGTCTGTTCTCTAAATTTAAGCCGATTCCCTTGAACTTAACGGGTGAATTCTAAACATAGCAACTGTTGCTGTAATAGGCCCTGCACACTTTGGGCAATCTCGGCGCCCTGGTAGGATTGGGAACAGAACTGGTCCTTTATTGCACACACCAAGTGTTGGACAAATCAGATAACCAGCTCCTGAGATATAAACGTGTCATCATCATAGCGCCCCCTAGTGGTCAAGGTCCGCAGAATTTGATGCAACGCATCACTTCCATCACAAATATTTGCATTTCATGTCAGAAAGATTTGTGAAATGCTAGCTACTAGCATTTGTTCATTAATATTTGGTGGATTTTTGAACAGAAAAAATGCTTTTGGTAATATTTTGTCAGCTCACCATCATGATTCCACGTCCAAATGTCATTCAGATCAAGCAAAGCCGAGGATAAAGGAGGTTTTGAAAGTGTTCCAACTTAATGGGGAAGAAATTGAAAGCAAAAAAAACCAAAATGGATGTGGCCCATATAACGTGATTCATCTCAGTCTAGCAAGCTGGGGTGTGGTGGTCTGGTGGTATTTTTCCCTTTATCAGCGGTCGCCACAGCGAATGATTCGCATGTTTGATGCCCTTCCTGACACAACCCTTTCGCAAGGGACAAAAGCATGCTGACGGCTTTGCAGCTCCTCTTATCGAAAGTCAGCAATGGTTCTTTTACATGAACCTCTCACCATAGACAGTGAGAGACATGGCCGGCCTTTGATAACCCAGTTAGCTGCACTGGGGGGTACAGTGACAACCTTGTGGAGAGTGGGACTCGAACCCCCAACCTTAGGATCAGCAATCCAGCGCCCTGTACCACTAGACCACCACTACCTCTATTTATTTTTTTTAAAAACAAACAAAAAAGGTGTAGCATCCTGTGGGTTGCCATGTGCTCTTTCAAAAGCCCAGCAGTTTGAGCTGTGCAGAAAGTTTTAGTCATGAAAAAAAAATTAAATAAATAAATACAATAAAATAAATAAAAATACAGCAATAATAATAATATTTTTAAAAAGTGAAAACAATAAGGCCTCCAACCCTGCTGGGCTTGCCCCCCCCAAACCCCCCCCCCCCCCACAACCTATTACTGAGGAGAAGAGAACAAAGTTTCGGAGTGCCATTTCAGTGACAGCGGCGGTACACTGGACATGGATATGAATGTGCAATGAGCAGCAAGTGGGACACAGATTATATCTTAACAATCACATTTCGATTATCTCTGCTTTCTTGCTTGTAATTTTCCACTGTCGGTTTCCTCTGAGCAGCGCTGCCCGGGAAGGCTGCAAATTCAATGTAAAGGTCAACAGGGTGCGGTTTCTGGCTGAAAGGCATGAAAACATACTCATCCGCTTGAGGGACTTCGGCCCTTTATCTGTCGTTTCTCTCTTGACCTTATTAAAATGCACTAGAGCAAATGGGATTGCCGAGGCCACTGAAAATGACGCGTATAATATGTTTAATTTTTCGGAGGATTTGTGAGGCAGCAGCTCTCCCTGCCTCCCCTGTGCGTTTATTAATATTCATTCCAGAGTCTTTCTGTCATGCTGTAAACCACAGCAGGTATTGTAATGATGACGATGATGACAACGAAGGCGTGTGCTCTCTGAGACACCAAGGCCCATATGGTGAAGAAAGAGAGAGAGAGAGAAAGACTCAATAAGCCCTCAACACACAAGCACCTTTTTATTCCTTCTTTCTAAATTTTAAGATAAAAATAATTTAGTATAAAAAAAATACAAATTGTGCATAATAAATATTTTTAATTACATTTATTCAAAATAATAAAATAAATACAATTTAAAGTTACACAGTTTACATACACACAGACATTGGCCTTCCTCTCAATAAAATAAATAAAATTTTGGTTTATTGCAGGCTGGGTTTGAAATTACGAATGAAAATAAATTCTTAAATTTTTCATTCTTTCTGACTCAACAGTTTTCAATTCAACTGATATTACTTACTCTATATAACTGATATTACTTACGGGTGAAAATTAAACATTAAAATTCAAATATTGAATGTATTTAAATATTTAAATGGATTTCAACGTTTCAAAGAATTATAGACTAGGGACAGTTGCATCATATTTTTTCCTCCAATCAGAAACATGCTACATGCTGATGACACTCATATCCCACATGTTCAGTTTTACTCCCACCAGCAAGAAAAAAAGCCACGTGCAACAACTGCTGCATTCAATACTGAGAACTTCAAAGTGCATACTTTTATAATACCGCCCTGAACTTTTCAATAAATTCATCAAAACTTACTAAGTTTAAATATGTGTTTTGATTACTTTTAACTTATAATTATATCATGGCTGACAAGGAAATGTACAGCAACATCTTAAACAGCCGAATAAAAACAGACCACACAATTATATTTATGCTGAACCTTAATCATTTGTTTCTAGTACCCAACACACACACACACACACACACACACACACACACACACACACACACACACACACACACACACACACACATCTGATATCTGGATGGATATCTAGAGGCTCTTTGGCCACATTTGACAGCAGAAGCCAGAAAATGCAATGCGATAGGCCAGAAACGACATTCCACTGCCATTTTTATTGACACTCAAAAGAAAGAGGCTTCAGGGATGGAAAATATCCACACTCTGCTCGAGAAGACCAGAACTGCCCCTCATGTGTGTTATAACTGTTCCTGAGGTTGGGCTCAGTGTGAACACCTGATTTCATTGATTCAGATGATTATTGTGAACAATGTGCCTTATGTAATCATTAAATAGTGATTGGCAAGGAGCCAAACAGATGTAAGTTTGGGTTTTGTTTTCTTTACACCCGAGCCATAGCGGCTCATCAGGGCGGAGCTTATCCCCGGTTTCTGTAGCGTCAAGGGACCAGGAGTTCAACTTCTCCTGGATGGGACGCTAGTCCATCGCATGTTACCTTCCCAGTATATTTTTACTGGTACCCATTTATACTGCTGGGTGAACAGAGGCACACTTGTGATTGAGACCTTGCCCAGGGGTGTTAGCACAGTGAGGGTCTCAGTGGGATTCAAACTCACAACCTCCCGATCATGAGCGCGGCACCCTAACCACTATACCACCGGCCCCACACAGATGTAAGTTTAACACCTGACAATTTGCTAGGTTTAATTCAACCCAGTCCCGAAATAAAAATGCCCACCCAGTGAAACTGTCACCAGTCTCCACTTTCTGATTCATCCTTTTTGCTTTAAATGTGCAGTTTGCGTAGACTCCATAAGTTTGTGCAAAACCTGATGATCGATTTCAGATTAAATCCACCAGAGTCTGAACACCTGCTCCAGTATTAGAGATTATGAATGAAAATCTGAGGGATTTTGTGAACCAAAAGGATCAGTAAGGGCAGCTTTCACTGCCGGATCATTTTCTTTTGAAAAGTCTGTTTTCTCCATCTGTCGCTGTGCGACTGCGATCCAGTAAAGGAGACGACTTTTAGCACAGATAATTTTCTTTCACAAAGTTCCAAGGTGTGACTGCTTCCTTTACTGAAGTGAAAACATAACTTTTGTTTAGCACAATTATTTTAATTGCTATAATTAAAAGTAATTTCTGTTGTGTTTAATGTTATCGTTACTCATGCATTTTCTGAACCGCGTAATCCTTATTAGGGTCACGGGGAGGCTGGTGCCCATCTCAGCCGACTCTGGCAAGGATGGCGGCTCGCCGAGTCAACACAGGGCCAATACTCACACAACCATCCATACCCCACTCACAGTGAATCGGAAAAGCCAATTAAGTTACTCTACATGTTTTTCGGACTGTGGGGAGGAAACCAGAGGACTCGAAGTAAACCCACACAAGCACGGGGAGAAAATGCAAACTCCATACAGAAAAACCAAGCTGGGAATTGAACCCAGTGTTATGGTCTGTGCTTGCTGGCGGCGTCTTAACGTTCTGTCTCTCTCTCTCTCTCTCTCTCTCTCTCTCCCCCAATGACGGAGAGAAAAATTAGACTGCGCACAGGTCCCTTCTGCGTGGTAATTCGGCTTCAACTTCCAAGCTAGGGCAGAACATTGCTTTGGGTACTATTTCACTTGAAAGTTGACATCCTTACAATTGTACGTTATGAAACACAACAACATCGAATTTAATGGGAATACGTTAGGTTTAGCTTTTTTGGTGTCAATATGGTTAATTCATGTTGCGCTGTTGGCTGTCAAAACTGTGCAGGCGGTCACAAATAAGTAACTTTTCACCTCTAAGACTTTTGGCCATTGTGCATCAATATCTCAGGTGAACTTGTACCTATATCTTTAATGAGTTAATTGTTAACATAACAAGCATGTATGTAACTGGTCTGTTATTGCGTATATCTGTAATCAATACAAAATGTATCATGTTGCTACTGCTCATTTATATGATGTAATATTACATGTGTAGCTTAACTGTAAGTGTTTGTGGTTATAAATGTGTAGTGCCGTTTTCATCTCTCAAGTTGTGGGGACGGGCTTCAGGTTCCCCTTGGGAGCTCTTTGTTCTAACATTAAGTGAATAAAACTAACGTAAATGCCTCAGATGATTGATTTCTGAACCTGGGAGCGATACTTGTGAGGAATATATTGATAACATTTCCGAGATTGTTCATCCTCTTGTACAAAAAGTGTATGAGAAAGTCCTTGTAATTTGTGGAATATATCAATTGAAATCCCTGCCTTTGTGGATCTGGAGAAAGCATATGACAGGGTGTCGAGAGAGGAACTGTGGTATTGTATGAGGAAGTCTGGAGTGACAGAGAAGTATGTTAGAGTGGTGCAGGACATGTATGAGAGATCTAAGACCGTGGTGAGGTGTGCTGCCAGTGTGGCAGAAAAGTTCAAGGTGGAGGTGGGACTGCATCAAGGGTCAGCTCTGAGTCCCGACTTGTTTGCTATGGTGATAGACAGGCTGACAGACGAGGTTAGACAAGATTCCCCATGGACTATGATGTTTGCAGATGACATTATGATCTGTCGTGAGAGCAGAGAACAAGTGGAGGAAAACCTAGAGAGGTGGAGGTATGCCCTGGAAAGGAGAGGAATGAAGGCTAGCTTAAGTAAAACAGAATGCATGTGTGTGAATGACAAGGACCCAAGAGGAACAGTGAGGTTACAGGGGGCAGAGATAAAGAAGGTGGAGGATTTTAAGTACTTAGGCTCAACAATCCAGAGCAATGGAGAGTGTGGAAAAGAGGTGAAGAAGCATGTGCAGGCAGGTTGGAATGGTTGGAGAAAAGTGTCCGGTGTGATGTGTGATAGGAGAGTATCGGCAAGAATGAAAGGAAAAGTGTACAAGACGATGCTGAGGCCAGCGATGTTGTATGGTTTAGAAGCAGTGACACTGAGCAAACGACAGGAGGCAGAGCTGGAGGTAGCAGAGATGAAAATGTTGAGGTTCTCTCTGGGAGTAACGAGGATGGATAGGATCAGGAATGAGAACATCAGAGGGACAGCACATAGAAGAGGTTTTGGAGACAAAGTCAGAGAGGCTAGATTGAGATGGTTTGGACATGTACAGATGAGGGACAGTGAATATATTGGTAGTAGTATCCTGAGGTTGGAACTACAGTACCAGGCAGAAGGCCTAGAGGAAGACCAAAGAGAAGATTTATGGATATGGTGAAGGAGGACATGAAGGTAGTTGGAGTAAGAGTAGAAGATGCAGAGGATAGGGTGAGATGGAGGCAGATCATTTGCTGTGGCGACCCCTGAAGGGAACAGCCGAAAAGAAAAGAAGATGATGAATTGAAATCCCTGCTACACTATACTAAGACAAGAGAGGTGGGCGTGGCAGTTGACATGTTTGGCATGGGGAATACTGTATTATTAAGGTTTGTATCTCCTATTATGTGTCAATGTGTCCTCCAAACCTTCCTGGGCATTCTGGAAATGTTTAGATTATATTCATGTCTCTAGTGATCCAAAACATCCTCAGTATTTAGATTTATCGCATCGTTTGCTATGTGTTTACCATGATTGTTCCCGAACCGGAAGTCAGAGCCTATTGACCATGGTGGCATGCATAATGTATGCAGAGTGCACAGTCTAGTTTTTCTTCTACGTCATTGCTCTCTGCATACATTGCAGGCGTTGGCGAGGGGCGTGGCTGTTACCTGCAGGTGAACTCCTGAGAGCGCATCAGAATTCACTCAGCAATCAGCGAACTACTAGTATAAGGAGGAGCGGCACGCCCCCCCCCCCCCCTCCCCCCCCTCCGGTGTCAGAAGATTGTTCCTTCCATGTGATTCTGTTCCCTGTGATCTCTCTGACTCCTGGTATCCTGCTTCGGGCTCGACCAGTTTGCCATTTATGATATATTCCCGGTGATTCTGGGTTCCCCTGTGCTAAAATAATGTCATTGAATCATCGTTCGTGGTCTCCTGCATCTTTGGGTCCGACTCATACGCTCTCACCGTCAGACCCAGAACCTCCTTGCTGA
>CM045738.1:17174796-17177296 GCA_024760905.1 Plotosus lineatus
CCAAATGCGAGTAGACAAACTCTCAAAGCTAAAACGTGGACCGTTAGCTCAGGCGAATACATTTGTACGCCAGGCTCGGCTGAACCAGTCGTCTGTTCGGACAGCTTTCGGGTCGCTCAACTGATAGCGAGCAGAGGCTTTTTTTTTTTTTTTTTTTTTTTTTTTTTTTAAATTTCCTGACTTTTTTTCCATGAAGGTCCCAGAAAGGATTACTAATATTTGTTTATGCGTGGCTTAGTTGAAAACAATAAAATGTTTACGTTTAGGCAGCCCTGCGATCGTCACACTTTTTCTGTTACAAACTGACCTCGGCCCCCCATCAGAAAAGGGAAAAGTTATGTGGCCCTCGCAGGAAAACGTTTGGGGACCCCTGATTTACACTAACATTCACATCGAAGGGCAATTCAGAATAACTGATGAGCCCATTGTGCATGTCTTTAGACTGGAAAGGAAATCGCGGCACCCAGATGAAACTCAAAAGCACCGGGAGAACATGCACACTCCATAGACCAAAAGCCCATGCCAACCACCTGGACACAAACACACGACCTTCCTACTGTGAAGCAAAAGTACAAACCACTAACCACCGTGGCACAATTCTTAATTAACGATTTTAACCGGCCCGGTGGCGTGGGCCGGCCATGTCTCCCACTGTCTGTGGTGGGAGGTTCATGTAAAAGAACCATCGCTGACTTTTGTAAAGAAGAGCCGCATAGCCGTCGGTGTGTTTCTGCCCCGCAGTGGCATGTACCGTCCAGGGTGTACTCTGCCCAGAGTCTGGCTGAGATGGACGCCAGCCTCCATGCAACCCTTATTAGGATTCAGAAGCTCAGAAAACGAATGAATGACCGCATTTAGTCGTCAGGTCTCAGATCATGTGACGCATCTGTCGCTGTGAACGACCTGTTACTACAGAAGCACGAATGAAATATTTTCTTCTTCTTCTTCTTCTTCTTCTTTTCCTTTCTGCTTTTTCCTTTTCTCGGGAGTCGCCACAGCGAATCATCTGATTCGCACATTTGACTTGGCAGAGGTTTTTTACGTCGGATGCCCTTCCTGTCACAACCCTTTTTAGCAAGGGACAGAAACACGCTGACGGCTTATAAACGTAAATTATAAATAAGCTCATAATTACAAATCTGTGATTCGCTCTGAAGTTGAAATACTGTCAGAGCTGCAGTTCCAGAAAAATTACGCAACATCATCTGACCAAACAGATCCGAGAATTCAAAAGCTATAAACGATTCAGGCCCCAGAAGTCTTTCTGACATTTATTGCGCGTCCGCAGTAAACAGTCAGGTTCGAACTGCACAAGGCACAAAGTCCCGGAGAAGCATATACAATACCACCGATCAATTTCCTTCCACAGATCAATACACACACAGGAGATCAATACCACCAAGACCACAAAGGGCTGCCTTCAATTCTTCCTCAATCCATTCAGCACCTTACAGTAATCTCGTGTTTGACTGAAACAGAGCCTGATACTCCAAATCTGAGCTGATGGTTGACTGAAAGAACAAACGAAAAGCGTGTAAAGTGGAGAAGAATGCAGAGAAATGAAATAGGGAACAATGCTCTCGCCCATGCTCAGTGTCACGACAAATATGGATCTGCCCTGATTCTGTCAAAAACATCTAAAAAGGAGAAGCAAATTTATCATGCGTCTCCCAAACCCGTATCACATCACGCTCGTCAGCCAGAGAGTTTTACTCTTCAGTCTTTGTTGCTTGGTGTGGAGGAGTCTGTGGGTAATGCGCTGAAGTCTTTTTCAAAAACAACAGCATCATTGTGGTTGATTAAAATCACACTATGGAATAAGTGAAAGTAACAGAGTGTCAAAGGAGACACACAAGGCCTCTGGAGAGACACAAAACTGAAAAACAATGGAACAAGAGAAGGGGAGGGGAGGGGAGGGGAGGTGCCCTCGGCTCTTTCAAATTTGGAATCATTGAGTTGCTTTTGCTTAACACGCTGAAGATCAACACGAAACCTTTCTTGAACTTTACGATTCAGGTGCACCTTTGCGTGTTTCCGAACTCAAACTGGCAGAAGGAATCTAATCTAATGTTTCTGATTGATACGCATTTGTCAAATGAGATGCACAGATTTTCGCTAATGGCCTAAAAGCAATAAATCGATCTTATCCGACAGCGGAAAAAATTTATTTTGCAGGAGAAGAAATGCTGCCAGCTATCAGCTCCTTGCCTTGCACGCATGATTCCCATTGGTGGAGAAACAGACTGCCGGTTTAGCAGAAACATGAGAGTCTGCCTGCAGCCGGCAATCACTCTGCAGGCTTCCTGAAAGACAAGAGCGCAACATCAATTTTATTTGAATTGGTGGCCTGTTTCTGGCATTTTATCAGCTTCAGAGGCAGAGATATAGAGAACAGTGGGGCAAGTCAAATCTGGTAACATAAGATTCTGAACAATCTTACACACACGCAACCTCAATACACACACACACACACACACACACACACTCACACTCTCTCTCT
>CM045738.1:17179796-17219796 GCA_024760905.1 Plotosus lineatus
TTTTCTTAATTTCAGTGTGATTGTTTGAACCTGACAGTGTTTTTTTTCCAATCAGTATCATTTGAAGGCATTTGAATCTTTATATAATGGTCAAAAAGATACATACTGATCTTATTGGAATATATAGAAATAAAAAAATAGTCGTTTATTGTTAATTTTTGGGGCTTACTGATGGGTTTAAAAAGGGCCTGTCGTATTAAAATGAGGATGATTTCTCCTATCATCTCTTCCTAAAACTTTTCCTAGACGTGTTTTTCGAAAAGTTTATATGGCTGAGGTGCATAAAAATGTTTGGTTGCTAAGGACTACTGATCTTGGAAGAAGTGCAATCTTTGTGCTCATTTTTCTCTGAAAGGTCTTTTGAAATTTTTAGTTGAATGCTGACACAAGAAATGGCAAAGCTCGCTCAGTTTTCAAGGTATTGACAAACTTTTTCTGCATTTTGCAGCTTTGGGCCTCCTCTATCTGACTGTGGAAAAAAAGCTCATTTTTGGACCCAAGAGCCCACTTTCTGTGGAGTGGCTCACAATTATCCCACACTTTCTTCTAAGTTTTTCCCAGAAGTCTACAAGGTTCTACAATGTAACACCAGAATACAATCAGTGCAAATTGCTACCATGTCCATGACTGGGCGAGTGACCTTCAGGCTTTTCAAATGCTTTGCGGTATCTGTTTAACCAAAAAGTAAATTCCATGAACTATTCAAATGGTTGTCTTCTTATTAAATATGTATAATAAAAACATTTCACATATTTATTCAGCCTATAGATTATGCAGTAAATCTATTTTTCAAAAGCTCTTTTCCAATCGAATACTGTATATTTGTTCCAGGTTGATAACCTTGATAAGTTTAATTTTTAATCTTTTGACATTTGGATTTTTACACTCAATTCAAACAATCAGTCAAATAGGTTACTTACCATAAATACTAGTAAACAAACAAACAAAAAAAACAACAACAACAAAAAAAAAAACCCCACCAAGGAAAAGTCCTTCATCGAAGAAATTTTGGAAGGAAATCAGTTACAGTTTAAAAATTTATAGCAGGTACGCTATCAGGGATCAAGTTCCATCTCGTGATCCAGCAGCTTCAAGCTCTCCTCCTGCAGTAATCTCACAATTTAAAAAAATCTTTTAAAACCTTCATGTATCTGGATCCAGATTTGCATCATATCCAAAATGTAATAAGTTCTTTGTTGGTCCCAAACAAGCATTGAGTTAAAATATGTGGAAATCCTTCCATTGGGGAAGTGGTGTCAGGTGCTGGATCTCTGATCCTAAGGTTCAGGGTTCGAGTCCCACTTTCTACAAGGTTGCCCCCCCCCGGTGCAGCTAGCTGGTTTATCAGAGGCCGGCCATGTCTCTGACTGTCTATGGTGTGAGGTTCATGTAAAAGAACCATCGCTGACTTCCGTAAAGAGGAGCTGCAAAGCCGTCAGCGTGTTTGTGTCCCTTACTAAAGGGTTGTGTCAGGAAGGGCATCCGACGTAAAAACCTATTCCAAATCAAAACATGCGAATCATTCGCTGTGGCGACCCCTGATAAAGGGAAAAGCTGAAAGGAAATCTCATGTGGAAATCCTTCCATTAGTATTGGAGTTAACATAGTCACAGACACATGACCGATGGTTATAACCTCCTCCATTGGTGGAGATAATAAAAAAACCAACCAACCAACCAACCGACCAACCAACCGACCACACAAACAACAACAACAAAAATACTCAGTGGTTTCATATTAAAAAACACAATAAGATAGAAATACTTGAATCTTAGTCTCTCACTAGAATGTTTTCTTTTGAATCGACTCATGATTGAAATTCAGTGGTGGTCTAGTGGTATAAGGCGCCGACTCGCTGATCCAAAGGTTGGGGGTTCGAGTCCCATTTTTGAAAGAGCACATGGCGACCCATAGGATGCTACACCTTTTTTGTTTGTTTTTAAAAAAAATAAATAGAGGTAGTGGTGGTCTAGTGGTACAGGGCGCTGGATTGCTGACCCTAAGGTTGGGGGTTCGAGTCCCACTCTCCACAAGGTTGTCACTGTACCCCCCAGTGCAGCTAACTGGGTTATCAAAGGCCGGCCATGTCTCTCACTGTCTATGGTGTGAGGCATGTAAAAGAACCATTGCTGACTTTCGACAAGAGTAGCTGCAAAGCCGTCAGCGTGTTTCCGCCCTGCGATGGCCTGGCGAACTGTCCAGGGTGTACTCTGCCCTCGCTCCGAGTTGGCTGGGATGGGCACCAGCCTCACCGTGACCCTAATTAGGGTGAAGCGGTTACAGAAAATGATGATGATGATGAACATGATTGAAATTCACGTTGCTTGTGGTATGTACTGTATGGCTTTCACTGTTGCTATGACAAACAATAGCATAGAGTCTAAAGCAACAAATCAGATTTGGCCATCTGTGAAATTAGATAGATATTTAAATTAGTTTAATTACATTTCCCTCGCTGTCGGAACATAATCACTGTTCTATTGCTGGAACTGAAAACTGGGTCAACAGTGTCATGAAGTAATATAAAATAATAATAATTAAAAACTCTAGCACTTGTTGAAAGAGATATGTTTGTTTGGCGCCTGGGGGTCATTATCCAGCAATTTGAAATCCGAGTGTTGATGGGTATTTATGCCTCTTTTGGATAAATTGTGAATTTATCTTTAGGTCAATAGTGAACATAAAAAGCGAGTAAATCGTATAGAAAGAGTGTCTCGTGATGTGACTATGAAATGGGGAGAGACTTTGGTGCTTATCATGAAAAGAGACAATTATAGACAATTATTATATAAATATGTTAGAACAGACAGACCGACGCTGAGCCGTTCGGAAACCAAAACATTCTTTCTATGAGCGACATCAGATCTGATTGATATGATCCTGATGGAAAGTTCTGGCTAATTTGTGGAGAATGATCCAATAAAATGTTGTTATTTTACATTAATAGGTATAACAATTTGTAATTATAACTATCAGTGTTACTTCTTCTTCTTTTCCTTCCGGCTGCTCCCTTCAGGGGTCGCCACAGCAAATCATCCGCCTCCATCTCACCCTGTCCTCTGCATCTTCTTTTCTGACTCCAACAACCTTCATGTCTTCCTTCACCACATCTTCTCTCTCTGCCTACGGACACGCCTCCCACCGCTCCTTCTTCGACGTCTTCGACCAACAGTAGCCCAATTTCCATCAGCACCCTGTTGATTGACAGCACTGATGGCGGTCGTTGTTAACCCGGGCCTCGACCGATCCGGTATGGGGGTAATACTTGTGATTTGCATCATAAAAGTTTGGCATTGGTTTTACGTCGGATGCTCTTCCTGACACAACCCTCTGCATTTCTCCAGGCTTGGGACTGGCATGAGGGGGACAGACACTGGTTAGTGCCCCCCCCCCCCCCACCTCATGGCTGCATTTATAACCATCAGTGTTACATCCAGTCTATATTTTAGGCAGTGCTACATCTTACACTACTCCAAAAGCTAACGACCAGGCTTCGTGTGCGTTTGGCTCGGAACGATTTGAGACAACAGCATGTACTTAAAAAGTGATATTTACCTACTCACACAATTCTAAAGTGGAAAAAAAAAAAAAAAAAATCGAAACCACTGAAGTTATACAGATTATAAATACTCGTACTGCGTCTGTAGTTAATCATGGAACAGGATCTCCATACACAACCATACCAGTCCATTGTACTTCACCCAGCTGCTTGCACAACTCCACATGCCACAGCAGTGAGACGAAAGCAGAAAGGACAACGGGTATGCGCAGTGAGACCAGGAGAGAGACTGAGAGACAAAGCAGACAAGAAGAGAGGAACAAAGAGAGCAGCACAGAGAACAAGGAAAGGCTGCCGTGAGATCTCACTTGCTTCTCGATCCCTGAGTGATGAAGGTCAGAGGCAGTGGGTACACCCGCCTCTTTGTTGCAGAAGCCCAAGAGAACACAAAAGAGGCATTTAGCAGTCACACCACTGACACAGGCAGAGACAGACAACAGCAGTCGGAAGACATAGGGCATGATAAACCTGCTGGACTGCACTAGAGCTGCACACATCAGATGTGGATCTCGCCATCGACAAGAACAGTTGGAGAGACTGGAGCCTTGGTGTTCGGTAAACATTCACGCCAGCACCGACATGTAAAGAGGAAAATAAGTTACTCGACTGAGTTTATCAGAGAAATCTGTGACAGAACAGCCAGAAGGTAAAATATGCAATCATAACCTTGTTAGCCTGGCAGCACAGAGGTGTAGTGGTTAGTACATCCACCTCACGGCGAGACGGTCGTGGGTTCAAGTGGTAGTTCTGTTCCAAACGGCCCTTAGAGCGTGCATGTGTGTGTGTGTGTGTGTGTGTGTGTGTGTGTGTGTGTGTGGGGCCCTGGGATGGTTTAGAGGGATGTTCAGGGTGTACACCTTCTTTGCTCTGAGTTGGCTAAGATAGGCTTCAGTCTCCTTGTAACTTGTGAGCAGGATAAAGCCATTTAGCAAATAAGTGATGAAAACATATCAAACATTAATTTTATTTTCTTTCGTTTCTTTCAGCTCCCGGCTGGTAAACCATAGACTGAGGAATCGATTCAAAATTACGGCTGTTTACTTCTAAAGCACTATTTATCACGATCACAGTTAAAATCTTGAACATCATAAACTTGTAGCCAATTAAAAAGAAAATATTTTTTATTAAAAATTAGTTTTGGCTAAATACAAAAGTTTCCTGATGAAACCTCCTGGCAGGCGGTTATGCCCATGTGAATGTTCATCTTGCTCAACCCAACAAAAGTGAAGAAGACTTTGCTATTATTCATTCAACCACTTGAAGAAAAGTATAGAACACGGGTGCTACTTCTCGCTTTGAATTGGGTGGGTAGCCCATAGCAGCCTATTGGCCACCTTCAAACTCACTAGATCTCGATCGAACTAGTTTACCTGGCACCATTGAGTGAATTCTGAGGTAACAGCTGTAGGTTTTTGTTTGGCCTACATTTATAATGCATTGTTATTTCGAGCCACTTGCGAAGAACAGTGCTGCCTGAACTGCTAGCAGTGTCGCTGATATGCTTTTAGCACATCCAGGGCCGCTAATGTTGGTGCTCCATCCAAGTCTAGTGACTTTTATTGTCTTTTCAGTCATGTTCAATTGGAACAGTATGCCTTTTAAAAAAATAATTCACAGATCTCCAAGATCATGATGCTACATAAATTAAAACAGGATTACAAAACTAGAATATAAAGTGCACGTGTGCAGTATGTGCAAATAATACACTGTGTAAAATAAAATAACACAAAGTGTGAGAGTTCAATACAGTGGAATAGAGACGACAACCGGCATAGACAAGGACAGTTCTGTGACAGACCAGTACACCCAAAATCCAATGCATAAGCACTGGCCCTGTATCTACCCCCCCTACCCCACTGGAAAGAGAATACTGGTGTGGGAGAAAAAAAAATAATAATAAAGTGATGAATGAATGAATACTTGCTATTTATGTAATGGAGAATGTATTGATGGGCAGTGGTGGCTTAGTGGAGAAGGCAATGTCTTGCGAATCTAAAGGTTGACCGGGGATTTAGCTCAGTTGGTAGAGCGTCCGCTTTATCCTCCGGTAGGTCGGAGTTCGAATCCGGCCACGTCATACCATAAGACGTTAAAATTTGGCAGTTGTTGCTTCCTGCTTGGCGCTCAGCATCAAAAGGATAGAACAACGCAATAACTGGCGCTGCACAGTGGCGACAGGTGCCCAGAGCACAAAACCAAATTTCAATGTATGTAAATGTACTTTGACAATAAAGAGTTGTTTTTGTTTTGTTTGTTAGCGGTTCAATCGCCAGTATAACCACTGTTGGGCCCTTGAGCAAGGCCCACAACCCTCAACTTCTCAGTTGTATGTATGTATATACAGTCGGCCCCCTACTTACGAAATTAATCCGTTCCAGAGCCTTTTTCGTAATGCGGGAGTTTTGTAAGTAAGGGGCACATTTTACATGTCAAACGCCTGATTCGTTCCAAGGCTCCCAAGACTACCCCATAAACCCTTTAAAAATGATAAAAAAAATACATCAATTTCGTATGAAATGTGTTAAAAGTAAAATAAAATTATTGATTAAACTATCTAAACATTTTATTAACATATTAAATCATTTTATTAACATTTATTAATGAAACCATTATTAAACATTTTTTATTAACACACACACACACACAAATATACAGTACATGCATTAAATGTGTATTGTATACACATTAAATGTTTATTGTGGCGCTGCGGGCCACGCCCACAAGCAGGACGTCGGAGCATTTTAAGACGTGGAATTCAAAGCGCATTCCCTGCTTGACAGATCGGAGGTCCAAACTCAACTTTAACTTGATTCTTTGAGGGATCGGAGGTCCAAATGAACCGCATTTTGCTCACATGTGCCACATTTATTAAACATTTACTGAATTAAACAACTTAAAAAACTAAACTAAAAGCTAAAGAGTTAAGCTTCCTTCTGTCTCTCTCTCTCACATATGCACGCACGCACACGCACACACGCACTCACGCTCTCTCTCTCTCTCTCACACACACAAACACTAAACGCACAGCTGATGGAACAATTTTATTTAAATGTTTAAATGGCGGGATGTTGTATTTAAAGTAGAATTACAGTACCTGTTTGAAAGATCAGAGGGCCTCATTCAATATTAACTTGCTTCCTTGCGAGATCGGAGGTCTTCTCCCATGGAGCACTCGGTTTTAATACCGTGCCGAAATAATCGCATCCGTCACTGTATTTCCGCTTTAAGGTCTCCTTCTGGTTCAATATCGTCCCAATTGTGGAGGGGTTTCGGCAATAATGAAATATAGCCAATGGGAGGCCAGTGGGGCGGGATGTTGGAAGACAGCCAATGAGAGAGCAACTCGCGTATGGTGTGAAATTTTGATTGGCACGTTTGAATTTTGAATGGCGCATTTGGCGCTTTTCATAAGAGGAGGTTGTTTTCGTATCCCGGGGTTGAAAACTTGGAAAAATATTTTTCGTAACCCAGAATTTTCGTACGCAGGGGGTTTCGTAAGTAGGGGGCCGTATCTTATATATATATATATATATATATATATATATATATATATATATGTATATAAGATAATTGTAAGTTGCTCTGGATGAGCTTGTCTGCCAAATGCTGCAAATGTAATGATTGGTGCTCTGGTCTGAAATAATTTTTTAAATGATTAACTAAAATTGTTTTAGAAGTGAACATGTAAAACCATCGATAATAAAAGAATCTAAAAAAAAGTCCACTTCTTTAAATGTTGAGCCATCTACTGACTAAATGTCATCCTATTATTTCTACCAGCCCACCCTAACACCCTGAGGTTAACCACTAACCCACCATCCCACCAAAGTATGGTTAAATATGAAAGAGTGTTGAGGACTAGAGTGCAGTACATGGATTTCTCATTCACACCGTGACACAGCAAACAGTGCACAGAGCTTAGGTGTATTTATCCTTTTTATTTGTCTTAAAATGTCTGTGTTTTGTATCAATATTTCAATGAAAAAGAGAAAGAGTGTTTGTTAAAAAAAATTTTTAAAAATCAAAAAAAAAAAAAAAAAATCACCACTTTCACATTTTAAAAAAACCCTGAAAGGAGGCAGATGTTTGGAATAAAAAATTACTTCCTGTATGTTGTACATTTCTACAAAAATGCAACCTACAGAAATTGCACAACAGATAGATTATTGTGGCTCGTTAAACTAATATGAACAAACAAGCACATAAATAAATAAATATTTTAAAAATCTGTCAATTTAGATTTACATATTAACATACAGAACTTGTTTCTAATGACATCAACCTCAGATACCTGAGTGGAGCGTGGCATGGCCTTCTGTTGTTGTAGCGCATTCACCACAGTGTTTGAAACGGATTCGAAGATACTTTTCTGCTCACCATATTTGTGCAGAGGATCTATTTGATTTAGGGCAGCCGTCCCGTCAGCTCTGATCAGGCAGACCTTTCTTCTCTGATCTCTAAACTCGGGTGTTCCTGCCCACAGAAAGCATTATTCAGTGATGTGAACATTTTCTCCGGTTCTCATGAACAAGATTTCGATCTGAACATTATTTTATTTGAGTCACTGAGGACATCACATGCACAGTCGTTGGATTGAGATGGTCGCAGTTCAAAAGATCTTGTTCAGTCGCCAAAGAATTGCCAAAAAGAGAGCGAGCATTTAAATATAACTTACTATATTATATAAATACAGTGGAACCTCAACTTACAAAAGCCCCAACAAATGAAAAAAATCCAGGTTACAAAAAAAAATCCAGGTTCCGAAAAACATTTTCCTAAAATTTTTATCTCTGGACACAAAACAAGTTCACATTACAAAAGCACCATCTCAAAAATTCAAACAATGCACGAGTTGCTCTCCCATTGACGATCTCCCAGCATCCCGCCCCACGGGCTTCCCATTGGCTAGCTCCCAACATCCAGCCCCACTGGTCTTCCATTGGCCAGGAGGGATGACGAAACTCCCTCCCATTGGCTATCTCCCAACATCCCACCCTGCTCGCCTCCCATTGGCTAAGAGGGATGATGCAGCTCCCTCCCATTGGCTATTAGGGAGCTGCATCTCCATAATACCCATAATGCTTTTCGTGTAAAGGACAGAGTTACAGTTGTTTCATGAGTTTTTCGAGTGTGCTCATTGCAACTTTATCTTTTGGCTCAGACTTTTAACCTTGCATAAACATTTATAAGATTATAACTCTGCTAAGAAGACATGGTCAACACACACGCGTGCACACTCACACACACACACACACACACACACACACACACACACGTGTGATTTCCAGTGCGAGTGAAAAGAAGAAGCGGGCTCGTGGCATGCGGTTGAGTGATATCACAGGAATATGGCCAAACCCGTCTACCACCGGTATAATATTGAAGCAGAAGGAGGCCTTAAAAGGTATACTTTTATAATTTTTAAAAGGTTTAGGGGGTAGTATTGGGGGCCTTGGAATGAATCACACGTTTTACATGTAAAATACATTTCAATTTTACGAAAAATGCAGGTTAAGAAACCACTTCCAGAACGGATTAATTTCGTAAATTGAGGTTCCACTGTAATTGACAACCTGAATATCCTTTCAGAACCCGAGGGAACTGAGGCAAGTCTTCACACCGCCGTCTGAGAACATCTGCACTGTCCAGCCCATGGTTTTGTTTTGTTTTTCTTCATCATTCTCAAAAAGCTTTTCAAGAGTCACAGGAACTTTTACACAGTTTGAAACAAGTCCATGGTGAAGTTCCCACTGGTTTTCAAGAAGCCCTTCAGTCGATGCACAACATGAAAGCAAACCGAGGCTGACTGTTGGAGTTTGGATGGATTTTAAAGGTTTGACTCGAACAGTTCACCGGCTTTATGTAAGTAACATCACAGCTCAGAGAATTTTTATGGACTGTTGGCTGAATTTCTCCAGACTTGCTTTATGCTTTTTAAAATGACTTTAATACTTTATTGGCTTGAAAGAATTTCATGCTGCCTTTGATAGAAAATATACTGTTGTTCAGAGTTCATTTCGAAACCAGCGGTCCGTCCTGTGAGGGCTACTCTTATCACACAAAGCTAACATTTCCTAAATCACGTGTTTACCTCCTCTTGCTGTGTATTCACTCGAAGGTAAAGAGCAAATTAAAAGGCAGTAAGTAGCAGCAGTAACTTATTGACATTTGTTGTTTTCTCTTGAAACGTTCACAGTTGGAGTTTTTTTTTTAACACTAAAAACATGAAGGTCATATTATAGTTGAAGTGAATTCACCTCACCTGTCAGCGCTCATATTGTTTTTAATGTTATGGTTGACTGGTGCACGTTGTGTTTTATGGTAATACTTTGGTAACGGCGTTACATTAAACTGCTCAAACAACGTGACACATCTGTACATTTACACACACTGTTTCCAGGTGTGGCCAGCTGTCACATCCAGCTTCGCCTGAGCTACAAATGTTTCATGTTGGTGCCATACTTCAGTTTCCCACTGCAGCCTTCAGACAGAAAAACACTTGTACCCTCTCAAGATTTCTGCCCTAATCCTTTTTTGTGTGGATAAATGCACTTGCCATTTACACACACACACACACACACACACACACACACACACACACAGCACTGATCGGCAGTGTACAGTCTTATTTTTTTTTTCTGTGATGAGATTCCACAGCACGTTCTTGTTCTAGGAATGTTTGAGAAGCCTTGACATTCCACATCATTAGCATAGTCAGAGAGCAGAGAGCACCTCTTCAGGGCCAGTCCAAAAAAAATAAATAAAATAAAGCGAGATATTTGTGGAAGGAGGAAAGGCGAGACTCAGCGGGTAGGACACAATTGTTTTGATGAGAATGAGAGACTGGGAGGCAGAGAGTGAGAGGGATGGAGAGTTGAAAGAAAGGATTCCCTATGAGTGGCTCTAATGACTGCGGAAACCCCCTGCAGTGAGAGCTGGCACGAACGAGTGTGCGTCCTGTCACCACGTCACCACTGGCATACACACCCACATACACACAACTACAGGCAATCCGACAGTCATGCTCACCGTAGCCCATGCTGGGGAAACCAAAACTGGTTCGTTAAACAATAGCAACAATCATTTAATCAGCATTTTCCATTTGGAGACGTTTCATTCCATCCACTTAGGAATAAAAACAATTCACTTGTGTGTACGAAAGAGAGACAGAGAAAGAGTGAGAGTAAGAGAGGCACAGAAAGAGACAGCAAGAATGACACACACACACACAGAGACAGAGGGGGGCACAGAAAGAGAGAGAGACCGAGAGAGTGGAGGGGGACAGAGAGGCACAGAGAGAGACAGCAAGAGGACACAGAGAAAGATAGAGAGGCAGAGAGAGAGCGTGAGGCACAGAAAGAGAGAGAGAGAGAGAGAGAGAGAGAGAGAGAGAGAGGGAGGCACAGAATCAGTGGAAGAGACAGACAGAAGCACAGAGAGAGACAGCAAGAGGACACAGAGAAAGATAGAGAGACAGAGAGAGAGCGTGAGACACAGAGAGAGAGAGAGAGAGAGAGAGAGAGAGACAGAGAGACAGTGGGAGAGAGAGAGAGAGAGAGAGAGAGAGGCACAGAGAGACAGCAAGAAGGACAGAGAGAGGAAGAGGGGCAAGGCAGAGGCACTGAGAGAGACAGAGAGAAGGACATAGTGAGAGGGGGGGGACAGAGGCACAGAGCGAAGGGCACAGAGAGAGAGAGAGAGAGAAAGATGGACAGAGGCAAAGAGACCAACAGAGAGAGAAAGAGAGAGACAGAGGCAAAAAGACCGAAAGAGAGGAGAGAGAAAGAGAGAGACAGAGGCAAAGAGACCGACAGAGAGAAGGACAAAGAGAGAGAGAGAGAGAGAGAGAGGGAGAGAGAGCGGGAGAGGGGGAGAGAGACAGAGCGAGAGAGAGAGAAGGACAGGAGGGAGTAGAGCTAGATCTTATCTGCATGTAAAAACAAGTCATATTGACAGAGTGAGCAGGAGAGCGAGAGAGAGAGAGAGAGAGCGAGAGAGACAGCGACACACAGACTGCACACCCCATGCTGACAGCTGCCTCGATCTCCAGCAAACAGATCCATGGACAGAGCTGCAACCTCTCATTCGCCTTCATTCCTGCAAACGATTTCAACCCCCAACACACACACACACACACACACACACACACACAACACACACAACACACACAATAGTTATATACATATGGAAGGTAGTTCCACTTTCCACTGCACAATTCTCACTGTTGTATCCAATACAGAATTTCCCTTTGGATACAGGAGAAGAAATGCTGGTGTAACCATAAAGGTTTCTTCAGGTTTCCTTAAGGTTTCTTCCTAATCTCATTGAAGAAAGAGTTTCTCTGATAATATTGTGTTTGGATTGCCGACGAGAGAACTAAACCTCAAACTTAATTTCAGTTACATCTACAAATAAAATCCGCCTGAATGAGTCACACAGTAAGACGTGTCTGCGAACGATGAAGAAACATCGTGAGTAGTTCTGGTCGGTGGCGATATAAAAATTGCTGTTAATAATATTTACAATGTGTTGCACAGACTTTCATATTTTCTAAATGGACCTGGTTTAAGGTTCAATTTGATTTATTGGGTCAGAATTACACCTCATACATCATTTGCTGTGAACTGTGAATTCCAGCCCATTGATCAATCTATAGCCGGCTAATTATCCATGAAACCAGAGAACTGGGCTGGGGTGATTGAAAAAAATCATTATGGTCAATAAAACTCAAGTTATGCTTTATTTGAGAAAGTAACGATGTAATATGTATATTTTACATTTACAGAACTTGGCAGACACTCTTATCCAGAGTGACTTAAAGTTATCTTTTAATCTAATAAATATTTTTTATACAACTGAGCAATTGTGGGATAAGGACCCTGCTCAAGGGCCCAACTGTGGTAATAGTGGGGATTGAACCGCTGACCTTCGGATCAGTAACCCATCGCTTTATCCACTAAGCCATTACTGCCCCATGTAAGTTTCACAATAGAGGCAACATAGTGTAACATCGTGCTTGTCTGAAACGGGTTTGCCGTTAAATCGCGGTACACAGAGCACTCGGCACGGTGACGCAGAACGAGTAGAGTAAGTGGCACAGCAACATCTTTTCTCTTTTTTCCCCCGATTGCAGAATTCAGTAACTGCATGGAGTGTTGACTTGTTGACGGACCTGATGTGAGACTTGGCCAGGGACTTACAGACCGAATTCCCTGGTAACCATCGCCAAGGAAATGGCCTGCTGGTAGTTGTGTAGCAAGACCGCTGGGAAATTTCCCAAGCTGAGAGCTTCATTAGATCATTCACTTGCATTGCTTCCTTACAGCTTATTGATATTCATACATTCTTAGAAATTGGCTGTTCCAAGAGACAGTCTTGAGTCAATGCGGCCCTGTTTTTTATAATTTTATAATATATCTAATTATTAATTGTACAGTTTTCATCCAATAGCAGTGAATTAGAGAAAACAAATGATTTTGTATGAACCTTAACGCTTATCTTTGGCTTGAACATACAAATGAATGCGTATCAGTTACAAAATAAAGATGTGTCAGCGACTATATACAGTTGTACCTCACCTTACGACAATCCTAGCAAATGAAAAATCCAGGTTACGAAAAACATTTTCCAAAATTTTTTGTGTCTGTATACGAGATAAGTTCTCCTTACAAAACGCTCCAAACCCGCCATTCAAACATTCAAACAATGCACGAGCTGCTCTCCCATTGACTATCTTCCAACATCTCTCCCTGCAGGCCCCCCATTGGCTAGGAAGGATGACGCAGCTCCCTCCCATTGGCTATCTCCCAACATCCCTCCCCCTGGCTAGGAGGGATGACGCAGCTCCCTCCCATTGACTATCTCCCAACATCCCGCCCCGCTGGCCTCCCATTGGCTAGGAGAGATGACACAGCTCCCTGAAATCAGCTATTATGGAGCTGCATCTCCCATAATGCTTTTCGTGTAAAGGACAGAGTTACTGTTGTTTCATGATATTTTTGAGTGTGCTCATTGCAACTTTATTTTTTGACTCAGGATTTTCACCTTCAATAAACATTTGTAAGATCATAACTCTGCTAAGAAGACATGGTCAACATAAGCGTGCACACACACACGCGCGCGTGTCTGATTTCCGGTGCAAGTGAAAAGAAGAAGTGGGCTCGTGGCATGCGGTTGAGTGACATCGCAAAGGAATATGGCCAAACCCGTCTACCATCGGTACGATATTGAAGCAGAAGGAGGTCTTAAAAGGTATACTTTTATAATTTTTAAAGGGTTTAGGGAGTAGTATTGTGGGCCTTGGAACGAATCACATGTTTTACATGTAAAATGCGGTTCAATTTCCGAAAAATTCAGGTTATGGAAAAGGCTCTGGAACGGATTAATTTCGTAAGGTGAGGTACCACTGTATATCTGATCTGGTAGAAATCTTTAACCTCTACTCATTCAGTCCATTTAATCAACATCTATATGTGTTCATATACAGTATCTCCACACAGCAAGCTCACCGAATGGGCCTCAGCAGGACACTGTGCCTGCTGCAGGATTCAGTTTGCCACACGAATCTTGTGAGAAGTAGAAATAGAGCTGACGGTGCATTTTCAGGCCATAATCCAGTCTTGTGCATCTGAGAATAATCCACAGTAAAGGGCATCTTTCAGAGGGCTGCTCCCATTTCAGCATTTCTGATCTCACACAGCTGCTCCCCTGGACAGCTCTTTCTGACTCCCAGCCAAGAGCACACAGCCAGCTCTGATTAAATAAAGTGACATCAAATCTCCTCATCTGGCCTCAGATTACTTCGAGCCATCTGCATAAGTTTCAGTTATGGTCAACCAGAAAAGGGGCTGAACTCCAAGCTTCCATGAGCTGTCTGTTCTGAAGGCAATATAGAATTTGTGAGTCAATCATTACACTACACTGGTTAACTCTGACATAGTCACTGAAACCAGAAACCGCTCCAAAGTTCATCCACCCAAGTGGTGTCGATGAAACAACGATTCAACAGCGAGTGGCGTCGATGAAAAATGTGGCTATTGTTAGACGTATTAAAGGTAAATTCCAATCTGGAAATGAGAAATGACAGTGTTCTGTGGGAAGTGGGTAGTGTGGGAAATAGATTCAGGTTCATGTCACGCCTGAAAATATCAACGTAGGGCAAGTCATGGGCAGAGCCGGCCACGATGACATTTTTTTGATTTGCCCTCTTATTATCAGAACACATTGTGGGTTTTGAGAAATAGAAAATATAGTAAAACTTTCAAGTTGCAAAGGTACACCTAGACAAAAACAAAGCCGAACCTGGCTGACCCACTGTAGATTAGAGTATAGTTCAGGTAACGCATTAGTCTCTTGGATGTTGCTTGTGAACAGACGTTTTGCTTATTACAAACATTTACTCTGGTATTGTCGGTATGATCGATACATACCAAGTAAAATTTATATATAAATGTCACTATAACATTAATATAATATTCATAATATAAATATGTATTTGATGTTAGAACAGTCATATGGCACACAAAAGGAGAGTGTGTGTTGTGTGTGTGTGTGTGTATATATATATATATATATATATATATATATATATATATGACATATACAGGGATCCCTCACCTTCCGCGGTTAATTGGGACAGAGATTCCCCCACGACCACCAAATTCCACGCAGGAGCGGGGCAGTGGTGGTCTAGTGGTATAGGGTGCTGGATCGCTGATCCAAAGGTTGGGGGTTCGAGTCCCACTCTCCACAAGGTTGTCACTATCTCCCCCAGTGCAGCTAACTGGGTTATCAAAGGCGGGCCATGTCTGTCACTGTCTATGGTGAGAGGCATGTAAAAGAACCATTGCTGACTTTTGTAAAGAGTAGCTGCAAAGTCGTCAGCGTGTTTCTGTCCCTTGCTAAAAAGGGTTGTGACAGGAAGGGCATCCGACGTAAAAACCTCTGCCAAATCAAACGTGCGAATCAGATGATTCGCTGTGGCGACTCCCGAGTAAAAGGGAAAAAGCCAAAAGGAAGACAAGCAGACACCGAATTCCACGCAGGATCGACCACCCTGACTAACGTATACGTACATGTATTTATAATATCAATATAATACATATTCAACGCTATAAATGCTGATCATAACAATTAATCATTCAAAAATAATGCACGAGATGTAAATAAAATATACACACACATACAGACGCACCCGCACAGATGCACATGCACACACTCAGATGCGCACCTCACATAAAAATGTAAGTACTGTAGTCAGCTTGCGAGATTGAGTCGAGTGGGCGGGAGCAACAGCGTCACGTGACTAAGCCAATCAGCCTGCAAGATTGAGTTGAGTGGGCGGTCCCTGTCTGAACTGGGGAGGAGGGGCACTTCAGTCCATCGTTTGGAAACAACGGACACAGTCTGCCTTGCCTTCCGCTTGCTTACATGCGAGTTTCAGCGCGAATTTTTAAATTTCTTTTAATTTTTATCAAATTACCGCGATGTACCGAGACCGCGATGCCCAAATTGCGAAGGGGCAAGGGATGACTGTATGTATGTATATATATATATATATATATATATATATATATATATATATATATATATATATATACACACACACACATACATATGTACAGTGATACCTCAATTTATGAAATTAACCTGTTCCCGAAGTAGTTTCCTAACCTCGATTTTTCATAAGTTGAACCGCATTTTATATGTAAAACGTGTTATTCGTTCCAAGCCCCCAATACTACCCCCTAAAACCTTTAAAAATTATACAAGTATACCTTTTAAGACCTCCTTCTACTTCAACATTGTATCGATGGTAGACGGGTTTGGCAATATTCCTTTGCCATATCATTCAACTGCATGTCACGAGCCCACTTCTTTTCACTCACACCCAGAATCACACGCACATGTGTGTGCGCAGGGGTGTTGACCATGTCTTCTTAGCAGAGTTATAACCTTACAAATGTTTATGCAAGGTTAAAAACCTGAGACAAAAAATAAAGTTGCAATGAACACACTCGAAAAACTCACAAAACAACAGTAATTCTCCCCTTAACACGAAAAGCATCATGGGTATTATGGAGATGCAGCTCCACAATAGCCAATGGGAGGGAGCTGCATTATCCCTCCTCGCCAATGGGAGGCCAGCGGGGCGAGATGTTGGGAGATAGCCAATGGGAGGCGAGCGGTGCGGGATGTTGGGAGATAGCCAACGGGAGAGCAACTCGAGCATTGTTTGAATTTCTGAGATGGTGCTTTCGTAACGTGAATTTGTTTCGTATCCAGAGACAGATATTTTAGGAAAATGCATTTCGTAACCTGGATTTTTCATTTGTTGGGATTTTTGTAAGATGAAGGTACCACTGTGTATATATATATATATATACACACACACACAGACGCTCTCCCACTTACGTTCATCCGTTTTACGTTTTTTTCCCCCAAAAAAGTCAAATTTTGAGTTTAGACTTACCTAAGTAGTACGCTGATGTAATGCCGCTATGACGCTGTATTCATTGTTTACAAACCTACAGACTGAGTGTATATCAGTTCTATATCAGTTATATAGCGTGTTACTCTTGTGTTAAGACGTCGTCTCTGTGATCTTTGTGTTTACACTGTTTTGCGGACTTTTGTAACCCTAAGCAAATATGGTTGGTCAGAAGTGTAAGCCTACTAGCATGGGTGCAAGTCTCATACACAGATGAATTAACTATCTGCTCAGATCGGCACAATCTACCATGCATACTCAGTTAAGCAAAGAATTGTAAAATGAAAACCTGAATCCACAAATTACAGAACAATTACAGATATTTATCTTTTAGGAGAATCCTAAGAGTGTATACTTATTTTTATATTAATATTCATTAGGAATTTCACTTGTTCTTTGTATGCATCTCTTGAATAAAGTTTGTTTACTTACTTACACAAAAGAAAGAACGCTCCGCCTTGCTGGGATTCACATCAGTGCAGGCTGTGTTCTAAACGAGTTCAACGGTACCCTTGCGCACGTGAAAGACCGGAAGTCTGTATAACCCACAGCACGTACACTACTTTCGCAAGTACACTACTTTTGGTATTGAGCACCTCACATATTGTAAGCGTTGATTGGCTGTTTTAAGCTTCATGTAAAGTGACTCGGTATAAATAAGTGACTTATTTGAAATTAATGTTGATATTATTTGATATTATTTTACAATGTTATGTTTATAATAATTAATTTAGGGGTGTTTTATGAGATACGGTAATGGTATTTATGGATGTATAGTACAGTATGAGCATCATACATCACTTTTAACTTACATTTTTAATTGGTTCTGGACGGCCGAACGCAAGTTGGGGAGCGTCTGTGTGTGTGTGTGTGTGTATATATATATATATATATATATATATATATATATATTTAAAGAAAATTAATTTACTGTAAAAACTTAGCAGAGTATAAATAATGGGCTTTAAAATGATAAAAATTTTCATTCCAACATCTGGACTCAGAGTTCAAATTATGATGATACCACAGCCAACCATGCCCAGGAGCCCAATAGGGCATCACTGGCTGCATTCTATGGGAGGGATGAATATATATATATATATATATATATATATATATATATATATATATGTGTGTATACACACATCTCTTCTGCACTTCGCTTATCCCTTAACATCCAAGGATGTTGTTGGTGGGGCGCCTTCATGGCGAGACTTGGGCTGATTTGGCCTGGTGGAGCCCATCCCTCTCCCGGTCGTAGAAACACGCTGACAGCTTTGCAGCCTACTCTTTACGAAAGTCAGCAATGCTTCTTTTACATGCCTCTCACTAGAGACAGTGAGAGTATTGGCCCGCCTTTGATAACCCTGTTAGCTGCACCGGGGTGTGTGTGTGTGTATATATATATATATATATATATATATATATATATATATATATATATATATATATATACATACATACATACATACATACATATTTTTTATTTTTGAACGTGTGCAGAATGCAAAGTCAACATGACAGCTGCATCAGCCATATTGAATATAGGACTGTGACAAAAATCAATATTCTTGTGTACTTACACATTAACACCAAAGATGTTGATGATGGGTGATGGCGTTTTTGAACTAGTGCATGGAATACAAATTCAAGATGGCTGCTGCAGTGTCTGTATTGGCTGTCAGACCATGAGAGAAATCAATATGTCTGTGTAGATAGCAAGTTGCAACATCCACATCAAAAAATCTTGCTTGGAAATGGCATTTCTGAGATGGAGTGCGGAATGCAAATTTAAGCTGTTGGCAACTACCATCCTGGATATTCCACAGAGATGAAAATTCATAGTTTTATATATTGTATAGTTACACGTTCCCAACATCTGCACTAAAGATGAAAGGAAATTCAAATGGCAACTGCATTAGCCATATTGAATATCGGACCACTACAAAAATCTGGAGGCTACTTTAGTCATTCAGTCCCAACATCCATATCAAAAAGAACAAGGTCATGATCTGTGATGGAATTTTTAATTTAGTGCATTGAGCACAAATTCAAGATGGCAGCTGCAGTGGTCACAATGGATTTCGGACCACGGCAAAAAGCCATAAGCTTATGTAGTTAGTAATTCTCCACATCCACACTAAAAATAGTAATGATTGGTGATGCCACGTTTGAGTTAGGGTACAGAATGCCAATACAAAAATGTTGGCTTCGGTGGCCATATTGGATATAGAGCCACAACACAAATGTAGGCTTGTTTAGGTAGCCAGTCTCAACAACCACACCAAAGACAATGATGATGATTGGTGAAGCCATTTTAGAGCGAGTGAGAGGGTAGCAAAGGGCAGACATCACGCATGATAACACCCTCCACACCTACTGGGCTGATGGATAAAAAGCTAAAAGAAATTTACATACAAAATGTACATTTAAATCTTTTTAATAAGGATTAATCTGATCATATTTATTATTTTTAGCCTTGTAAGTTATTCTTGTGTGAAAGAAAAGTTTTGTAAAAGCTGTGTTTCCTGTGTACTATATTTTTAAATGACGTGCTATTTAAATTACATTAAATAAGAAAAATACTGACATAACAGTCAATGTTTTGCTACAAGTATGGCGATAAGAACAAGAGAGGTAATGCGTCAGTGCACGACACAAATATATATATTTTGCAAAGTTTCTAAATTAATTTATAACATTATAAAAATGTATCAATTTTTTTCTTACTAATTTTACTTGTTTTCAAAATTGAGGTAATTTTCTTTCAGATCTGATTCCACAGAAAATTGTAAAGAAGCTAAATAAACGAGCAGAATGTGTTTCACATGGATGCTCACTGCTCATCCACTGAAATACAGTGGTACCTCACCTTACGATAGTCCCAGCAAACGAAAAATC
The DNA here is from genome assembly GCA_024760905.1 of Plotosus lineatus. Taxonomy (NCBI): domain Eukaryota; kingdom Metazoa; phylum Chordata; class Actinopteri; order Siluriformes; family Plotosidae; genus Plotosus; species Plotosus lineatus. The sequence goes on from CM045738.1 coordinate 17,199,743, forward strand.
CAGGTTACGAAAAATATTTTCCAAAACTTTTTGTTTCTGTATACGAAACAAGTTCTCCTTACGAAACGCACCATTCAAACATTAAAATGCGCCATTCAAACGATGCATGAGTTGATCTCTCATTGCCTATCTCCCAAATCCCGCCCCACTGGCCTCCCACTGGCTAGGAAGGATGATGCAGCTCCCTCCCATTGGCTATCTCCCAATATCCCACCCCACTGGCCTCCCATTGGCTAGGGGGGATGACGCAGCTTCCTTGAGCAGCAGCTTGTTTCATGAGTTTTTCGAGTGTACTCATTGCAACTTTACTTTTTGGTTCAGGCTTTTAACCTTACATAAACATTTGTAAGATTATAACTCTGCTAAGAAGACAAGGTCAACACGAAGTAAGTACAGTAGGCCCCCTACTTACGAAGACCCCTGGTTACGAAGATCAGTTTCCAAAGTTTCAGTCCCCGGGATACGAAAACAAATTTAAATGCACCAATCAAAATTTCACAAGATGCGCGAGTTGCTCTATCATTGGCTGTCTCTCAACATCCCGCCCTGCTGGCCTCGCTTCGGCTCGGAGGGATGAGGCAGAACCAGTAGACCTTAAAGCAGAAACACAGTAAGGACCTCGGCTCTTTCAAGCGACTGAAGGAAGCTTAACTCTTTAGTTTAGTTTTTAAGTTGTTTAATTCAGTAAATGCTTAATAAATGTGGGCGCATTTGAGCTCATCTGGAATTCTGATCCCTCAAGGAATCAAGTAAAAGATGAGTTTGGACCTTCGTTAAGCAGGGAATGTGCTTTGAATTCCTCGTCTTGTGGGCGTGGCCCACAGCACGTACGCGCGAGAGAGAGAGAGAGAGACGTGTGTATGTGTGTGTGTTAATAAAAAATGTTTAATAATGGTTTAATTAGTAAATGTTAATAAAATGGTTTAATATATTAATAAAATGTTTAAATGGTTTAATAAATAATTTTCTTTTAACACATATTTCATACAAAATTGGTGTACTTTTATCAAAGGTTCATGGGGTTGATCCAGTCCAAAGACTGGAGCCTTGGAACGAATTAGGCGTTTAACATGTAAAATGTGACCCCTACTGACGAAATCCCCGTGTTACGAAAAAGGCTCTGGAACGGATTAATTTCGTCGTTAGGGGGCCGACTGTCCGTTAAAAGGTATGCTTTTATAATTTTTAAAGGGTAGTATTGGGGCCTTGGAACGAATCACGCGTTTTACATGTAAAATGTGGTTCTACTTACGAAAAATCCAGGCCTCTGGAACAGATTAATTTCGTAAGGTGAGGTACCATTGTATAGTTGAGTCACAACTCAAAGACCTCGACAAAGTACCCATCTATGTACTTAATCATTCATCCATTCGTTTTCTGTACCAGTTGATCCTAATTCGGATTGCGGGGAGGCTGGCACCCATCTCAGCTGATTGCGGGCAAGGGTGGGGTACACCCTGGACAGCTCACTCGGCCATTGTTTTTTTTTTTTATTTATTTATTTTATTTATTTATTTAAGGGACAATGTACAGGAACATTAAGCTCATAGAGACAGAGATGTACTGTACCAGATTATAGCTTATAGCTAGTTTCCATCTGTAGTCCCTAATTTAGAACAGCCAATTAACCTACAGTGCATGTCTTTGGATTGTGGGAGGAAACCGGAGCACCCGGAGGAAACCCACACAAGCACGGGGAGAACATGCAAACTCCACACAGAAACGCCCAGGCCGGGAATCGAACCCGGGCCTTCTTGCTGTGAGGTGGACGTGCTAACCACTACGCCATTGTAGGGCCATACTTAAGCATGTAAATGTATTTTTCCACCTCTCCGTGCGCTACTGCACTTACAGTGAAAGAAAATGAAGGCTGTTTTGTGTTTAATCTGCATAATCAACACAGATGCAAAATTAAAATGTTACTGGACAATATTTGCCAAAGACACCACACACACACACACACACACACACACACACACACACACACACGGCTAATTGAATATGCTTGGTTTTCCGCTTGGTGTGAATGCAAATGATTCTGTGTGTGTGGCCCTGTGACGGTCCCCTAGTTGTTAAGGGTGCACTCCACCTTCACGCCCAGTCCACTGAGAGAAGCTGCAGCCTCCTGAATAAAGATTAAAGCAAGTCAGGAAATGACATGAACACAATTGCAGAGCGTAATCTACTTGATAAAGTGCTGGATCTCAGATTATACGAAAAACACTTCAGTCGTTTTTCTTTTTTTTTTAAAAGGTTGTTTGCAAAACACAACGACACTTTTTCCATATTGATAATTTTATTTGCAAAATAATAACAATATCTACAGAACATCTTTTAAATAAACTGTGAATGGTGACAATCGTTTGTGTCGTTAGGCCTCAGTTTCTAGAGTGTTGGTGAAATAGAGCCGTGCATGTGGTGCGATACTGAACAAACAATTACACGGTCATGCATCATTCAGACACGTCAGTGTAAACGTGCCAACCTTCTACTTTGCTTCGTGACCGAGGAACATGGCCACTGTGTTCACACACGAGAAACAAACAAATCTGGACACCTTCGAATTACACAACAGACCTTACTTATAGTACGAATTTTACACTGAAACCTAGAAACACATTCTTCCTCTTCGTAGAGTTTTTTGCTAAAATCTACAGTAACGGTCATAACAATAGATCTTAGAAAAATAAACAGAATCCATCATATACTTTCCCCTTTGTGATTTAAGTAGGTCTCTGATACACATACAGTAAATTCCTTTAATACATTTTCTATATAAATTGTATAAGCCACACATTAAGTGGACGTCTGTTTGAGTGGCGCATTGAACAAGTGTCGGAAAATACTGACGGACTCGATGGGAATTTACACGGGATTAGAAACTATTCCTTCTACAACACCGTATCGTACACAACAACTGCTCCCTAAAGAACCCAAGTGATGCCTTGTGTGTGGAGGTCACATTAGAAGCATTTTATCCAAACTAAAAAAAAAAAATTAAAAATTAAAAAAAAAAAAGTTATTGTTTTACAAATCCTGAAATGACAGGAAATCAGTTCATCTGCACCTCGAAAGGGAAAAAGCTACGTTTCGACCGAAACTCTGATTACTGAAAACCGTCAGCGGGAAACGTGAAGAGTACAGTGCAGTCAGGTACCGCAGCAAATGATTCAACTTAAAAAGGAGATAAAATGCGTTTTGTTTTTATTTGATTTACAGACAAATAATAGTCTCTCTATTAACTCTTTATTTACCAGCGAAACAGATCAGACACATGAAGTGAAAGTTTAACAGCCGAGAAAATCTGGTCTCCCCACCCCCCCAAACATTGGCCCAAAAAAAAAAAAATCAACATTCTACCTGAGGGGAAAACAATTTTAACACAATTTGAAAGGAACTTGGTGAACAGAGGGTTAATTTCAAGTTGCAAGATGGAACGTATGTCGAGTTTTGTATTTTGAGGAATAAACGCCGCTGGGTCGGAGAATCAGTGAGGTGGGGCAGGCTGTTCGGTTTAATGTCAAACCCCTAAAAAAGGGGAGGATTCTGGCATGACAGTTTTACTATATTACTTGCACAGAAAAATTATATTTTCATTTGGCTTATTACACAAATGTCGTCTTTCTGCTATTACGCGAAGCATCAAGAAATTACCAATGAAAAATGTTCGGAATAAACAAGATCATCATCCAGCAAGAGGAACGTGTTAATGAGGAAGATCTGATCTGCATGACTACAAGCTCCGAGTGCGACAGTGCAAAATCCATTAGTGGCTCAGCGGGGGTTTGGGGGAATCCTGCTCTCTCTCTCTCTCTCTCTCTCTCACACACACACACACACAAAATGGGCAAAGCAGTCCAGGCTTGTTAGCATCTTGGCCTGATCCAGGTAGGGACACCTGGCCTCTGTAATTGATAATTAGGGCCAATAGCACAGGAGGCGATGCAATCACAGTGGCAGGGGGTTCATATGAAGCCTGTGCTGCTGCTCAAACAGATGCAGGACAAGAGCGAGAGAGACAAATGCAGAGAAAAAGATGATTGATGAATTATGTGCGGAGGTGAGGTTTATTGAGCAGTGAAGAGAAATACGTGACTGCATGCGCACAGTGTAACTGCTTTCACGATACGAATTTTTTTTTTTTTTTCTTTTAAAGTCTTATCTTTGTTACTATGAGGCCTGATCATTAAAACACAGAATCATTAAAAGTGAGTTCAGATGAGTCGCGATCCTGTGGGTGAGCGCAAAACAACCCCCCCTCCTTCCCGCCCCCGCCCCTGAAACATCAACGACACAGCATACAGTCCTCTGTCCTCTTCACGCTGCAATTCTGATACAGCAAAAACAAATCATTATTCTCATCATCTTCATTTCCACAGATAAAAGGAACATCATCCTCAGGAATGAGACAGAGCTGAACGTGAAGAGGTTTGTTATTTTATCTTTTATTATTGGTGCACTCCTTTGATCGTGCATTATTGTGATTGGTTTGTCCAGGATGCAAGTGACTCAAATTCGAAAGGCCACATAATGAGCATCACATGGGATACGGTGCATGAAGAACTCGCGGACACTGTGAAGCTAAGGAAAAAAAAAAACAAAAAAAAAACAAAACAAACAAAAACAAAAAACAAACAAAGGCGGCTTGAGTATCACAGAGAGAAAGCAAATATGTTTTGGCAGGGACATCAGATACACACATCGACATGACATTTCACCAGACGATGGATGTGTGCGTCTTGATAGTTTAAAGGGAACTTAAGACGAGGCGACAGGGGTGTTTTTTGATTGTGCGTGTTTGTATTCTTGGCTGTTCAAGGCATGTAACTGAAAAAGATTAAAACGGTGCCAGTTCCAACAACAGTTATTAAATTGCACACCTCGCTTTTTCATAACTATGCAATGTGACTGGTAGAAATGAAAAGAAATCATGTGACAAATCAGCAAGAAACCTGAAAATCTGGCTTTACCAGCCTATACTGAATAAACATCTGTGTTAGAAATAAGAAATGAACTGGATTAATGTACACAAAGCATTTTCCCAGGGGTATAGTATGAGACCATTTCACTTGTTAGTTGCCATTAAGACAAGAAACTTTAAAGAAAAAAAAAAGAAACAAAATTTACAAACATACTTATTAACCTGTAAATATATATATAAAAAAAACCCCACACAGTTTATATTGTTTATATAATGATACATTTCACAGTGATGTCATGATTATCAAAGTTATTTTGAGATCGCCGGCTATTTGTTGACTCCCACTGCCTGCTGCACGATATGCTGTACACGGCCGAGACGCAATCGGGCTCAGCTGATGTGTTTCGGTTCAGATGGTGGGATTCAAAATGAAAACCTGACAGTCGAATGCTTCTTACTTTCTAATTACGAGAAGGATTCATGAGCAGACATGATGAGGAAACTATTTGATATGTACGCAGAAACTGAGCAAAATCAAGCTCAGTGCAAGGAATAAAATAAACAAGGGAGAACTTCTCAGAGTCAACATGCCTCCAACAAATAGGAGAACTATTTGTGTTGCATCATAACACTGGACCAGGAAAAAACAACAACAAAACAACACTGTGGCTACACATCTGTCCGGTTGCTGGGAATTTACACGTTCATTCATTTCCCCTTCATCTTCATGAACACAATTAAATCGCTACCTAGCTGCACATAGATTATATCATGTTAGTAATCATTCTTTGTTCTGGTTTGCAATTGGTCGGTACTCTGGCGTTTTCACGTGTCTGGTGGCCTAGAGCAGGGGTCTCCAATCCTGTTCCTGGTGGTGTACCTTCCTAAAGATCTTAATTTCAATCCTAATGGGGCCCATCTGACAAATCCAATCGTCGCTTCAAGTCTTCATTTATAAGTGTAAAGTCTTGATTAGATGGTCAGGGGGGCATAATTAGATTTGGAGTCAACGACTTTGGGAAGGTTTGGCTACCCCTGGCCTAGAGGAATCATATAATGAATTATTAATTTGTCCTCCAAGTATGTTCAAGTTTCAAAAAAGCATGACAAAGAAAGCTCGGCTTGCTATCGCGCGCGCGCACATACACACACACACACACACACACACACACACACACACACACACACACACACACACAGTCATATCTGTCATCTTCCAATTATTTCCCAACCAAGCAAAATGTCCCTTTGGCCTCCATGGATATCTGAGAAAAGCCTTTTAAATGCCTAATGGTTGAAAAAGGGTCCATAATGCACTGCATTTACCGAGGCTACATGTGGAGAGGCTGAGCTCGGCACCCGCGGAATAATGTTGCCTTTTAACTGCAATTTGTGGCCCTGTGCTCTCTAAGCTGCTCTCAAACTGACTCTGGGGAACTTTTAAGTTGTGGGCCATCTTCAGCCCACTAACTCAGTCATCGAAAAAAACGCACAAACCCAATACCGCCTATCCAGCAGCTTAACATCTTCAGATTAAGTAATTATAGACGAAATCCCACTCGGGTTCGGACTGGACAGTTTTTCTTCCCGACGGCGCAGAGAGGCACTATGCGGTAGATTAAGACCTCCACAGCCAAGATTTTAACACATAAGGTGATGGTGCCACCATTCAAGAACTGACGGAACCAAGGTGAGACTGACTTACATCATAACCCACCAAATATCTGATCACTGCTTGATGAAAGACAATGCAGAAACAATCGTGCCATAGAAACAGGACATATTACATGTGTTTGTTTGGTAATGGGGCCAATGTTCTAAAAAATTTGAAATATATATTGCTTTGTTAACAAAAAACACAATGTTTTATATATATGTATGTGTGTGTGTGTGTGTGTGTGTGTGTGTGTGTGTGTGTGTGTGTGTGTGTGTAATCTATAGTCTCTGAATGCCAATACATAATGAGGTAAGGAATGACTGAAAAGTAGAGTTTTTTGCATCATGAACTCCATCCTTCTGCACATCAGCTATAGTTTGACAAGACAAACGGCTCCCGGTGTTGCAGTGAGATTGTTTGCGGATCCACTTGCTGCAAAAACAAATAAATCTGACTCCAATGACAATTTTTAACATTTCACACTCACACTCATGCATATTTGAAAAATGAAAAAGTATCAGTATATCAGATTTGAGCATTACAAAGTCCCGATCCATCATTATTATCAGTCGACAGTCTTTCCTTTAGAACTCCAAGTTTTCGCGCGCATTGATCGTCATGTTACTCACAGAACTTTATTCCGAATTGCAAGCAAACCCTTCAGTGCAGACAGCACTTACACATCAATGTGTGCTCGGAATAGGCAGTGATCCTTACATGTGATGTTTTACACGACCTATAATTACACTGTGGTTGCATTTGTCCATCTACCTGTCGATTGGCACCTCTGGAGCTAGGCATTATGGGTAGTGTAGCTTTCAGCTGAGAGTCAATGCTGCTTGCGGAAGTTAAAGATGTCCCGTTTTTTAGAGCCTCGCTTGCCCTCGTTAGGCTGGCTTGGTGATGGCAGGGGTTGTGGAGTGGCCATGCCTCCATAAGGACAGCTCTGTGAGTCTGGATGCTCTCCAGAACATTCTATGGCAGGAATGTAACGGCTGTCCCACATGCCGGGCCCGCACAGCTTACACAAGTCATGCAGACTGCAAGGGATCCTGGGAAGCAGCCGGAACTGATAGAGAAGGCTTCGTGCCTGGAGATGAAAAGGGGGGGGGGGGGGGTGTTAAAAAAAAAAAAAAAAAAAAACCAACAACCGCAGAGATAACTGAGGACGTAGGAGTGAATTAACTAACTTTCACAGTTCTGCAGAAAAAAAGGTCAAATATAATCAGGTTGTGGATTTTCGAGGTTACAAATCTCTGAAAGGTCAGAGGATTCAAACAAAGAACTCTATGTCTTCTTTAGATTATTCTCTGTACATGTATATGTGTATATAATCTCAATAAATACATATTCAATGGTATAAATGCTTATAATAACAATTAAACATTCAAAAATAATGCATAAGATGTAAATAAAATATAAATACACACATACAGATGTGCACCTCACAAAAATCTAACTAGTTTTGATGAGAGGTTTTGGGTTGGTTTTTTTGTTGAGAGGTTTTTTTTTTTTTGCATAATTGGCCTTGTTTTTGTGGCATTTTCCTTAACTTTTCCCCCTATTCTTCCTTAATTTCCTTATTTTTTTAATATCAATGAGAAAAAAAAAAAAAAAAAAAAAAAACACGATGCAGTGAAGCCGCATGACTTGAAGCACGAAGTAGCGAGGGATCTCTGTATATAAAAAGAACTGCATCAGTCTGGTGTTATATCAGCTGTAGATGAACGATAACGTTAATACGATGCCATTTATGGCAGGGGTCCCCGACCACCGGTCCGCGGCTCAATTGGTCCCGGTCCGCTGAAGAAATAATTAATTATTTCTGTTTAATTTATTATCTGATTGTTCAGACGATCTTTATTTTTGAAAAATCTTATATTTTGAAAATTGACCGGATTCTCTCGGTTACATGTCTGTCATTTGAGCCCTAAAATGTAACCCACAACGGGACGGCACATCAAGAGAGGAGAGTTGGACATGTTTCAAACAATAGCGGGTCTCAATTTTGGTTGAGACTGAGCCTGAGCCTTCATTCTCCCCGCTGGTGCACCATCACCATTCAAAACTCCATTCACCTGATGACATCACATCATTATTTCACTGTTTTACCTCAGTATTTTTTCCACAGGTCGCTGGTGTTATTCTTCTTCTTATTATTATTAACAACAACAATATTTTATATAAATAAATTATATTTACAATATAAACAATCTATTACACCCCACCTCCACCCCCGGTAAAATTGTCAAGCATTGACCGGTCCGTGGTGATAAAAAGGTTGGGGACCCCTGGTCTATGGGATCAGAGGTCGCTGGTGTCCAGCTTGTGTCCCTTACACACATGAAGTTCTTGGATAATTTAATGATTTTATTCACCTTAAAGGGTAAAATATCACAATCCCTTCCTAACGTATTTTAAAGAACATTGTTTCAAAACATTTAAATAATTTTTTTCACGCTATTTGGTTAAAAATGAGTTCATTTATTCCTCAAAAACTAGGCCCTTTGTAGATACAGTAAAACCTCCGCTGACGAACGCTTAACATCACGAACTTTTCGCCTCAAGAACATTAAATTTGCGAGCATATAGTCTCTGCTGACGAACTAGTTTTCGGCGGACGAATCAAACCACGCGGTCGAACAGCGCCACGGTGGCGGCCACGAGAAGCTGACGCACGCTCACGGCGTCGCAGTTCGTCACACCCCTTTCTTTGAATGCGGAAGTGGTTTGTGTTTGATAGACATTTTGGACCATATTGAGTGTACTTTTGCTATTATGGGACCGAAAAAGACCCCACCACAGGCGGAGATCATTGAAAAACACGAGCGAGGTGTGTGCGTTTGTGTGACTCAGCGTCCCAGTACCAGTACGCTAAGTCTACCATTGCTCCCATCCTTAAGAACAAGGAAGCTATTAAGGGTGCGTGTGTGGCTAAGGGCGTTTCCAAACAGTAGGCGTTTCCAAACTCTCCTTCCAAACAGTAAGTCCCTCCCTCCCTCCTCCTCCCACTCCATTCCATCAAGCCATCAACTACCATCACAAAGGTAAATAAAACCACTTTATTATACAGTACAGTTTATTTCTTTAATTACAATACAATAGCACATTTATTATACATAAAATAAGGTATATTTTTGTGTAGTTTTAAGGCTTATTTAGTAGAAAATTATGTTTTATGGGGACCTGGGAACAGATTATTCTCATTTTAATGGTTTCTTATGGGAAATAAATGTTCGGAAGACGAACTTTTCGCCTTACACACACTTTCTGGGAACCAATTATGTTCGTGAGCTGAGGTATCACTGTACTCATTCACACTAATTCTGTACCAAATCATAACTCCATTCACCTGATGAAATCACATCATTATTTCAATGTTTTACCTCAGTATTTTTTCGCAGGTATTGCAGGATTGAAATACACGAATGCCATTAGATTGATAAGACAAAATATCAAATATTTTGGGTTCAAACTGTCTGGAGTGAATGTAGGTAGGTAAAGGAGGTCTGTTGGGTTTTTACACCTGAGCCTAGCGGCTCATCAGGGCGGAGCTTATCCACAGTTCCTGGAGTGTGAAGCAATACAAGTTCAACTCCTCCTGGATGGGACACTGGTCCATCGCAAGTTACCGTCCCTGTATTTTTACTGGTGTCCATTTATACTGCTGGGTTGACAGAAACACACTTGTGGACCAGACCTTGCCCAGGGGCACAAGGGTTATTTGAACCAACAGCCTCCTGATCATGAGCCCAGCATCCTAACCACTACACTACCGGCTCGATTGTTTCCTGTTTATTTTTTCTGTTCGACCTTTTTTTATTTATTTTTTTTTTATTTAAGGTTCTTTTTAAAATTAAAAAAAATCAACAGCTTGATAAAATACTCTGCAACAGAACAAAAAATGTGTGTGTGTGTGTGTGTGTGTGTGTGTGTTCACAGTACCTTCCTCAGCACCAGTTCTCCATTCATGTGCATTGACAGGTTGCTGAAATGCAGCAGCATCTGATCAGTTGCCAGCTGTTGCTCCGTGACATCATCACCATAGAGAACAATGATGGCCACGCACAGAAAGAGGTGGAAGTAATCCGTCTGCCACGCAAACACACATGCACACAGAGACATACCACCACAACCAATCATTAAACAAAAGAGCATAAAACAAATACAGTGATCTGTTCACAAACTGGAAGAAGCCGCGATGTAAATTAGCGAACAGAGCAAAATGGCTTGGCTCTCCGCTGTCACCTGATTATCACTATATGCTAATGTCATGCTGTGTGAGACTAGCAATTAGCATCTCATTTTCATTAGAGCTTAATCTGAGATGCTGAAGTATGAGTGATGCTCTCTGGCACCCATATGCTTATTTACTGATTAATTTCATTCAAGACGTGACTATAACTGTACGGTTGCCATTTGCAAATTTGGAGCTCAAAGATGGTTTTGAATGGACACAAGAACAATGAATCAATTCTTAATAGCTTGAGCACATGTAATTTAGGACTTTCAAAATTAAATATGGCAAAAGAAAACAATAACTATAACTATATATATATATATATATATATATATATATATATACATATATATATATATATATACACACACACACACACACACAATACAGTTGACACAGAAAAAAGGGGATGTTATGTCTGACCCTTTCAGAATAAAGCCCTTAATAAGAGGTGTCAGTCTGAGAGTAACGATTCATTCAGTCAATCTTCTAAAAAAAAATTAGCATATTATGATACAGTTCATTATTTTCTGTAATATACTGATAAATATTAGACTTTCATATATTTCAGATTCATTACACACAACGGAAGTATTTCAAGCCTTTTATTGTTTTAATATTGATAATTTTGGCAAAAAAGTAAAGAAAAACCAAAAATCCCTATCTCAAAAAAATCAGCATATTTCATCTGACCAATAAAAAAAAGTGTTTTTAATACACTTTTTAGAAAAAAAAAAAAAAAAAAAAAAAGTCAACCTTCAAATAATTATGTTCAGTTGATTGGTCAGTCTCTGTAAAGAGCACACAACTGCCTGAAGACTCAAACCGTTTGTTTAAATGAGCAAAGTCAGGTGTGCTGCTGCTTGGTTGAAACAAAAACCTGCAGAAACATGGCCCTTTGTGGCACGAGTTTGACATCCCTGCTCCAGACTCTGGCACCTTGATCTCTGAATGACATGCAAAATTTGCTTTCATCCGAAAAAAGTACTTTGGACCACTGAGCAACAGTCCAGTGCTGCTTCTCTGTAGCCCAGGTCAGGCACTTCTGCCGCTGTTTCTGGTTCAAAAGTGGCTTGTGCACGGTGGTTCTGGATGTTTCTACTCCAGACTCAGTCCACTGCTTCCACAGGTCCCCCAAGGTCTGGAATCAGCCCTTCTCCACAATCTTCCTCAGGGTCCGGTCACCTCTTCTGGTTGTGCAGCGTTTTCTGCCACACTTTTTCCTTCCCACAGACGTCCCACTGAGGTGGCTTGATACAGCACTCTGGGAACAGCCTATTCGCTCAGAGATTTCTTTCTGTGTCTTACCCTCTTACTTGAGGGTGTCAATGATGGCCTTCTGGACAGCAGTCAGGTCGGCAGTCTTACCCATGATTGTGGTTTTGAGTAATGAACCAGGCTGGGAGTTTTTAAAAGCCTCAGGAATCTTTTGCAGGTGTTTAGAGTTAATTGGTTGATTGAGATGATTAGGTTAATAGCTCGTTTAGACTACCTGAACATGATATGCTAATTTTTTGAGATAGGAATTTTGGGTTTTCATGAGCTGTATGCCAAAATCATCAGTATTAAAACAATAAAAGTCCTGAAATATTTCAGTTGGTGTGCAATGAATCTAAAATATATGAAAGTTTAATTTTTATCAGTACATTACAGAAAATAATGAACTTTATCACAATATGATAATTTTTTGAGAAAGACTGTGTATGTGTATATATATATATATATATATATATATATATATATATATATATATATATATACAACAAAACAAAACAAAATTCAACAAAGTCCAACAAAATTTTGTTTATTTGCTCTACCAAAAAGTATTGAGCACTCTCCTACGGAAGGATCTACTCAGAAAATCCTCTCTCTCTCTCTATTATATATATATATATATATATATATATATATATATATATATATTTACACACACACACACACATACACACACACACACACATACATACATGTATATATTTGTATGTATGTATACATGTGTATATATACACACACATACACACACACACACACACACACACACACACACATTTCCCTTACCAACAGACCCATTGAGAACCGCTCAAATCACCGCTCTTTTGTTCTTTGGAGCACTTACAACCACTTATTCTAACTCCCTCCAGAAGTCATCCTTCTCCTCCTTCTTACCCTCTGGAGTGTAACAGATTACATAAAGCTCAACACTGATAGTTTCTGAGAAGCTTTTCCTCACTCCTACACCATTTCTCTTCAAGTCCACACCAGGTTAAAACAACTTGAATACACCTCCAGTGTTCCTGGTCCTACTCCCTTTACACCTGCTCTCTGTACACACAACACAGAGCGGTCTGGTATGAACATGTCATTTGGCCCAGGTTGGATGCCCTTTTTGATGCAACCCTTCACATTTACCGAGGCTTCAAACTGGCACTAACAGTACAATGGCTTGTGTGATCCTGATGACTGGATCGGAAAATCTGAAAAACCAAATACACTAAAATATATTGTTTGCAGAAACAACGTTTCTTTTCCTTCGACAGTTTGTCCTGAGGGTATGCAAACAGCTTAAAATCTTAAATATACCACGAGTAATCTGAATACAGTATAATCAAAAATGTGTGCGTTTATCTGCAAATGTGGCTAAATTAACAAGTAGGAGTGAAAAGTGAAAATAAGCTCAATCTTTAAGTGCAGAGGAAGTGGGACTTTAAAATAGATATGTGGTGAGATGAGGAGAGCTTGAGGTTGTGCATGTGTGTAAGGTATGTTAAATATGCAAAAGGAAGTGAGTTAGTTTTGTACTTCCTTTCCACCTTGTTAAGCACAATTGCAATGTTCATCAAAATATATAAAATTTATTAGAAATCAAATAATGTTAATTATTCATTAGTGGCACAATTTTAGATGTTATGGTATTAAGTCCACATGTTAAGTCTTAGGGTGCTTTCCATGGAATTAGAGAGAAAATTTGCTTTCCTGTTTAGGTCGTCTGGATTCACTGCACATTGATCAGTCAACCAGCAAACAAAAAAAACTTCTGTCATTTCGTCCTGATCAATGAATGGAGAGAGGTGATCGAAATTGGAGTCAATGCTCTCTCGGTGGTATGCACAGCATACTCTGCCAATCACACAGACTCCAGCCAATCATGGTTATCTGGGAGACAGAGGGTAAATTGCACTTTCTGTGATGCTGCATGAGCAGAAATTTGAAAAAGATGCTGAAGTTGCCTTCACATGTCTTGGAAAAGGAACATAACACCCTTCAACCCCTTCTGTTTGGTGTGTGCTGTCTGAGAGGAGAAAGCTGGCTGATAGAAGGTAGACGATAAATCTAAAGTAAACAAACCTTTGGCAAGTGTTCCACCTAAGCACACAATTAACCGCAGAACCTGATGGCTGGCTAGATACATACAGAGACATTACTGATTTAAAACCATCACATCCAATAATCATTTTCAAACTTCAGTCAGTGTTTCTAGTCAAAACATGACTGGTCTGCGGGACTTCAAGTCTGTATTTGGGTCTGTCTGGCACCAGTTGTGTATTCTGGTCTAGTTTAAGAGCTCATATCTAACAGAACCGAGGCAACTGTCCTCAAGATACATGGCATGTCTGGTTCATTTTCTGCAAATGTGTTGGTTCAGTGTTGAATGGCATTGCAAACTAACTGCTTGAGTGTTGTAATTAAAGCAAAGAAAGCAATGGGTTACACAAACGGCTTGTTTGGGTTGGTACCAGAGTTTGACGACAATGTTCTGTAGAGCTGCATCAAAAAGGAAAATACTGTGGGGTTCAAGATGACTTTAACACTACGAAGTAAAAAAATAGCAAAGTAGGCAATATACCTCAGCCCATGTACGATATTATATAAAGTTATGCCCAGCCTCAAAACAGACACTACAAATGGTGATGATTGGTAATGATTTTTTTTTAACTGATTGAATGCACAAAACACAAATTCAAATGAAGACTCAATGGTGGCCATATTGGATATCAGACCATAATGTGGGCCTTCAATAAAGTCACTCAGATACCTGTACAGTCCAATGTCACCATAAGAGTGGATTACTGCAACTCACTCCTGGCATTGCGTGCCATTCAACCTCTGCAACTAATCCAGAATGCAGCTGCACGACTTGTTTCCAACTTTCCCAAAATCTCCCATGCCACTCATCTGCTACGCTCTTGCCACTGGCTTCCTGTAGCTGCTCACATTAGATTTAATACATTAATGCTTGATACAAAGCCAAAAATGTACCCGCACCTTTCTACCTCAAAGCACTTATCATATCCTGCACTGCACCGGATTCTCTCAGATCCTCTAGCACTGCTAGACTAGTGCCTTCTTATACCAAGGGACAAGAGAAAAGAAACTCATCTAAACCCTACTCTGTTCTGACACCAGGATGGAGGAATAAGCTTCCTCGAGATGTTCGGACAGCTGATTCTTGGATTAGCACTATATCTCACTCACTCACACACACACACACACACACACACACACACACACACACACACAGTTTTGACTGATGGGATACTTAGTCTGTGTCCTATTGAAAGCTGTAGTATTCACTGACAGTGACTTTAAAGCTCTTCTGTATGTTTCTCTGGACAAGAGCTTTTGCTAAATGCTGTAAATGATAGGAAAATCAATCAAGGCTTTTGTAGGTACACATTTCGAATAACCACACCAAAAATACTGATAGCGATTTTGAGCAAGTAGGCCAAGTGCAACTGTGAACAGATAGAAAAAGTAGTCAGTTGTTAATTTGCTTTCTTGTTCATATTAATACAGTGGTACCTCACCGTACGAAGTTAATTTGTTCAGGAGCTTTTTTCTTAACCTGCATTTTATTATTATGGATGCTTGTATAGCGCATACTCCATACACACGTATGCTCAATGCGCTCGTCGCCACCATGCGGTGCCAGTTATTGCGTTGTTCTATCCTTTTGATGCTGAGCACCAAGCAGGAAGCAACAACTCCCACATTATTATGGTATGACGCGGCCGGATTCGAACTCCGACCTCCCGGAGGATAAAGTGGACGCTCTACCAACTGAGCCAAATCCCCAGTTTTACATGTAAAATGCACGATTCGTTCCAAGGCTCCCCATACTAACCCCTAAACCCTTTAAAAATTATAAAAGCATACCTTTTAAGACCTCCTTCTGCTTCAATATCGTACCGATGGTAGATGGGTTTGGCCATATTCCTTTGCGATATCACTCGAGCCCATTTCTTCTTCTCACTCGCACCGGAAATCACACGTGAGTGTGCGTGTGTGCGCGTGTTGACCATGTCTTCTTAGCAGAGTTATAATCTTACAAATGTTTATGGAAGGTTACAAGCCTGAGTGAAGAAATAAAGCATAAAACAACAGTAACTCTGTCCTGTACACGAAAAGCATCATGGTGGATTCAGCTCCATAATAGGCAATGGGAGGTAGATGCGTCATCCCTCCAAGGCAATGGGATCCCTGTCCAAGATGGCATCAGGTGGACCTGTCCAAGATGGCACTTGAGTGAAGGCGACATGGACGACAGCTCAGTTGTTAGCCAATGGGAGGCCAGTGGGGCGGGATATTTGAACGTCATTGATGGGAGAGCAGCTCGTGCATTTTTTAAATGTTTGAATGGCGCGTTTTAATGTTTGAATGGTGCGTTTGAATTTTGAAGATGGTGCTTTTGTAACGTGAACTTGTTTCGTATCCTGAGAAAAATTTTAGGAAAATGCTTTTTGTAACGTGAATTTTTAGTTCAGCGAAACTTTCATAAGCTGAGGTACCACTGTACATGCTTTTATTAAACCCTCTCTGGTTTGATCTCACAACCTTCTCTTGCATTCTACCAATGGCATGATTTTTTGTTTTGTACCTGGTAATGAGCCCAGCAAGCCTCCCACATGCGCATTGCTTCCGTGTCAGGAAACTCACGCTTGAAGCAGAGAAGAACCCAGCGATGACAAAACAGTAGCTGCAAGCCATCCTCACCAAGCCGCATCAGGTGCTGGTGGAACCGCGGCAGCATCAAGCGCAAGAGCTCTCTGAGATACATCTGCACGTGGTGCACAAAAGTAGTAACACATGGAAATAATACCTCAATAAATTCTCTTGACACAATAAAGGATTTTGTTGAATCAACACTTTTCCTCAAGACATCACATTAAATGACACCGTCCTGTTAATCAAGTCCACAATAAGCTGATCTTAAAGACTCGCTCTTAGGCCAAGTCTGTGACATCTCACCAGCTGCCGTTCCATATCCTCATCTCTGGGTGAGCTGATGAAGATGGTGTTCTCCATCAAGCCCACAAAGCACCAGAATGTGTCACTCTCATCCTGGATCTCAGTCAAGAGTGGAGCCACCAGATCAGACATTCCCTGGCAGTAGCCCATCTCCGGGTTATAGACAGCATAATTCAAGAGAATGCGTCTGCAGGGGAAAAAAAAAAAAAAAAAAAAGAAAAGAAAGAGAGAGAGAGAGAGAATTCACAGAATCCTGTAAGAGCATATGCCTTTTAGTATATATAACAACTTTTGCTTACATTGTGTATCTTATCAAGGACACTAGTAATGTGCTGTGTGTGTCAGTGTGGTCCATCTGTTGCTAAGCAACTTTGCCACTCCCCCTCTATCCTGTCCAACAGTGGAAAGCCTCTACCACACATACTGTATAATTGGGCTGATGGTTTATTCTCAGCACAACAGTGTCACTGACATATTAGGAAGTGTGGCACACAATGAACAATAGTGTCATTGGTTATAGATCTGTTAATAAAGTAGAACACACAGGAAATTGGACAGCGGGGAGCTCAATCGAGTGCAGAATAATTTATATGCAAGTGTAAATGACAGAACAAAGAGAAGGCTAATGAAAGGCTAATTAAAAATTATAATTATCCTATTGTTATTCTAAAATAATTTTTAAATGAGGGTGGGGAAGAGGTGGGGGCCACAAACTACATCCTTATTCAACAAAGTAATTTATCCATTTTGTCCAATTTCTTCGTCTCAAAAGAAGAGTCACTGAGCCTCATTGTCAAGTTTTGTTGTCCATTTGCTCTTGAGAAAATTCATAAGGAAAGTGTACTTCAGATTCATGATGTGTTCTTCGTAAATTGAATGGTTGTCTTAGTAAATTTAATGCGCATGTCAGTTGCTCTAATTTGCATAAATGAACACCCCTTACATCCCCATAATGGACATGACACATGTTCGCACACAAAATACAGACACTCTCCGCTTTATGTTCATTCGTTTTACGTATTTTTCGATTTTATGTAAAAAAAAAAAAAAAAAAGGCCAATTTTGAGTTTAGCGTGCTCTCTGTAGTACGAGACGTACCTACGTAGTACGCTGACGTAATAAGCTACTTCTGCATGACGCTGCGTCCATTGTTTACAAACGACAGTCTGAACGTGACCCTCCTTCCCAGTCCACTGCGTGTTACCCTTGTGTTAAGACGTCGTCTGTGTTATCTTTGTGTTTACACTGTTTTGCGGACTTTTGTAACCCTAAGCAAATATGGTTGGTCAGAAGCGCAAGCCTACTAGTGATAGTGGTAATCAGAAAAAGCGGCAAGCCATCTCGTGAGAAACGAAAATGGCTATTATCAAGAAAATCGATGCGGGTGAAAAACATGTGAAGGTTGCACGTTTCTTCCACAAATGGCTTCGTCGACCATCGAAAACATTTACAAGCAGAAAGATCGCATCACAGAGAATGTTAAAGGTTATATTTCATACTATATTTGATATTTGATGAGTGAATCTGATTAAAATGTATCTATTTGAAATTATTTTGCTTTTAATTTAATTTATTTTAAATTAATGTTGATATTGTTTGATATATTTGATATTATTTTACAATGTTATGTTTATAATAATTGATTTAGGGGTGTTTTATGAGATACGGTAATGGTATTTATGGATGTATAGTACAGTATGAACGTCATACGTCACTGCAACATACAGTAACAACTTACGTTTTTTTTTTTTTTCACCTTACGTTCAGCCGCCTGGAACTGAACTAAAACACAAGTCAGGGAGCGTCCGTACTGACAAATGAAGACAGACGCACTGGAATCTAACCCTGTGTTTATTCTGGGGTATGATGTCCGTGACCTCTGTTATTCAAAAAAAGTGTCAAACTCCAAGATTTATGAGCACACTTGGAGCACAATTGGGGTAAAAAAAGAAAGCAGAGAAAAAAAATTAAAGGAATTGTGTTTCCAAGTTCATAAATCCCCTACAATAGTCTGTTATACTCTACTGCACTCGACTATGATTCCCACGTTCTGCTACACGATTGATTTCAAGTCATACATCGTAATCATCACAGCAAAATGTATGACAGTCAAAACTTTAGCCACAAAAAAAAAAAAAAAAAAAAAAAAAGTATGATATGATCACCACAAACCCACCAAGTTCCTTCAAAATAGTCCTGCACACTTTCTCTGGTGTGTAAAGCAATGTACCACAGGCTGTATTGTTCATATACTGTTATAAATATATTGTATATTAAATTGGGGTAATTATATTTAACCGGCTGCACAGATTTACCTGGTTTAGCTGAAACCAGGTGTGCAGGGTCAATGAGATGATGGGACATTTTTCATTACCTCTTGTTCTAGGGACCAAGTATAAAGCCTTCATACTTTTCAAACAAATCTTCCCAAAACTTAAAATAAAAAAATAAACAAAAAAACAAAACAAAACGAAACTCAGTTAACACAAGTCAAAAGCTTTTTTTAGAATCCAAGTGAGCCACAAAAGCGTCTAAAATCATCCTGCGTTTGGCATCCGCAATTAATTTCGAAATGAAGGAATCTGGTCTCTGACATGAAAGATCATAAAACTGAAATAATTTAAAGGAGCTGACGATAGCTGTACTTGAAGAGAACTTGCATCATGACTTGTAGCCCGTCAATTTCGAGTGTCCTGTCACTTTATTTATTTATTTAAATGCACTCTGTAAATTCCTTTTTCATAATCTGGGCTGTCAGTTATATATTTTGTTTTCTCCAATTGGGAGTAGCTCCAAAGAATTTATTTTATAATTATAATTATATTTTATATAAATTATTTTATATTTTCTTTAAATTTTAGTTTTATTTATGGATTGTAACTTTTGCTTTTTCCAGATTTTATTTGTGAATAATTTTGTAGCATTAGGGCCCAACTCATAATATGACTGCTACAGCAATTTTATTTTATTTTTACATTTTTTTGTGTAAT
>CM045738.1:17222296-17269796 GCA_024760905.1 Plotosus lineatus
ATTTGTATTATTCATTTTATGGTATCAACCAAATTACTTACAAGAAATCTGAAATTTAACAGAAAACAGTATAATTAAAAAAAAAAAAAAAAAAAAAAAGATCCCTTAGTTTTCCCACCCTTTAAACATTTCCTTTAAACATTTTCCTGGAAGTAAAATCGAGCCAATCGACACTGTCAACTTTAGCACATGGCACATTGAACCAATCAACACAAATATAAACAAAAGCACATGGCCAAGAACGTTCTTGAAATTTATGAAGATAGTGAGCAGGAGAATCGGGTGAAAAATCCTCGTCATCACTTTCTGATAGGTCCATATTTGGCTCATCGCTTCATTGATTCAGAGCATCCTATAGTTTTGTTGTAGCAGTTTCTAATGGTTCATCGGTTGTTGGACATTTACCAAGAGAACACAGCACAATATTTTCCTGTTTTTTAAAGCATGGCGGACAATGAAATGTGTTGTTATTGATGAACATTATAGACATTCCCCAATGACAGGGGGTCTTGAAATACCGTGTAAACTCACTTTTACAGGCAGTGAACACCTCATTTTAACTTTACAGAGACTGATCGAATAAAATTGGTAAGTTTGATCTACCATTTTGCTCCCAGTACACATGGGCGGTTATTAGACCTAAGATCAAAAACACTTGTTTGTGCACTTATTGGAACGGGCCGCTTATTACATCGAATACGGTATATCACGAGTTTTTGACCATATCGTGCAGCTCTGGTCCAATTCGAATTAATGACTTTGAAAATAAACATGTTTATTATTACTGGAAAAGCAAGCCATATTTGTTTTTAATAGGCAACAAGGAAGCAGTAAGAGATTCTTAATGAGAAAATTGGAACTGCTGGTTAGGGTGAAGACGACATGTGAGAACCTCACCTCATGATCTCTACGTTAGGGTTGTTCTCTCCTCTGAAGAACAGGTTGCTCCTGTCAGTCCTGACCACATCCTTATCCACAGTAAATTGCACCTTCCTCCAGAACTCACTGTGCTCCTCAGGGCTCATTGATAACCTATGGGAAGAGAGAGAGAGAGAGAGAGAGAGAGAGAGAGAGAGAGAGAGAGAGAGAGAAAGAAAGAGTACATTAATATCTAATCTAAACCCTCTCCCCAAAAGGTTACCTCTAAAAGACTGTATAGCAAATGCTCATCATGACATTATACTCTCTCACAATGAATAAATTAATTAATAAAATGACAGTGGAATAGTCAGACAAAAAAATAAATATATGTGGTGCCCATCTCAGCTGACTCTGTGTAAGGGCAAAGTCCACCCTGGACAGCTCGGCAGACCATCGCAGGGCAGAAACACACTGATGGTCCAGATCCTCTTTACGAAAGTCAAACAATGGTTGTTTTAAAAGAACCTCCCACCACAGACAGTGAGAGACATGGCCGGCCTTTGATAACCCAGTTAGTGCACTGGAGGAACAGCAGTGACAACCCCGTGATAGTGGGGCTTGAACCCCCAACCTTGGGATGAGTAATCCAGCACCAAACCAAAAGGCCACCACTGCCATTATAAAGTCATTACATGACATTATTTTCATAGACACACATGGACCAACACAAACGCATGCTGAACATGATGTTTCCACAGAGTCACAGATGACCTTCAGACCACATTTTCTTTACCAAAATCTAAAACCAAAATGAGCAGAACTTTTCAGGGGAATCATTGTCATTTCCCCTTCATCTTTGTTATCAGCCCTAAATGTTTACACTCTTTATATCCATAATTAATGTTTTTAAAATGGTTTGCTCCCTGATGAAATTGCAACGTTTTTCTTTTACATTTCATTATCAGAATCTCGAAATCATTAATGATTAATTTCCTGAAGCCGCCACATTTTATGCACCGAGGTCTATCATTGACACGCGGGAACACTTAAAACTGTTTTGTTCTGTTTCCTTCTGTAATTTATAAAGCCACAGAGGGCCAGATAAATGCTTTTGGATTTTGGAGATCATCGATTTTCTGAGGTGAAGCAAACCTTCCAGCTAAAGGACTAAATGTTCACCAAGCAGGTGGGATTTAATTAACACTGTTTGTTTTGCATGAACACTGGGCCTGATGCAACTTCACACAATTGTTTCAGAGACGGTGTTTGTGCAAACTATTCCCCCGGCGGCCCCTCCACCCCTCCTTCTCACTTTTTTTAATCTCTGGCAGTTTGCTCGCTCTACATTTCAGACACAACCATGTCTCTCACTTACGCTCTCCACCTCTCTGAGGACTCCGAGTGCACAGTTGAACAACCGATGACAATTTTGGTCTCTCGCTCTCTCTCTCTCTCTCTCACACACACACAAATTCTTATTGATTGAAATTAAAAGCCATGACAGCACAAGGGTCCCTGAGGAGAAATGAATAAAGACTGGGGATATGAATGCAATTTCAAAAATCTTATAAAATGATCATTGCAGGTGTTTCAGAATTTTATTTGCTGCACTTCAGGATTTCAGGTCTAGTTTTGCCAACTATGCGTAAGACATGCTTACTGGTTTGAGAAGATTAAATGCGGGTGCGTTTGGGAGGTTATCGTGTCATTTCAGCCTTACATTCCTTCCATAGTTTGCCAAAATGTCAATAGCAAAGACCAGCTGTACTTCTGGTTAGAATAAAGAATGCACGTGTGCAGTGGTATTGACAATCTGATCATATTACAAACAAATCAATAGGCAGAGTACAGCCAAATTAAGATCAGAGACAAATCATTAATGCTGATATGTATTGGCACCAGCTGTAACAAACAAAAACAAATAAATAAATAATTTGGTTAAAATAAACAAAAAACAATTGGATCTAAAAGTACACAAACTGTACAGATGGCTGTTCAGTGCTGGTGATATAAACTCTTGTTGATACGATTTAGAGCTACATTTACCATTATAGCTGGAAAACAGCCAGCTACGTCTCATGTTAAACTACAGTGAAGTTCCTGCTACATGCTTTGTATTCTAGTTTCAGATGGGTTTCCCCTTTGTGTCTGGTTCCTCTCCAGGTTTCGTCCGCGTGTCGTCTGAGGGAATGTGTCCTTATCACTGTCGCCACAGACGTACTGATTACTGCATAGGATTCATAGAGAAGTGGTAAAAATCATAGGTTTAAATTCTTTACCAAATTTGTTTTGCTATGTATAAAGCTGCTTTGTATCGACGTCAACTGTAAGCAGCATTTTACAAATGAAACTGAAATATAAATAATACAGTCAGATATAAAAATGTGGACTTTGCTGCTTTCGCCAGTACACAGTAGACGTTTGTCATTTGTAATCAATATTCACACAATGCGTTAATCAGTTATGACAAGCTCATTTCTCTGGGGACACATTAATACACACGGTGCACGTATCCACACATGTGTTTATTGATCGGTGGAGGCCTGGACTGCCTCGTCTCTGCTAGTTACATCCACTGAGACTCACAGTGGGTGCTAAGACATCCTGTGAAAAGATTCTGTAATGCATGTCTTTCACAAACGCGCACACGCACACACACACACACATACACACACACACACACACACACACACACACAATAATGATCACAGTTTTGCCAACTGGCTGTGAAGCTGAAAATGACTGTACATTTCAACTGGAGTATTTTGTGCTTTATTAACTGCATTCAGTGTATCTCATGAATAATTCCCCACCAAAACACAAATGCTAATATAGATAATAGCTATAACCGGTTCGAGGAAGAAGTGTGAGGAGTGGATTTCATGAGCACAAAAGGATATGATTCACAAACTCAGTGACACACCCGAGCACTCTGAGCAAAAATTATTCAACCGTGAGCCGTGTTCCTGCTGTACTGAACAAAATTAGATTCACTTCGAACCATCTATTTTGTAAGCAATAACCATGTCGGGTGGTGTACAGTAGTGTGAAGCGGTGCTACCACTCTGAAGTTGATAATTTACTAAAAACAATGTTAGAACTTTAGTCATTCCCTACACCATAGCAACCGCCAGTAATTTCAAACTGCAGGTTTATTTATCTATTTATTAATTTATTGGATTTACCCCCCCATTTTATCCCTAATTTATTCGCATCCAATTCCAATCCATCAGGTATTGAATTCCCACCACACAACCACCATCAATCAGGGAGGGGCAAAAGCATGCGCACACCCCTTGGATGACGAGCCACACTTTTTTGAACTACTGTGCATGCATATTTAGCGGTGGGTCTAACACACTCTGAGGATAAGTGCTATCTGCTCCCTAACATGAATCAGCTCACAGAGTCCCGCGATGGCATGGCGATCGCTATGAGTGACAGGAAATCGAGCATATTCCATCCCTCCCTTTCATGACAACTCGGAAAATCAGCTCCCATGAATTCCCGGCCACGCATGGCTGTGGCATTAAACTGGATGCAAACTTGCAATCTCCATGTCAATAGCCATGAACGGACCTTGGAGATGCACCGCTACGTCATACTTTTTATATTATAAAAATCTCTGAGAAGTTAGTTCGCATTATCGCTTACGATATAAACATTTAGTTCCTCACCAGCTTTTCTGGAACAAGGAAGAAAAAAGGACCACCTCATGTGTTCCCAAAAACATCTCTTGACTTGAAAATTTCCCCAGTGGTGGACACCGGACTAAACACATAAGTTGTTTAACCACAAAATTGTTAAAGAAGAATAAATGTAATATTTTGGGAACAACCAAGTCAGTCTTGACCCTAATCCAGTGCTTCTCAATTATTTTCTGTGGTGACCCCCCCCCAGGAAGAGAAAAAACATTTCAGGCCCCCCCACCACCCCGTGAACGACTATAAACAGTATTATTTGTCTATAAAATCATTAGTACATCGCTGTATAACATTGTATCTTTAACATTAAAAAAAGAAAGAAATAGAGTTGAACTTACAATAAAAAACCTGCGATATCACTCAACTGCATGCCACGAGCCCACTTCTTTTCACTCGCACTGGAAATCACATGCACGCGTGCGTGTGTGTGTGTGTGTGTGTGTGTGTGCGCACGTGCGTGTTGACCATGTCTTCTTAGCAGAGTTATAATCTTCCAAATGTTTATGCAAGGTTAAAAGCCTGAGCCAAAAAAATAAAGTTGCAAAGAGCACACGCGAAAAACTCACAAAACAACAGTAACTCTGTCCTTTACACAAAAAGCATCATGAGTATTATGGAGATGCAGCTCCACAATAGCCAATGGGAGGGAGCTGCATCATCCTTCCTAGCCAATGGGAGGCCAGCAGGGCGGGATGTTGGGAGATAGCCAATGGGAGAACAACTCGCACATTGTTTGAATTTTTTAGATGGCGCTTTCGTAACGTGAACTCGTTTCGTATCCGGAGACAAACATTTAGGAAAATGCATTTCGTAACCTGGATTTTTCGTTTGTTGGGACTCTCGTAAGGTGAAGTGCCACTGTATCTCCGTCTCTCTTCACCTTTCTCTATTTTCCTGTTCGAAAATTTTCCGTGTTGTTTATTGAGAGGTTGTTTACTGCACTTGCTCGTGCGTAAAACCGCTACACCATAGTGCAACAATGAGAGTGCCACTGCCAACTAGTGGAGTGGCGGTGCAATTACACTGAATTCTCCTACCCTTTCCAGAAAAGTATGATCCCCAGAGTCATCACTCCCACCGCATCCCCCTGGCATCATATCGCGCCCCCTTTGGAGGGCGTGCCCCACTATTTGAGAAGCACTGCCCTAATCCAATAGGAACTGCTGTGAGAGTGGTTCACATGAGGAGACCTTGCTCTGGAGATCCGCGTCTAGAGCCACAAGACACTCAGATTTTCCCACCTGCTCTGCTGGATCTCCTGGTATTTAGTCCGTTTCTGGAGCCTCCAGGCCTCGCGCTCCTCTGAGGTGGAGTCATAGCTGTAGTAGTGTAGCAGGAAGGGCCACACCTCCCCACGGATAGATGGATCGATTCCTCCAAAAAAGATTGCCTGAAAGAACAAACAATTATTGTATCGGAGAGCTGAGAAATATCCTAAAGTACCTGGTGGTAACAAATGCTGGACGTACCAATCATGTACAAAAGACTCTCACTTCTGTAGCAGAAAATAAAGCATGATGAAAATGCTAAAAAAAAAGTAGACATGTAAGAATAAATAAAGTCAGTGTGTAATGGTGTAATGATTATATGGGGGGTGCTATTTAAGTCTGAAGGTGCGAGCCTTGAAATTACAACAGTGCCTCAAAGTGTGGAACAGCCAGAAGCACTCTCGTACTATGCATCCCACCTTTTACCAAATCATGAATGTTGCTTAACACCTTTGCTGTGGAATGCTAAAGATACCCAGAATTCCACCTTTATCAGGTTTCGTGTGGTGTTTTACAAAATAATTTTCAGAAATTCCGATGAGTAATAAAAACACAGCTGTTAATCACAGAAGGTCACGTTCGAATGGCTCACTTGTGAGAATATCCGGAACATTAAAGCGTTTGACATTTTAAACACACCCTCGAATAATCACTCGCTGATTCACACATTCCTTAAACTTCGATGACTGGATCACACATATTATTTATATTAGCATGAAATACCAGTGAAGTTTCCAGGATTAGTTACTATTCCTTTGCCTGGCATGTTCCATAAAAGAGTTGCGTTCAAATTTATTAAACTACGGGATATCAACTAAAATTCATTTCCAGTATTAAAAAGGTGAGCACCCTTCCAACAGGATTATCAAATTACTGTACTGCTGGACTAATATACCAAGCACATGGATCAAAATTTTAAAATCGATTTGAAACTTTGCGGGTCCCTAAAAAAAGTGCCAAGATATGGACGTCTCCTGTTCAAATATATACTAGTCCTTCTCAAAAAATTTGCATATTGTGATCAAGTTAATTATTTTCTGTAATGTACTGGCAAAAAATTAAACTTTCATATATTTTAGATTCATTGCACACCAACTGAAATATTTCAGGTCTTTTCTTGTTTTAATACTGATGATTTTGTGGGATGTTAAGAGCAGCCACCTTACATGTTTTAAATTGAAATTCATAAAAAAAAAAATAATAATTAAAAAACACATTTTGTTCAGTATATTTCTTCACAATAAAAATAAAATGCCCGCTGTCATCCATGTAATGCCGTCAGAAAATCATTCTCTACAACAGTGGTCCCCAACCTTTTTATCACTGCGGACCGGTCAACGCTTGACAATTTTACCACAGACTGGGGGGGGGGGGGGGGGGGGTGTCGTCACAGATTGTTTATATTGTAAATATAATTTATTTATATAAAATATATAACAATAATAATAATAGTAATAATAATCATCACTCCATGAATGTTATTTTTCAACAGCTGAAATAAGGTTGGTTGGGAAGTCGAGCTTGAACTTTTCTAAAAACACAGGAGATGGTGCACCAATGAGGAGAATGAAGGTTCAGGCTCAGTCTCAACCAAAATCCCCACTATTGTTTAAAACATGTCCAACTCGCCTCTGTTCATGTTCAGTCCCCTTGTGGGTTACATTTTGCACTCAAATAACCGACAGGTAACCAAGAGAATCTGGTCATTTTTCAAAATAAAAGATTTTTCAAAAATAAAGATCGTTCAGGCTCAGATAATAAATTAAACGGAAATAATTAATTATTTCTTCTGCAGACCGGTACTAATTGAGCCGCGGACCAGTGGTTCGGGACCACTGCTCTACAAGACTTAACGCTACAAGACTTAACAGCTCCCTCACTCTCATTTACTGCACTGTTTAATCCTAGTAGGGTTACAAGGCCAACATTAAGCCAAACATGTTCCAAGGTGGGGTACACCCTGAACAGTTTAACAGGCCATCGCAGAACACACACACACACACACACACACACACACACATTTCCACTCATATTCACACCTACAGGCAATTTGTAAGCATCAATTCGACTAGCATGCATGTCTTTGGACGGTGGGAGGAAACCGGACTACCCATAAGAAACAGAAACTTTCAAGTTTGTCACAATAATTCCTTTAATAAACCGACAATTAAAAACTAGAAACATTCCACCACAAGTGCATTATGACCACGAGAGGAGCCGTTTAATACACAGCCGTAGTTTCAATTTAATTGTCAATGTAATGCTTACGCTCATTTACTCATCAGGAAATCATTACATTCGACTTCCAGAAAACCCCACAACTTCAAACATTTAAATATATTTCAATCTAAGATTATCTAGAAATTCTTGTGTTGGTTTTCTGGCCAAATAGAACATTATTTCCTATGTTTTTCCTCTAAAATGAAGATATTCAAAAGGACTTTACTTTAAGAAAATTCAAATTATGGAAAATAAATTAATAGATTTTATGTACATTAACTTGGAAACCAAAAAAAACCATCTTTTCATTTTGTACTTGAGCATAAGCCATGCAAATGCAATTTTATAAATATTACTTAATTTACCCAAAGTAAATATTGGCAAAATGTAAAAAAAAAAAAGA
Source organism: Plotosus lineatus (assembly GCA_024760905.1). Lineage (NCBI taxonomy): Eukaryota > Metazoa > Chordata > Actinopteri > Siluriformes > Plotosidae > Plotosus > Plotosus lineatus. Next base: position 17,230,753 of record CM045738.1, read on the forward strand.
AAAAAATTTTTTTAAAGTAGACTTTCCATAATTATCACAGGACTGCATTGCATATAATGTGTTCATTAACGCTGCCATAACTGTGGAATGGGATCAAAATGAGTGACTGCAAACACGTTTCTTGTTTTGATAAATCTATGTGGGTTTTTTTTTAATTGACCAGATGGTGAAGGGCAGAGCAAAATTTCCAAAGTAAAATTGAAATACAGTGGTACCTCACCTTACAAAATTAATCCGTTCCAGAGCCTTTTTCTTAACCTGGATTTTTCGTAAGTTGAACCACATTTTACATGCAAAACGTGTAATTCGTTCCAAGACCCCCCAATACTACCTGCTAAACCCTTTAAAAATTATAAAAGCATACCTTTTAAGACCTCCTTCTGCTTCAATATCGTACCGATGGTAGACGGGTTTGGCCATATTCCTTTGTGATGTCACTCAACCGCATGCCACGAGCCCACTTCTTTTCACTTGCACCAGAAATCACACGTGCGTGTGTGTGTGTGTGTGTGTGTGTGTGTGTGTGTGTGTGCGTGCACGTGTGTTGACCATGTCTTCTTAGCAGAGTTATAATCTTACAAATGTTTATCGAAGGTTAAAAGCCTGAGAGCACACTCAAAAACTCATGAAACAGCAGTAACTCTGTCCTTTACATGAAAAGCATTATGGGAGATGCAGCTCAATAAGATCCAATGGGAGGGAGCTGCGTCATCCCTCCTAGCCAATGGGAGGCCAGCGGGGTGGGATGTTGAAAGATAGTCAATAGGAAAGCAGCTCGTGCATTGTTTGAATGGCACATTTGAATGTTTGAATGGTGCGTTTGACACGTTTCGTAAAGAGAACTTGTTTCATATACAGAGACAAAAAATTTTGGGAAAATTTTCATAACCTGGATTTTTCGTTTGCTGGGACTATTGTAAGGTGAGGTACCACTGTACTTGGTTTGTGAACAAGGAAAACCCAATCCATGATTCTTATCTGTTCATACATTGCCATGGTGACAGATTTTACTTTGTAAGATTTTTACTTTTAATAAATATTACATACAATTAAATTTTTTTACGATTTTCCAGGAGCTCACTAATATTCCGCTGACACCTCAGACATGCTCATTTTCCAGGTGTGCTGCAGACATCGTAAAAACATGATTATACATGATTTATTTCTACATTATTATAACCTTCACCTGAAATAAGCCTCACTAAAGCATGAATTCTACACAGCTGGAGTGATTGATGACTGTTAGGCTCACCTTCCTGAGCTTGTACTCCTCTTCCACCTGACCATTGTGGTTCAGGTGCCTCAGCCAAGAACTGACGTCCAGTCTCCGGTAGAGACGTTCCTCTGGGTGCGCCTCCGTGGAGGGAAGCGTGGGTCTGCGAATGGAGAACTGCATGCACGACTTCTCATCTGCCACCTGAGCACAGGATTTACAACAAAACAGGTTGGAGATCCCAGCTGGAAAGGCTTTCAAACCAGATTAAAGTGTGAGTTTTCCTACCTGGTCCTTGAGCTGTGTTTCCCTGCAGCATTTCCACTGCTGAAAGACTTCGGCCAGTTTGTCCAGGCCAGCGTGGTGGAAGTGAAGGATCTTGTACTGACTTTCTCTGCTGGCTATGACCAACTGACCACTGGTGCAGGCCTCATCACTGCATCAGAGACAGATTAAGCATCTTATTTTGGGTGGGTGGGGGGGGGGGGTGAAGGACAAAGATAGTGGCCTAACCAACAGAAAATATTTTCGTGAGAATTTTTTTTTTTTTTTCCAGAACATTTAAGTGCCAGAAATGCGCCACACACAACTTCAAATATTTTATGCTACAATGAGTATATACCATTCCACTTCGTCTTATCCACCACATCTTTTACAACATGAATTACTCAGTTTTTCAGTCTTTTTGGGGTTAGCACTGTGGCTCTCTTCTCTTCAAATATATCATTCATAACACATTTTACATAGTTTCTGAACCAAAAATGCACACATCTTAAATACACACACACACACACACACACACACACACACACACACACACACACACACACCCTAGAAACAGTCTAGACTGCATACCCTCCATCATATTCTGGGACAGTTGCCATGGAAATGGTCCGACACCTATTGGAATTACCACACCAGATGTTGACCGCGGTGACACCAGATGTCACCAAAGTACCAGAGTCTCTGTTGCCACACTTTTGGAACAAAATCAATATTTTCCTTTATAATTGATCATTCATAGAGTCTGGAATAGAAAATGTGGTAATTTGGGATGAGAGTTTTTACCATCTTCCCCCAGAAGTATCCAGAGCACCAGCAGGAGAAATATTAACGTTTCATACTGTAGCAAGAAAGAATTTCTCACAGGAAAACAGAGGAAAATCAAACAAAATATTTGTGTTTTTTCCCTCGTCTCTTCTTATTGCAAATGATAAATAAGGGTATTTACCACAAACAATGATTTGAGTTTTGTCTGTAGAAAGTAAAAGAAAAAAAAAAAAAAAAACAATACGCGGCTTTCCAAGGTCTTCACGAGATCCCAGGCGCATGGAGACTTACGGTTGTAATTGCTGCAGAAGGCAGCTCTCCCATTCACACATTTTCTGAAGCACTAAATCCTAATTAGGGTCACAAGGAGGCTGGTGTCCATCTCAGTCGACTCTGGGTGAGGGCAGAGTACACCCCGGACGGCTCGCCAGGCCATCACAGGGCAGAAACACGCTGATGGCTATGCAGCCTACTCTTGACGAAAGTCAGCAATGGTTCTTTTACACATCTCATCATAGTGAGAGATACGGCCGGCCTTTGATAACCCAGTTAGCTGCACTGGGGAAACCGCAGTGACAACCATTGATAGTTGGGTTCGAACCTCCAACCTTAGGATCGGCAATCCAGCACCTTACTACTGGGCTACCAACCCCGGCCTGCAGCTCTACCAAGTACATTCGGCCCCATACTTACGAAACCCCCTGGACACGAAAATTCTGGGTTACGAAAAACATTTTCCTAAGTTTTCGTCCCCAGGATACAAAAACAATCTCCTCTTATGAAATGCACCATTCAAAATTCAAATGCGCCAATCAAAATTTCTCACGATGCGCGAGTTGCTCTCTCATTCGCTGTCTCCCAACATTCCGCCCTGCTGGCCTCCCATTGGCAAGGAGGGATGACGCAGCTGAACTTCCTATACCCATACTTCCTGTTTGTCACACGCGTGAAGGAGAGTTGACTGGTGGCTTGTTTTGAGATTGATCATGTAGAGTTGTATTTCGTTATCGCCGAAACCCCTGTACAATCGGGACGATATTGAATCAGAAGGAGACCTTAAAGCGGAAATACAGTGACTGAAGCGATTATTTCGGCACGATATTAAAACAGAGTGCTCCGTGGGAGAAGACCTCCAATCTCGCAAGCAAGCAAGTTAATATTGAATGAGGACCTCTGACATTTCAAACAGATACTGTAATTCCGCTTTAAATAAAACATCCCGTCCATTTAAACATTTAAATAGTGTGTGTGCGCGCACGCGTGTGTGTGTGCGAGAGAGACAGAGAGCTTCCCCAAATCTTGTAATTTCAATTTACTTTATCTCCACTTCTCTTGCCCTCATTTTTTTCCTCATTTTTGTGGTGGAATTTTCCTCATTTTTTTCACTTATGAAGAGAAATCCATTCCTCAATTTACTAAGTTGCAATTTCCTAGAATTGTATTTTTCTCTTCACAATGAATTAATACTTTGCTTTCATATTTGTACAGTATGTCAGTGATGGTTGTAGCTATGCAATAAACCAATAACATTTGAAAAATCTAAAATATCTATTGAGCAACCCATACAGGTGTGATTTTCAATTATCAAAAACATGGGGGAGGGGTTATAAGTAACCTTGCACAGATTCTTTTGAACATAAAATATATTATTTAGTTCATTGCATAAAACTATTTTTACACAAGGGCGAGAAGACTCTGTGATGCCAGGAACATTCAGCCAGACCAAAAAATGCAGGAGACAGGGTATAATGAAAACGGATGAGCTTTATTGTTGACAGGGAAGGCACTAGAACATGGGGAAATCGTAGTCACTGTTAGAGAAGCCCGGTGATTGCTAAGAAGAATCAGGTGTGTGTGTGTGTGTGTGTGCTTAGCACTCCACCCGCATGTGACAGCCACGCCCCTCTCCGGCGTGAGTATGCATAGAGAGAGAGAGAGTTAGAGCCACCAAATCCAGAGTCTCTCACAACACAGATCATAACATAGTGTACGGTATTCAATATTTTTTTCACTTAATTTGAGGACCTATGGTACGAGTTACAGTACCATTAACTTCTGTTCAAAAGACAACGGAACGGATTAAGACCATTTGCATTATTTGTAATGGGAAAAGAGGATTCGGAATTCGACCAAAATTGGAATTCAACCAGCCGTCGGGAAGAATTATGGTCAAGTACCAAGGCACCACTGTACCTGGTTTGCCCCATTAACTGATAAAACTCCGCCAAGATTTTAATTCCAGGCTATAAGACAATATCGGTCGAGGGTTAAATATTTTTGCAAGCCACTGTAATTCCATAAATTCTTCTGCAATCTTGGGAAATATTTTGATTAATATTTTACAAAGGAATGGTTGTATGGTAACTTAAATTTGTGTGTGCCCTTTAAGAGTTTTTTTTTTTTTTGCCAGGAGTACAGACATATCATTCCCAACCTACTAAACAAATTAATCAAATAATGAAAAGTTTGTTGAAATAAATTACCATTGTTATTGTGTGTGTCACATGTATATTACATACTAGTAAAGATTTAATTAAAAGGAGACAAAATTTATATATAAACGGATTTTTTTTCCCGACATCATATTTGTCAAGTGCAGTGCATTGTGTTGTGCCGCTGCTTTATCATCATACCTGAAGAAGAGTCGCAGGGAACGCATATGTCCCAGGTCTACCCGGAACACTCCACACAGCTGTTCTACAGCCAGAACCTTCTGCTGCTCCTCCCATCGCATGCCCTGTGGGTGACTGCTCTCTGAGAGGGCATGGCTATCCAAGCTGGACGCAGAGCTGGCAGAGTGAGTCATGGACTCATCGTACATCTCCCTAAAAATGAGACCATAATTACTGTACATACCAAATAACAGACGTCGACTGACAATATAAACAAAATCAAACCCAAAACAAACAAACAAAAAACACTGCAGATCTCATAACTGTTGCTAGGCAATATGACAAAGATCATCCTTGATAAAACAAGATTATTATATCAAATAATAATTATAAGGGCAGTGGTGGTCTGGTGGTATAGGGTGCTGAACCGCTGATCCTAAGGTTGGGGGTTCGAGTCCCACTCTCCACACAGTTGTCACTGTCCCCCCGGTGCAGCTAACTGGGTTATCAAAGGCCGGCCATGTCTTTCACTGTCTATGGTGAGAGGTTAATGTAAAAGAACCATTGCTGCCTTTCGTAAAGAGTAGCTGCAAAGCAGTCGGCGTGTTTCTGTCCCTTGCTAAAGGGTTGTGTCAGGAAGGGCATCCGATGTAAAAACCTATGCCAAAGCAAACGTGCAAATCAGATGACTCGCTGTGGCGACCCCTAGAAAAGGGAAAAAGCTGAGAGGAAAAGAAGACTAAACAATAATGATAAATAATATATAAATAAAACCAAATAACACAATAATTTAAAAAATAATAATAATAACAATGAATAATAATCATCATCATCATTTTCTGTAACCGCTTCATCCTAATTATGGTCACGGGGAGGCTGATGCCCATCCCAGCCAACTCAGGGCGAGGGCAGAGTACACCCTGGACAGCTCGCCAAGCCATCGCAGGGCGGAAACACACTGACGGCTTTGCAGCTACTCTTGTCGAAAGTCAGCAATGGTTCTTTTACATGCCTCACACCATAGACAGTGACAGACATGGCCGGCCTTTGATAACCCAGTTAGCTGCACTGGGGGGGGGGGGGGGGGGGGGGGGGACAGTGACAACCTTGTGGAGAGTGGGACTTGAACCCCCAACCTTTGGATCAGCAATCCAGCGCTTCATACCACTAGACCACCACTGCCATGAATAATAATAATAATAATAATAACAGCAGTAACTTGGTCATTCTGTGAAACTGGTACCATAAAAGTGTGGCATTCACTATTTCCAAGTTTCAATGAAGTCGTCTTTATTTCCCTCTATACTGACCATAAATTCATGACTCATTGTTACGGAGACAGTGACAGAACTACTTTATGCACGTAACTGCACTTTTACGAGGGACAAACAGGAAAAAAAATCCATTTGTAACACCAAATTCATCTACATATGGACACCAATTTCACACCACTTGTTTTTGGTGAATAAATTAAATACAGCTGGACTATGTGTGAAGTAAATACACCTCAAGAGGAATTCAACTATACGGTGAACGTTGTAACATGGAACCCTCGCCTCTCACAGGAAGAAATGGGTCAGTTCTGTCTGTAACTGGTTCGGTTGCCGATGGTTACACGCGCAATCATAAATTAATGTTCAATTTCCAGTCCACAAATTGAGGAAAAACAGGAATTTCTACTTTGGATATAAATTGTAATGCAAGCTCTCTATTGCAAGCAAACCGTTTACACTGTATGATGACAATTAAAAGATAGTATGGCATGAAACATAAACTAAAAAAAGTCACAATTTTCAGCCACATATTGCAACCAAATCAAAAGAGTTTTTGCTGAAACACTCGCATCGTTTTTCTATACACAAAAAGGAATAGATTTACTCAACTATAATAAAAATAGTGAAACATTTTCCCGAGAAATATTATTCCCCGCTTAAACAAAATACAGTGGTACCTCACCTTACGATAGTCCCAGAATATGAAAAATCCAGTTTATGAAAACATTTTCCTAAATTTTTTGTCTGTGTATATGACACAAGTTCTCCTTACGAAATGCGCCATTCAAACATTGCACGACTCGCTCTCCCACTAACTACATGTCCCAACATCCCGACCCGCTGGCCTCTCATTGGCTATCTCCCAACATCCCATCCCGCTGGCCTCCCATTGGCTAGGAGGGATGACGCAGCTCCCTCCCATTGGCTACCATAATGCTTTTCGTGTGAAGGACCGAGTTACTGGCTTTTAACCTTCAATAAACATTTGTAAGATTATAACTCTGCTAAAAGGGCATGGTCAACACACACGCGCACCCACACACAAACACACGCGCGTGTGATTTCCGGTGTGAGTGTAAAGAAGCAGCGGGCTCATGGCATGCGGTTGAGTGATATCGCAAAGTAATATGGCCAAACCCGTCTACCATCGGTATGATATTGAAGCAGAAGGAGGCCTTAAAAGGTATGCTTTGATCATTTTTAAAGGGTTTAAGGGTAGTATTGGGGGCCTTGGAATGAATCACACGTTTTTTCAAGTAAAATGCGGTACGAAAAATCCAGGTTAAGAAAAAGGCTCTGTAATTGGATTAATTTCGTAAGGTGAGGTACCACTGTAAATCTAGCAGAATTGACCAATATTATTATAAGAAGCACGTATGTGCACTTTGTCCAAGTTTTGCTGTTGATCATTGCAGACAACCATAATATTAAACATGCTATGTATTTTCACTGTAACCACAATTTAAAGAAAGCTGCCAACCACATATGAATAAAGACAGCACTGAAAAACTTGAGCAAAAACAATGAATGACTCTCTAAACAGATGAAAAAAAGCAGAGAATCTTTGGGAAGAGTTTGCTGACAAAACCTTAGTGGGCCATACACCCAATTTTGTACATCTACTGTTAGAGGAGATAATTAAGGTTGGTCCAAAATTATCATTGGATTAGATAGTTTGGGGCATTTGTATGAGATCTTTTCTGTTATAAACACGGATACTGTTGCTTTGTTTTTTAAATGTCTGTGTTAACATTTGGTGTCCGAGTTGTGTACAAATAACAGTGACAACCTGGAAGAAAATAGATCCAAGCTCGAGGAGCAGTCATAGAGTGCAGGTCATCATCAAAGGCCCGGATGAATTATTATAACTTGGCATAGTCATAATGAAATGTCTCCCTCTACTGCGTGTCAGATGAACACATTTTAGCCCATATTAAGTAAAGGGAATTCTCAGGATTTTGCTATTTATTTATGTCTTAAAATGATGCCATGTCCAGATCACCTCCAAAATACACTATTAGTTACTTGTAGCATATCATAGTCTAGAAAGAATAAATAATCAAAGCTATGGATAACTGGGTTCACAAAAACAAACAAATCAACAAACCAACGCGGATGAAAAAAAGTTACCTCCTGGCAGAAGTAATTACTGCAATAATCAACCCAACATCAACTAATAATATTTTACTACAGAGGAGCCGAGTCTGGTTCCCACTAAAAGGTTCAGTGTCCACATACAATGCTCAGTGTTTTAGTATTTGTGTGTATGGACACTGAATTTCTCAAAGGAAAATAAAGAATGAGAAGAATGCGTGGACGTTACTGTGCTGGCAGAAGCTAAACGGAGACACAAATCTGCTCGTCTGCCAGCCGCCCCCATCACCATCCTTTTCGCCATCTCTTTAAGAGTCTGCTCATTTTTCCCATCACCGTAACCTGAACCCCAGAACCTCACTCTCTCTAACTGAGCATATCTAACAGGCCAAATGCACCTCCAGACACGTCTCCGACACCAGACCGATCTGCTACGCCTGGGTGTGATGGTAATGCAGTATCTGAGAGGACATTAAGATCACAAACCCAAATACGTTCACACTGACATATGGTGCACTGAAGCCTGGTTAAAACCGTGTAACATAAAGCTGTCACTGTACTTTTGAACTGTTCTAACATGACACCCATAATGCTTCGAAAATTACAATGTGTCACAGTCTCAGTAATAACAAATAAGTAATAAAATAAAATGGTATTTTCCCAATAAATTAAAAATCCATATTAAAAGATTTCATGTATAAAAGATGACACTGCTATTTGACATGCTGGTTTGCTCTGTAATTTTTTTGTTTATGTTATTATGGTGTTTGAGTGTTTATAAAAAAAACAAAACATTTAACCTGTGACTTTACCCCCATCCCCACCCCCACCACATCTCAGCCAAGTGCTCAGACCACTGCTGTACATGAAACATTGCTGGTCAAGGTTTGCATTTCATCGAATAAATGTGTTTTTCACACATGAATGGAGTTGTATTGTACAAATGAGTTTGTTGGAGTTCAAAACAGAAGTGCAATTATTTTAAATTATGAGAAAAGCAACTTTTTCAGGAGCTTTATTTTAAAAGATTTAACTGAATGAGGAGCAGCAGCCAATCACAGATTGCGTGGGCTACGTGTAGCCTGTATGGTGTAACGTAACCATGTGCAAACTAATTGCTGAGAGCAGTAACTGCTAAACTAACATCAGGCGAACTCCTCGGCCACAGTTCATCAGGGTCGGATTCGACGCCGGTTTGGATGAAGTTTCTGATGATGTCATGTGTGTGTGAAATTCTATTTTAATAAATTCAAATTTAGCAGCACTACATTGTCTTTCAACAGCAAAAACGTAGCACAAACACTTAAGACCACTTTGGTGCGATTTATACACGCACGCGGGGTGGGAAGGGCTGTATGACATCACAGGCCAGAAAATTATTATTATAAGGGCAGTGACAACCTTGTGGAGAGTGGGACTCGAACCCCCAACCTTTTGGATCAGCGATCCAGCGCCCTATACCACCACTGCCCTTCGGTACAAGACACATTATAATCCATACTCTAGAAGAACGGTCGTGGAGTCGTCTCTTCATTTTGGACACTGTTTTGTTATTAAAATGGCGTTTCAGTGAATAAAATAAAGGTTATAAAGACGATATATGCACATAAACAATGCAGGCTAGTTGCGAAGGAAGATCTGAAACGAGCACCCTGATTGGTGAACTCTGTCACATGCTCAGTGCTCGTCACACGTTAACTTTCGGTTTACTTCTTGACTGTAGTATACCGCATGCGAAACTTATCTCCGACTTTCTCTTCAATAACAGTAAGTAAGTTTATTTATAAGATTGTGAATACACAAAATTTCTGGAAAAGGAGAGTGAAATGTCATCTGTGATGTCTAGAAGCATTAGGCGTTGTCTTCTTTCTCTTTCGGCTTTTTTCCCTTTCTCGGGAGTCGCCACAGCGAAGCATCTGATTCGTACATTTGATTTGGCAGAGGTTTTTATACCGGATTCCCTTTCTGACACAACCCTTTTAGCAAGGGACAGAAACACGCTGACGGCTTTGCAGCTACTCTTTATGAAAGTCAGCAATGACTCTTTTACATGCCTCTCACCATAGACAGTGAGAGACATGGCCCGCCTTTGATAACCCAGTTAGCTGCACTGGGGGGGACAGTGACAACCCTATGGAGACTCGAACCCCCAACCTTAGGATCGGCGATCCTGCGCCCTATCCACTAGACCACCAGCATTAGTATAGATGTTAAATGCGACGCTGGAATTCGGCTTTGAAGATTATCTCTCTCTCTCTCTCACACACACACACACACACAGTGTGCAAATGGTTAAATGAGCAGCATCTAAATGAACTTGTGCAATTTGAATGGAATAAAATATATGTATGGGTGTGTCTACAAAATGTGAAATAAGTAGTGCCTGAAGTGAGTGTGGGCAAATGAGTGCAAATGGTGCGATAGATGCACAAATGAGCAGTCACCCACTGCTTCCAGTTTTTGTCTGTGTGTGTGTGTGTGTGTGTGTGTGTGTGTGTGTATGATACCCCAGGTCTGCTGGAATATTAAGAAAAAGACATGATTCCATTGCAGTTCGGTCAAAGAAAATCCCATATGCTCAGTATTATGTACTTTAGAAACTTAATGAGTATTGTATGAGTATTAGTATTTTTCTCTGCATGAAAAAGTCGGTTCTGGAATTTTTTTTGATCATTTGATTTGTGTGTAATCTTGTCTGGAATGGACATGCTGGATCGTGGGTTGTTTAGTAAAATACTTAAATGTTTCGTACCTTTTATATATAAACAAACTGATGATGATGCCAGCAGTGTTGTTGAAGATTTTGATGTTGATGAAGAGGCAGCTGTTAATAAAAGTGTGATGAGTGGTGTTTGTGAAGAAGATGTGATCCTTTCTGCTGAGCAGGATATAGATTAAGATGATAATGATGAGGACAGAGTTGATGAAGCTTACTTGTAAAGAGATCAGTGAGTTTTCTTATATGGTTATATATATTTTTTTTCTTTTCTTAATTTCAGTGTGATTGTTTGAACCTGAGTGTTTTTTTTTTCATTCAGTATCATTTGAAGGCTTTATATAATGGTCAAAAAGATACATATTGATTTATTGGAATAAACAGAAATGGAAAAAAAAAAATAGTCGTTTGTTAATTTTGGGGGCTTAACATGGTGACTGAGGAGTTAAAAAGGGTGTGTCAGATTAAAATGAGGATGATTTCTTTTATCATCTCTTCCTAACATGCCCTAAACATGTCTAGGAAGAGTGTTAGGAAGAGATGATAAGAGAAATCATCCTCATTTTAATCTGACACGCCCTTTTCTTCCTAGACATGTTTTCTAAAAGTTTATCTGGCTGAAGTACATAAAAATGTTTGGTTGCTAAGTACTTATAGTTTTGTAAGAAGTGCAATCTTTGTGCTCATTTTTCTCTAAAACATCTTTTGAAATTTTTAGTTGAATGCTGACACAAGAAATGGCATAGCTCGGTCAGTTTTCAAGGTATTGACAAACTTTTTGCTGCATTTGCAGCTTTGGGCCTGTGTTCATCTTTGTTTCATCTGTGTTCAAAGTTCATCTTTGGACCCAAAAGCCTACTTTTGGTGGAGTGGCTCACATTTGTGTCGCGCTCCACACTCGGCAGATGCTGGCGGCGTCACAGCTGACGACGGAACTTTTGAGACGGGGCGCGGCTTATCCGAACCTCCGATCTGTCGAGCAGGTAAGTGTGCTTTGAATACTTGTTTAGTACTCAACATTCACTTGTTTGCTTGAGGGATCGGAGGTCCGGATGAGCTGCGTTTTGCCCACATAAACATTTACTGAATGAAACAACTTAAAAAATGAAAAATAAGCTGCAATGAGCACTCTTAAGAAAACTCACAAACCAACAGTACATCTCTCCTTTACGCGTGTGACAAACAAGCATTATGGGTACAGTACTATGGAGATTCAGCTTCCTCCTGGCCAGTGGGAGGCCAATGGGAGGCCAGCGGGGCAGGATGTTGGGAGACAGCCAATGAGAGAGCAACTTGCGCATTGTTTGAATGGCGTGTTTGAATGGGGCGTTTGTCGCTTTTCGTAAGAATAAGAACTTGTTTTGTATACTGAGGAAAAAAATTTCGGAAAATGTTTTTCGTAGACTGGATTTCTCAGATTCTTGGGATTTCATAAGAAGTGGGCCGACTTACACACACACACACACACACACACACACGCGCGCACACACACACGCGCGCACACACGCGCACACACACGCGCACACGCGCACACACGCGCACACACACGCGCACACGCGCACACACGCGCACACACACACGCACACACACACATTCAGATGCGCACCTCATAAAAATGTAAGTTGTTTGGTTGGGGGGGGTTGTTTTTTGTTTTTGTTTGTTTGGGGTTTTTTGCATAATTGGCCTTGTTTTTGTGGCATTTTCCTTTACTTTTTCCCCTATTCTTCCTTAATTTCTCGATTATTATTTTTGAAAAACCCGATGCACTGAAGCCGCAGAAACTGAAGCACGAAGTAGCGAGGGATCACTGTACTTCCCCTTAATAGCAAACAAAAAATTTGATGGCACAAACGAAGGGTGTTGCTATTTGAAAATTTTGAGAAAGTGTGTGTGTGGGGTGGGTGGGATTCAGAGAGCACAATCTGAATTCCCTGCTGAAATGACCTCCCTCTCACGGGAACTGTTACTAATATTGTCAACAGTCGTAAATCTAAAGAACAACCACCACCACCAGGGATTAACATCCGAATAGAACGTAGTACAATATACACTACACGCAGAAAAACACCCTTTTAATTGGAGATCCTGATAAAAGCCGCTCTTCAACCGCGGCAATCTTTATCAACAATCACATAATCAAACACACACCACTCTGGATGCGCTCAGACACAGGGCAGATGATTCCGAGTGATATCCTTCCAGTTTCTGGACCCCATAACGATGACAATTAAGTATGGAGTTGATTTCAGAAACCTGAGAAGTGGACATTCCACATTTTTAATCCTCAGTGCTGATAGAGTGTCACAAGCACAGAGACACATATCAAAGAGCAACGGGACACAGGACCCAACTGTACAAATTAAAGAGCAGGGGGTGCAAACGGCAGGAGTAAATACAAAAGAGAATTAAGACGAGAAAGGGAACAGAAGAAGAGTGAAAAACAGAAAGCAAAGAAAGTAGAAAGGAAGAAACAAGATTTAAAAACTGAACAAATGAGACAAGAGCGAGAGAGACTGAAAGGAGAATAAAGAGAAACAAGAGCTGAGGTTGAAAACTAAAAAAAAAAAAAAAAAAAAGAAAAGTGAAACGAGATACAAATTGAGCGCAGTCACTTCTTTAAAAGATGCACAAAAACATGACCTGCACCTAAAATCGCTCACTAATTCAGTACACCAGACCACCGACAGAATGCATGCACTGCATGGTGCATTCAAAGGATACAGTGTTCAATTAAATGTAAGGCGTTGGATCGATTTCATTCATTACATTGCAAATGAAATATATTTTATTCAATTTTTTAAGATATTTTATAAATAATAGCTGCCCTGCAGTGGCCTGACAAATTATCCAGGGAGTTCTCTACCCTCGCATCGAGTTGGCTGAGATGGACAATCCCATTCAGAAATAAGCGGTTCTGAAAATTAACTAAAAAAATAATAATAAATGTCTGTTCTGTGAATGTCTCCCTGATTTTTCCACCATCTACACTTCTCTATGAGGGCTTGAAATTCTTCGGAAAGAAATAACTGGTGCATGACGCAAGCTGCCAACAAAAGTTACTTGTGTCAGAACAAAATAATTTTCACCTAGATTCTTACAGCATTGAGCAGTGGTGGCCTGGTGACAGGGTGCTGGATCAGCGATCCCAAGGTCAGGGGTTCAAGCCACACTGTCAACAAGTTGTCACTGCTGTCCCCCCAGTGCACCTAATTAGGTTATTAAAGGCCAGCCATGTCTCTTACTGTCTATGGTGAGAGGTTCAAGTAAAATAACCATCGCTGACTTTCATACAGAGGAGCTGCATAGCTGTCGGGCAAGATGGGCACCAACCTGTGGATGAAGCGGTTCAGTAATGAAATACTCTTCCGAATATTCAGATTCTTGATCAGCAAATAAGTTGAAGCAGTCATGTCCTCCTGTTAATTAACGGCACGTAAAAACAGGCATCTTCCTCTGCAATGCGCTCATTCCACGTCACATCAGAGCAACACTACCTTTTGGAATCATCAAATTTGGATAATATTTCTTCCCTGACATAAGAAAAGTAAATCCCATTTTATATCAGAGGAAAAATCATGTGGGAAATAGTGATTTCAATAAAAGTGAATAATAAAAAAAAAAAATTTCAGCAGTTCACTGAGTAAACACAACACACAAACACACACAATATACATATACACACACAATATACATATATATGTATATATATATACACACACACACACATTTGCATATTATATATATATATATATATATATATATATATATATATACATACACACACACACACATACAGTATATATGTATATTATTATTGTGCGTTTTTCTATCCTTTTGATGCTGAGCGCCAAGCAGAAGCAACAACTCCCAAATTTTAACGTCTCACGGTATGACGAGGCCGGATTCGAACTCCGACCTTCCGGAGGATAAAGCGGATGCTCAACCAATTAAGCTAAAATGTGTGGTGCAGATTTGGTGACTTTTTTACGTCTCATTTTTTATTGTGCATATCCCTGTGTTTCTAAGATGGGACGTAAGAAGGTGGCTGATGTATTCAAGAGGAAAAAATCGATTTCTCTTGAAACGAAGTTTGAAATCATAGATCAACATGGAAAAAGGAGTCTGCGTTGCCAATCTGGCCAATCAGCAAAAGACAAGTGATCAAAATTAGTCAAATATATTATGTGAAAAAAACATGTTTCTGTCAAGTTATGTGAGTTTCCGAGGGGGTTAGAACGGATTAATTGGTTTTCTATTGTTCCCTATGGCAATTTTTGTTTCATCTCACGAACGTTTCCACTTACGAGCTCGTACTCGGGATGGACTAATTTCTTAAGTCGAGGTACCACTGTACATGCACACATACACACACCATATCACCATATATATGTATGTATGTATGTATGTATGCATGTATGTATATCCCCATGTGCATAATACATTTCAACGAATCAGGCAGACATCCCAGCACAGATTAGTGGAGCTCTCTCTAAATCCAGTATCACGGGCCTGAGATTCACATTTGCGCCGTTTGTTGTGAAAAGCAGCTTCAGCAGTAAATACACCAACAGTGAAACAACCATTTATATCATAAAAATATATATATATTTTTTAAAAATGTGTGTGTGTGTGTGAGATGGCAAGAGACATGTTACTCATCAGAAATATGAAAATATTTTTTCTTTAAAAAAAGTGAAAACAGACAGGACACAGGACTTCAGTTGCCTGCAATGCTTTCTTAATCCAAGGGCCCTGAAAACAAGTTTGTTTTGATCAGTAAATGTATTAATCAAAAGTTAACCATGTCTTGGTTGATTCTAGCACTTGTGTGCCAGGCACCATCTTACAGAAATTTTGACTTGCATTTTTTCCTAATTTCTGAAGGACTTTCAAGCCCTGTCTGTCACTTTTAAAAACAAGGCACAGGGGCATATCACAGGCCTGGGAGTGACTGCGCACGCTACTTTTGTTTGAGCAGCTTTACATCATCTGTGCCTTGAATGGTCAATCTCAGATTTTCCACCGCTCAAGATATAGGAACCTCCTCAAGCCGAGGTCTTTGACTATATCGTGACGATGTAAGAGTGCCGATCTGTAGCTTATTTTTACAGTTATCCTTCTGAAACTTCAAGACTGGATATGAGCAGAGAAGTTCAGAAAAGCCTTAAAGGGGAGGGAAAGGAAAAGAAAACGAGAGAGAGAGAGAGAGAGAGAGAGAGAGAGAGAGAGAGAGAGAATGTGTGGGAACGAGAAATGCAGAAAGAAAGAAAACAGAATGAGAGATTGCGAGAGGGGGAGGACGGAGCCAGAAGAGAAACGTTTTAGAAAGAACGACACGGTTAGGGGGACGACACAGGCAAAGTGAAGTACATGAATATAAAAGAAATCGTTGGTGCTTCTTTTCTTGCCAGACAAACCCTGCCCTGTGATCAAATACCTGCTCTTAACCTGTCTGTGCCTCTGGACACTTCAGTCACAAAAGGCGCACCAACGACTTCACAAGTGGCCCCTTTCAGCACGGGGCGTTCGTACAGCGCAGCATGGACCTGCAAACACAATACCCTCGTCCTTGTAGAAGAAGTGCATGTCTTTGTAATACTGCACAGCACAGCTGAATTCACATTTATTTAAAGCTGTACTCGAATTGCAATCATAGAAATAAAAGCAGCATTTCAAAACATTAAAATATTAACAAGCAGAATTCCGTACCATTCAAAAGGCAAAACAAACATGAGCGGAAGCATCTCATTACCCACAGAAGATTAAATAAATCAAAGAGATGTATCACTATGGATCAGAATTCTTTCCAATTATATAAGGTATGCTAAAAGCACAATGTTTTATATTTGTACATTTGTTCTATTAACACAATACTTTCATTTAACCGAGAGCCAGAAATAAATGTGACCTGTTCTTCAGCATCATGCACAGTACACACACTCTCCCTGACAAACGGAAATTGTGTGTACAGTATGTATGTATACATACAGTGTAATATACAGTGATACCTCAGCTCACGAACATAATTGGTTCCCAGAAAGTGTGTGTGAGGCGAAAAGTTCGTCTTCCGAACATTTATTTCCCATAAGAAACCATTAAAATGAGAATAATCCGTTCCCAGGTCCCCATAAAACATAATTTTCTACTAAATAAGCCTTAAAACTACACAAAAATATACCTTATTTTATGTATAATAAATGTCTATTGTATTGTAATGAAAGAAATAAACTGTACTGTATAATAAAGTGGTTTTATTTACCTTTGTGATGGTAGTTGACGGCTTGATGGAATGGAGTGGGAGGAGGAGGGAGGGAGGGACTTACTGTTTGGAAGGAGAGTTTGGAAACGCCTACTGTTTGGAAACACCCTTAGCCACACACGCACCCTTAATAGCTTCCTTGTTCTTAAGGATGGGAGCAATGGTAGACTTAGCGTACTGGTACTGGGGGCTGAGTCACACAAACGCACACCTCGCTCGTGTTTTTCAATGATCTCCGCCTGTGGTGGGGTCTTTTTCGGTCCCATAATAGCAAAAGTACACTCAATATGGTCCAAAATGTCTATCAAACACAAACCACTTCCGCATTCAAAGAAAGGGGTGATTTAACTGTGACGCCGTGAGCGTGCGTCAGCTTCTCGTGGCCGCCACCGTGGCGCTGTTCGACCGCGTGGTTTGATTCGTCCGCCGAAAACTAGTTCGTCAGCAGAGACAATATGCTCGCAAATTTAATGTTCTTGAGGCGAAAAGTTCGTGAGCTTAAGCGTTCGTCAGCGGAGGTTTTACTGTATATATATATATATATATATATATATATATATATATATATACACACACACACGCACACACACACACATACATACATACACAAAATGGGGCCAATCAGTATTGGGCAATGTAAAAATGTGCAAGTTCACCCATTTAAAAAGATAATAGAGGTTTGTAATTGTCATCATAGGTACACATCAAGCTTGAGAGACAGAATGTAAAAAAAAAAAAAAAACCAGGAAATCACATTATATAAATTTTTTAAACAATTTATTTGTGAAAATGGGAGGCCAATAAGTGTTGGTCAGCCAGCTAAAGTTACTTTTAATACTTTGTAATGTAGCCTTGGCTGGCAATGACAGAGGTCAAACGGTTCCTGTAGTTCTTGACCAGGTCTACACACACTTTAGTTGGTATTTTGTCCCACTCCTCTGCACAGATCTTCTCTACAGCTGTGATGTTTGAGGGCTGTCGCTTGGCAACTCGAAGTTTTAACTCCCTCCACAGGTTTTCGATTGGGTTGAGGTCTGAAGACTGGCTAGGCCACTCCAGAACCTTGATATGCTTTTTACGGAGCCACTCCCTGGTTTTCTTGGCTGTGTGCTTTGGATCGTTATCATGCTGGAAGACCCAGCCATGTTTCATCTTTATCTTGATCGAGGGAAGGAGGTTTTTACCCAAAATGTCACAATACATGGTCTCATTCATGTTGCCATTGATACGGTGCAGTCTTCCTGTTCCTTTTGCAGAAAAGCATCCCCAAAGCATGATGTGTCCACCCCCGTGCTTCACAGTAGGTATGGTGTTCTTGGGATACAACTCAGCATTCTCCTTCCTCCAAACACGGCGAGTGCTGTTTAAACCAAAAAGTTCAATTTTGGCCTCATCTGACCACATCACATTCTCCCAATCCTCCTCTGGATCGTCCAGATGGTCTTTAGCATATTTCAGACCGATTGAATAAATTAATTGAATAAATAAAGTTTACTTACTAACACAAAAGAAAACTCTCCGCTTTGCTGGGAGACTGCATCAGTGCAGGCTGTGTTCTAAACGAGTTCAACGGCACCCTTGTGCACTTGAAAGACCGGAAGTCTGTATAACCCACAGCAAGTACACTACTTTCGCAAGTACACTTACTTTCGGTATTGAGTGCTTCATATATTGTAAGCGTTGATTGACTGTTTTAAGCGTCATGCAAAGTGACTCGGTATAAATAAGTGACTTATTTGAAATTAATGTTGATATCATTTGATATACAGTAAAACCTCCGCTGACGAACGCTTAAGCTCACGAACTTTTCGCCTCAAGAACATTAAATTTGCGAGCATATAGTCTCTGCTGACGAACTAGTTTTCGGCGGACGAATCAAACCACGCGGTCGAACAGCGCCACGGTGGCGGCCACGAGAAGCTGACGCACGCTCACGGCGTCACAGTTCGTCACACCCCTTTCTTTGAGTGCGGAAGTGGTTTGTGTTTGATAGACATTTTGGACCATATTGAGTGTACTTTTGCTATTATGGGACTGAAAAAGACCCCACCACAGGCGGAGATCATTGAAAAACACGAACGAGGTGTGCGTTTGTGTGACTCAGCGTCCCAGTACCAGTACGCTAAGTCTACCACCATCCTTAAGAACAAGGAAGCTATTAAGGGTGCGTGTGTGGCTAAGGGTGTTTCCAAACAGTAGGCGTTTCCAAACGCTCCTTCCAAACAGTAAGTCCCTCCCTCCCTCCTCCTCCCACTCCATTCCATCAAGCCATCAACTACCATCACAAAGGTAAATAAAACCACTTTATTATACAGTACAGTTTATTTCTTTAATTACAATACAATAGCACATTTATTATACATAAAATAAGGTATATTTTTGTGTAGTTTTAAGGCTTATTTAGTAGAAAATTATGTTTTATGGGGACCTGGGAACAGATTATTCTCATTTTAATGGTTTCTTATGGGAAATAAATGTTCGGAAGACGAACTTTTCGCCTCACACACTTTCTGGGAACCAATTATGTTCGTGAGCTGAGGTATCACTGTATTTGATATTATTTTACAATGTTATGTTTATAATAATTGATTTATGAGATACGGTAATGGTATTTATAGATGTATAGTACAGTATGAACGTCATATTGAAAATATTGAAAATACCGGTTATGTGCAATAAAAACCCCCGTGCACTTTAATCAACCACATCTACCCCACTGACTGTGAACCATATCAACCCATCCACTCTGCACTCAGATACATTACACTTTAATATAGGCCAATCTATAAAGTTGCTCCATTCTTTTCTTTTATTGTTTAGTAATTTATACTATTTATGTATCTATTTATTTATTTACTTATATAATATATATGTACGTGTGTATGTTCGTACTTGTATCTATTTTTGCACCCCCTACTGATAGTACCTCAAGAGCCTGTAACAGTGAATTTCTCCATTGTGAGATTAATAAAGCTGTATCTTATCTTATCTTATCTTATCTTATATGTCACACGTCATACGTCAGTGTAACAACTTACGTTCACTTTCAACTTACGTTCGGCCGTCCGGAACCAATTAAAAACGCAAGTCGGGGAGCGCCTGTAATAACAATTACACATTCAAAATATTGCATAAAATGTAAATAAAATATAAATACACTCATACAGATGCGCGCGCACACAGATGGGCACCTCACATAAAAATGTAACTAGTTTTGATGGGAGGTTTTGGGTTGTTTTTTTTTTTTTTTTGCATAATTGGCTTTGTTTTTGTGACATTTTCCTTAAGTTTTTCCCCTATTCTTCCTTAATTTCCTTATTTTTTAATTTGTTGAATATTCAAAAAAATGTTTTTTTTAAAGCGCGATGCACTGAAGCCGCATGAATTGAAGCACAAAGTAACAAGAGATCCCTGTAAAAAAAAAAAAAAAAAAAAATATATATATATATATATATATATATATATATATATACACACACACACACACACACATATACACACACACACTAATTAATATTATCACAGTACAAAATTAAAAAGTTTTTACTTAATCATTCCTCCATTATTACTGTATTAATGAGTAAGACTGTCTGTAGAATGTGTTTCAGAAGCATATTTTAGCGTATGTAATATCATAGATAGGGTTTTAAAACCACATCAATAATCTGTGAATTTTCGGGATCCGTAGGTGGGGTAGGAATGCGACCCCCCCCCCCCCCCCCCCGCGAATAACGAGGGCTTTCTGTATATTTTTATACATATATATAAAAATGTAAGAAGGAATCATGTCTCCAAGTTTATCAGGATCCCCAACGCATCCTGGTGCATCGAGGACTGTTGCACCCTGATAAACTCTACTGGCACAAGTTGGCAAATAGCGAAATTTAAGACTCGTCCAGGGCTGGCTGTTTCAGGGTCCTTAGCCTGTTTAATTGTAAGCCATTATCCTTTGGAACATCCATAAAAATGGATGCTTGAATCTAGAATTAAAAAAAAAAAAAAAGATTTGTGCACTCTGAGGATTAAGAGATAATCTGCATTCTGTTTATGTTAAAATAGCAAAGAAAATCATTCAGTACTAGTAAATCCCATGGGAATCTCCAGGCTGTTACTTGTCCAGCCTCTAGGCAGACGAGTACCTTTATAACCTACCAAAGAAAAGAAAAAGAAAGAAAGAAAAACAAACGACTAAAAATGCTCACTGTGAATAGGTTGCTGTGTTTGGATGTGTCGCCCAGTTTCAGAGGATTATTGAGATTCCTTATTTGAGAGAATGTTGCCAGTTTACTTTTCTACTGCTGTCCTTCAGAAACCAGTAAAAACGGATCCCATACCTTTAACAAACCGTTCCTGGGGCACAACAGCTAACCGCCAGGTCTTTTATCCTGTTAAAATAGCAAATAATAGTGTTTGGACATCCATATGTGAACTGAATACAATCACTTCTTTGTTCTGTTTTGCCAACCTGAAGAATCTCCTGCTCTGGAGCAGCTTTATCTGAAAATTTCCCCACAGATTATCGAGTGTAACAAATGCTACTTGGAAATTCCCAACATGTAACAGCACATACACAGTGTAGGTCATGTATCATTACACCAGTTATAATAATAACAATAATAATTATTATTATAATTATATAAATTATTAATAATTACGGTCATGTAGTGTAAACTAGAGTGAACTTGTGTCATGAGGTGGACGATTAATGTAATGATTTAGAAGAATTCGCAGAGAGTATACTGAAGTACAACAAAATCAGCTTAGTTAAAAATAAATACTTCAAAAAGTTCAATCATGTAATAAAAAAATGACAAGTAAATGTATGAAACAATGTTCTAAAATGATGTGATATTTATGCCAACTTTACAAGTTATAAATTTGAATCATATTCATTTCAACCTTGCGTTACTGAAAGTCTTCAAATACAGTTATATAAAAACTAAAATGGTATAAATCATGTAAAACCCCGCATCACAGAAGCCATTTCTTTCATCCCAATGTCATAGAAAACATTTTTTATGATTAATTTTATTTCCCGATTTGTTTTTTTGGTGGTTCTTAACAGTTTCTCTAAGATGCAGGTGCTGAATTTGGGGCCGCTGGCGTTGTGGTTAGGCTGCTGCGCTTCATGTTACGGAAACAGGGGATAAGCACCGGCCTGATGAGCCGCTATGGCTCAGGTGTAAAAAGCCAAAAGCAGGTGCTGAAATACTGTCACTGAAAAAGGAAATAGTTTCAGCTGGCAATGGATTGCAAGCTAATTCTGCTCAAGAACTTTACAGTAGCCCTTCAGAACCTACAACAGCACAAATTTCAAGTTGATTTTCTTTAACCTTGGAAAAAAGGAAAAAAGAAAAGCTGAACCTGATGTCAAATGCTTGAACTGCGCTTATTTAAAAAAAGGGGGGGTTCCCCAAAAGAGGAACTGACAAAACCAATCAACCATCCATATGCTAACATTAGCATTAGCACGTAGCCATGTGTTGGCCTCAGTCAGACTTGAATATTTGAGAAAGGGTGATAACTAAAGAAAAATAAAAAGGTAAGGCTTCAATACTTAGTGGGTGGAGCAGAGCATGTGGTCATGTTTTGTATTTAGAGGGACAATTAAAAAAAAAAAAAAAAAAGCAGAATGAAGCAAAGCCTGCCTCTGGAGAAACAGCTGTTTAATGCAGTCAGTGTCAGGAATGGCATTTTATTCCATGTGGCTCCCTCATGTGGACAATTACAACTATTACACGATATGTTCATAGGCATAAACCAATCCTCTGCAAACCCATTGTTGAAAGATTTCTGGGATCCTCCCATAGTCTACAGAAATGCATATTAGGCTGTTACAATCACATCGTGGGGCAATTCAGGAGTGTGAATGGCTGTATGTTGGTCCTGCAATGAACTGGCAAGCATGGGCACCAAGTCGCATATAAACCAGTGGAAAATCAGTCTCCTAGTAAATTCTATTGTCTTAATGAGCTGGAGGAGCAACAACAGATGCTTACAAGCAGCCAAGAGCAAACCGAGTCCAGAAACCAAAAAAAATCCAATCAGCAAAATCAAATCAGATTGAAACATTCTGCACAGATATCACACGTATCAGCAAGTCCGAACTCTTCCGAGTAACTTTCTCATGAAAGTGAGGAAAAGTGATGATACAAACCAAACAGCATTAGCAGCATCCAGAAAACCATTGTTTTTGAACTTTTTCATACATGAAACATTCTCAAGCGTTTACAAGCCCCCGCAAAGTCCTTATTTCTCAAACAGGAAACAGAAATGACCCACAAGAAGCAACAAAAACATCTCTCACACACAGGGATAGAGACATCTTGCTCATAATTCTTCTCAGTTTGCCAGGTCCTGACTGAAAATCAGACCAGGAGTCGCAAAAATTTTTGATTCCATATCGGTCTACAGTATGTGGGTCCGGAGCAGGCAATAACGTCACAGTCGTATACAGGGTTATAACCACAGGCTAACATGTTGTCAATGTGGAAGTTCTTCCCATGTAATACCTGTAAGCCCAAAGTAAACCAACAGGGGAACCACCACAAAAACATCGGGAGAAACCAACCGAATGAGAAACATTCAACACCGCCAAACCTAACATGCCCAGTTTGAAGCCAACTCTGATCAAAACTGTGCCTGCTGATGATTGATGATATTTTTCCTTCATTCAGTTTAAAATACAGTGGTACCTCACTTTCGAAATTAATCCATTCCAGTGCCTTTTTCGTAAACTGCATTTTTCGTAAGTTGAACCGCGTTTTACATGTAAGACGCGTGATTCGTTCCAAGGCTCCCAAGACTACCCCATAAACCCTTTAAAAATTATAAAAGTACACCAATTCTGTATGAAATGTGTTAAAAGTTATTTACCTTTTTTTTTTTTTTTTTTTTTTAAATCTCTCGAACCACCCATGTGACGCTTTAAAGTCTGGGGTTTGCTGGTCTGAAGAACCCTCACCCCCACCTTCCTTCACGAGGTCCTTAAATATGGCGGTTGCTTTTTCCAAAATAATCGCCTCCGTCACTGTATCTCCGCTTTTAATGCCTCCTTCTGCTTTAATATTGTCCCGATTGTCGAGGGGTTTCAGCCGTACTCATTTGCGATTTCACTCAACAGAATCCCACTTTCATATTTTTTAATCATCTCCTGTTTTACTTTTATTGATAATGGAGCCCACTTCTTCTTTTCAGTCTCACTGGGAATCACTTTCTTGAGGCTCATGATTATTTCGAAAAATAACTCTGCAATAAGCACACTCAAAAAACTCACGAACCAACAGTACAACTCTCGTTCATGCATGTGTGTCGAACAATTGGTCAAAAAGGCACACGAAAAGCATTATGGGTATAGTACTGTGTTATGGAGATTCAGATCCCTCCTAGCCAATGGGAGACCAGCGAGGCAGGGTGTTGGGAGGCTACCAATGGGAAAGCAACTTGAGCATTGTTTGAATGGTGCGTTTGAATTTTTAAGATAGCGCTTTCGTAACGTGAACTTGTTTCGTATCCAGAGACAAAAATTTTAGTTACATTTCGTAACCTGAATTTTTCATTTGGTGAGACTTTCGTAAAGTGAGGTACCACTGTACGAAGGTGTGGACACAGATCAGCTCTGGGTAAATGTAGGTTGATAACTAAGGATCTGGCACTGAAAACTAATTTCAATATCTTTGATACAGACACAACATTGGCCTACATATGTTTAATAAATGATTCAAGGTACCACCGCGAGTAGTTAGGTCACTTCACAGCTGAACCCTGTCAACACCTCGTTCTAACTGAATCATAACATCAGTCAGCAGAATTGAGGAAAATATGATCCTGCAAGCAAATGTTCCACTTTCCGACAGTAAACTATTTCTTGAATAAAGTTTTTTTTTGAAGGAAAATCCCGAGCTCGTAGTCACATACCCTGCCAACAACAAAAGTGTTTGCACTGAAAACCACTCAACAGCTTCATGTGGCAGCAGGACTGACCTCAGGAAATATCAGACCTGACATGATGCAGTTCAAAAGTTTCCCTTGACTGTCATGTTGGGTTGTAATCTGCAGGCATGACAGTTACCATTGTCTACTTTTCAACATGACAAATTTGAAAGTGCTTCAACGGACCTGGAAATGACCCCAAAACCGGAAAGTCAAAACTTGCGACTTTTTCCACAACCCAACAATCAGACCCCACAAGAGTTATAAATATCAGACAAAGAACAAATCAATAAAATAAAGTATTGTAAAGCTGCATGTTTTCAGGGAGACAACGCAAACCTGACTCGAGTCCTCCAGGATTGGTTTGGAATGTAGAACAGATCTTTCTGGCACATAAGATTACCGCTTAAAATTTGAGGGGTTTTATTTTTTTTTTCCAATTTATTTAAGGAAGAACAACATTTTATATATACAGTATATATTATATACACACACATTTATATATACACACACACACACACACACACACACACACACATATATATATACATACATACACACACACACACACACACACACACACGTATATATATATATATATTTTATACACACACACACACACACACATATATATATATATACACACACACATACATACATACATACATATGGGCGGCATGGTGGCGTAGTGGTTAGCACATCCGCCTCACAGTAAGAAGGTCCTGGGTTTGATTCCCAGCGTGGGCGCTTCTATGTGGAGTTTGCATGTTCTCCCCTTGCATATTTTTGGACTGTGTGAGGAAACCGGAGCACCCGGAGGAAACCTATGCAAGCATGAGGAGAACATGCAAATCAAACCCGGGCCTCCTTGCTGTGAGGCGGACGTGATAACCACTACGCCACCTATCATATGTACATTTTTAATCATCATCTTCCACTTAATCTGGGGTCGGGTCACGAGGGAAGCAGCCTAAGCAATGAGGTTCAGACATCCCTCTCCACAGCCACTTCCCTCCAGCTCTTCCGGCGTTCCCAGACCAGCCGTGAGACATGATCCCTCCGGTGTGTTCTGGGTCAACCCCGGGATCTCTTCCCAGTTGGACATGCCCGAAACACCACACCAGGAAAGTGTTCGGGAGGCATTCTAACCAGACGCCTAAGCCAACTCGACTGGTTCCGCTCAAAGCACAGGAGCAGGGATTCTACTCCGAGCTCGTTATAGATGGCTGAGCTTCTCACCGTATCTCTAAGGGAGAGCTCTGCCACCCAGCAAAGGAAGCTCCTTTCTTCAACAGGGGGGAACCCCAACGTGTGGGCAATGAGACAAGGATGTCCTCACCAGCTCGCTGTCTCTCACCATGAGCAACTCCAGAATGGAATAAGGTCCAGCCCCTCTCGAGATGGATACTTCCAGAGCCCAAAATATGCATCAAGGTAAGTCTGACTATATCTAGTCGGCATCTCTCAACCTCACACATTAGTGCAGGCTCCTAATCCGCCCGAGAGGTGACATTCTATGTCTCAAGAGTCAGAGGCAGTCACCGAGGATCGGTCTGACAGAACCCATGCCTTCGGCAGCCTCCTAACTCCCACTGCACCCAACTCCTATAACCCCTCCCACAGATGGTGGGTCCATGGTAGGGCGGACCCATTACTCCTTTTCGGTCTGGGCCCCTCTGGGCTCCATTGGCAGATGCCCAACCACCAGACACCCGACTATGAGCCCCTACCCCAGGCCTGGCTCCAGGCAAGGGAAACCGTGTACTTTTAAATTTGTCCATAGGGGTCTTTCAGGGACCAGTTTCAGAATTCTACAGTCCAAAGTAGTAGAAAAAAACTATTAATCAATCATAATATAAAAATTCTTCCACTTGATACAAAATAAAAAGCTGCCACACTTCAACATAGAATGAGATGTGATGCATGAGCAACGTGATCCCTGCTAAGCCAGCATGAATTATGGAGAAGTGCTGTGCAGATTACATTACTGCTGACCTGCTCACGCACAGCTGGAAACAGCAGCAACTTTACAACCAATGTTTACACGAGTTTTACTGGAATGTAATGTGAAGTGAATAAAAAAAAAAAAAAAAGTTACTGTTGAGGTTTTAAGTAGACTTTTAGTTGTAAAATTCACCTCGAGTATAGTATGTAACACTTTAGGCTTTTATTTGGACCTTAAACTTGAAATGCTGGGAAAGACATCATAAATTAAATATTAGTTTTATACTGCTGCTTTAAAATCTCATGGGACCCGGGTCGAACAAAAAACCTTCGCAAATTAATATTACATCCCCTTTAAACTTTACTCTTCTGGGGTTTATGAATGAGGGTGAAGGAAGATTACAAACGCTCCCCGACTTGTGTTCATTCGTTTTTACGTATTTTTCGATTTTACATTTTTTAAAAAACAAACAAAAAAGTTTAGCATGCGCTCTGTAGTACGAGACGTACCTACGTAGTATGCCGACGTAATACTCGACTTCCGCATGACGCTGCGTCCATTGTTTACAAACGACAGATTGAACGTGCCCTTAATTCTTCCCAGTTCACTGCGTGCCCATGTGTTAAGTCGTCGTCTCTGTAATCTTTGTGTTTACACTGTTTTGCGGACTTTTGTAACACTAAGCAAATATGGTTGGTCAGAAGCATAAGCCTACTAGCATGGGTGCAAGTTTTCCGGCATATGCCGGAATTTCCGGTTTTCCCAAGACTGAATTAACTATCTGCTTGGATCGGCGCAATCTACCATGCATACTCAGTTCATCAAAGAGAGTTGTAAAATGAATGAAAACCTGAATCCAGAAAAGAGAACTCTCCGCTCTGCTGGTGATTCACATCTGTGCAGGCTGAGTACTAAACAAGTATTCAACAGCGCCCTTGCTCACTTGAAAGACTGAAAGTCCGAATAACCCGCGCTTTGTCTCAAGCACCAGCAAGTGAACTACTTTCGGTGGAGCACCTCACATATTGTAAGTGTTGATTGGCTGTTTTAAGCTTCATGTAAAGTGACTCGGCTCAGCTTCATGTAAAGTGACTCGGCTCAATGCAACTTTGCAGCGTGTTGTGTTTAAAATGGTCCGAACTTTAATGAGTCTGTATGTGTGCACGCATGTGTGTGTGCGGATATGTATGTGTGTGTGTGCGTATATATGTGTGTGTGTGCGCGCGCATGTGTGCATGAATATGTATGTGTGTGTGTGCGTGCATGTGTGTGAGCATATACGTGTGTATGTGGATATATGTGTGTGTGTGTGCACATATGTATGTGTGTGCACGTCAGTGCTCAAAGTTCTAATGTGTTTGTATGTTAGTGTTTCTGATGCTGCTGCTTCCTGCTCTACAGGCTCATGTGGTCTTTCCTTGTGCCTTCTACTTAAAAATGGAGCCTTAGGAACTAATAAAAAATGTGCAGTACTTTATTTAACTCGACTGTTTTTATTTTTAAATGATTCCAGTCTGATCTCTTTTCACCATTGCAGCGTATTGTCTAGAATTCTAGAACAATTTCATGTATACTTGCAACAATAAATGCACCATCACTGTAGTGCAGACTTATTCGAGCTTATTCCCCTCTCAGGACTAATTACCGGTGATTGGAGACCCTGCACACATCCTGACCAAAGATGCATTCAGCTTAAATGTGCAACGCCCAGCAAGAGCAATACAGTCCGGGTTCAGGTTTGTGTTCCCGAATTATACAGCGTCACGGTCAGGGATGGAAAATTGTTATTTTGGGTTTGCCTGAACATCGATTCCAAATAAATATAAATCCAGCAGCATTGTTTTCACCACAATATTAAACAAATCGCCACTCTATGTTTTCCTACTTTTCTTGTGTTCTGAATACTCAGCTCTTTCTGTTGGCACAGCAGGCTTCTTCTGTTATTTCCAGGTCATCGTCCTCTGTGAGAATTCAGGAGCCTAGTTTGAGTGTTTCTCAACAGGTTGGTCGAGTAAAAATCTTGAGTACATTCGAGGTAGCCAGCTGTGCTGGTCTGACTTTGAGAAAATTTATCACCACATTTTCTGGGCCACAAGGTGCACCAGACCATACCATAAGGCGCAATAACATTGACCGCCCATCGTCCACACATAAGGAGCATTAAGCAAAACAAGTCAGATAAATCAAACTTGATTCAACACTCACAATAACTCCCATCATTGTTCAGCTGTAATGATATAAAACAATAAACTCACTTCTTCAGTTCATTCCTCTTCCACAAATCCATCAAATTCTTCATTTTCAGTGTCGGAGTTTAACAGTTGTGTGAATTGGACATAAAGCCCAGATTCCGCTATTTTTTTATTATTACCGTATATGACGTAATAAGCGCCCTACTCCAGTAAGGGGACACACACACACACACACACACACACACACACACACACACACAAAAAAAAAACCCGGGGTGTGTGTGTCTTAGGTCTAATAACTGCCCATGTGTACCGGGAGCAAAATGGTCGATCAAACTTACCAATTTTATTCGATCAGTCTCTGTAACAGTAAAATGAGGCGTTCACTGCCTGTAAAAGTGAGTTTACACGGTATTTCAAGACCCCCTGCCACTGGGGAAAGTCTATAATGTTCATCAGTAACAACACATTTGATTGTTCCGCCGTGCTTTAAAAAACAAGAAAACATTTTGCTGTGTTCTCTTGGTAAATGTCCGACAAGATGAACCATTAGAAACTGTTACAGCAAAACTATGGGATGCTCTGAATGAATGGAGCAATGAGCCAGATATGGACCTATCAGAAAGTGATGACGAGGATTTTTCACCCGATTCTGCTGCTCACTAACTTCATAAATTTCAAGACATTTCTGGCCGGGCAGTGGTGGTCTAGTGATATAGGGCACTGGATCACGGATCCAAAGGTTGGGGGTTCGATTCCCACTCTCCACAAGGTTGTCACTGTCCTCCCCAGTGCAGCTAACTGGGTTATCAAAGGCCGGCCATGTCTCTCACTGTCTATGGTGTGAGGCATGTAAAAGAACCATTGCTGACTTTCGACAAGAGTAGGCTGCAAAGCCATCGGCGTGTTTCCGCCCTGCGATGGCCTGGCGAGCTGTACTCTGCCCTCGCCCGAAGTTGGCTGGGATGGGTGCCAGCCTCCCCGCGACCCTAATTAGGATTAAGTGGTTACAGAAAATGAAATGAACATTTCTGGCCATGTGCTTTTCAACTTGCCATGTGCTAAAGCTGACCTCTGTGCTGATTGGTTCAATGTGCTAAAGTTGACATTCATGTTGATTGGCTCGATTTTACATCTGGAAAATATTTAAAGGAACAGCACCGGGTGGGAAAATTAAAGGGTCTTGGTCTTTTTGGTTTTTTAATTATGCTGTTTTCTGTTTATTTTCAGTTTTCATATAAGTAGTTTGGTTGATACCACAAAATGAATAACACAAATACCAGTAAAACTCTTTTATTGTTCTGTTATTATTCATGTTTTCCACCTCTATGGTAATAAGCACTTACCGTTGCACTCCGCTGGTAAACATTTTAATAAGCGCCCACTCACTCCAATTTTTTAAGCGCCCTGGGCGCTTATCACGTTGAATACGGTATATTATAATATTTTACTATTTATTATTCCCTTATGCATGGAGTCAGATCAATAGAGATGAAGATTAGAAATCTTCCGGGTCATGACCTAAACTTCTCTCAGCCATGCCCCCGTAGAGACAGCATCACCACAGTAACAAACATGACGGTGCCCATTCGCAGTGTGAGTACTGAGTTCATTACAGAACGGAGGTCATTACTCTTAAGGAGCTCTATCAGTGTAACTTTAAATTCAGGAAGGTTAATCTGCAGTCTCAGGATTACACCTGTAGCAGTGCTTTATCCTGGTGATGAATGCGAGACTCTGATTAAGCCAGCTGAGCGTCCTGAGGGTAGAGACAGAGATCAAGTGGAAAAACCACTCATGTATTACTCGGCGAGTCACCTGACCACGATAGCAGTAATGCCAGTATTTGGACATAAAGCCCGGATCCCTCTAATTTATGACCTGTTGACACCAATATCTAGCGGATGGAGTTCTTTGGTTAATTCACCGGAATGATGGTAACTTCTGAATTAATTTGCTTGTTTTGACGGTGTGAGTGAGACGGAGTCGCACGGCTTCATACATACCCAAGGCACACCAGATTATCAGGCACACCGTCAATTTTTTTGAAGTCAAACACTTTTAAGGGCGCCTTATGGACCAAGAAATATGCCAAGTACAATTTCAGTTGGACTAGCATGTTTAAATGTTAGCCTAACAAAATAACTTTTGCCCCAACATGAAGTAAACATCCTGAAAAATTGTAGGATAAAAGAATCCACTGCTAATTTACAAATGCGAAACATTCTTCATTTACCTGCTCTCACTGTCCAGGAATACAGAGCTGGTACTCTCGGCCAGCGCCTCGCTAACGGGCGACAGACAGAATGGCGAGGAGAACGTATCCGAGTCGGAGCCCAGCGTACTATCGCGGCTGACCTCATCAGCCGACAACTCACACGAGCCTTCGTCAGCCTCTTCCTGTTGCTGTAGACCTGTCTCTGGGGCCTCCTCCTCCTCATCATCATCCTCTTCGTGGGCAGGTGGAGGACGTGGCTGTGCCAGACGGGTACGTCGGCGGCGCGGGTTGCGCCGCACGGGTGAGCTTTCAGGTGTGATGTAGCGCAGTGCCTCCTCATCCTGCCTCTGAATACGCGAATTGGGTACCCAGGTGAGGATGAGCGTAGAGCCCAGAGTTTCATCCTTCTCCAGGTGGACACACAGGTAACCTGCACAAGTGTGACAGAAAGCAACAGTGTCTTCTGCACCGCAGTGATTTCTTCCGGTGCACAAAACTCTAAACCCTTATCACCTTTCAGATGCAATCCTCAAAGCATGTGCTGGAATGTTCTCCTGTCACATAACAACATAAAAAAACTAAAAAAATTAATAAATAAATTAAACTGCTGTTGTGAAATTAGACGATTTGATTCATATTCCATTTCCCAAAACCGTTATTTGTACTTCTCAGCTTTTACACCGTGAGCATGATGATTTTAGATTGGACTCCCAGTGACTCCAGAAAATTCAACCCATTATTCACATCACATCACAATGAACTGTATAATTTAGTTTTAAAAGTTATGTTTCCCTCAGATTTCCCCCAATTTAGTTGTAGTCAATTCCCACTGTGAGGTGACGGGCACAATCTGATGTATGTATCGTGATTAATGGGCGTATCCTGTAATGTAGTGATGTCATGGGTGGAAATGGATATTCTGGTAGATACTTTAGGGTCATTTCACTATAGTACACTAACACCTGCCCACCAGCAAGCAGGGAAGGTTCCACCATGTCACATTCAGAAGGTAGAAAAACTGGCTGGCAATCACAGGGCAGTGTTTGGTTTAAAAAGCTCAGAGTTTTTTAACGATCATTAATCTTACGCAGCCGTGTTCCATGTACGGACGAATGCAGTACCTGGGTGATGCTCGGACAGGCCGGGCACGGGCTCAGCTGGGTGCACACACACGTTGTTCTTGGAGAAAATGATTTCTCCATCCTGCACGGACCGTGACCCTGCCGAGCCCGCGTTGAAGGTCAAGAGGTCAGAGGCTTTGGATGAGGCACGCCGCAGGAGCCGACCGAATGACATCTCCGGTGCCTGGCAACTGCTCCCATCCTCTAAGAAATAGAAATATAACATTATAGAAGCAATGTCATAAAATATAATACATTTCAGGCTTTTTTTTTTTCTTTTTAAAAAGCAAATTGAGAAACTGAGGGGCAATTCCACTGAGAGGGACGTTACATCTGTGAGATGTCCAGGACATTTCAACCAGTCTCACACTAAAAGCTGAGCCATCAGTTCCTAATCTTGTGTATGAGCATCGTGAAGGTTTTGAGACCCCCCCCCCCCCCATTTCCAACTACTTCCCATGGACTCCCGGCCACGTACGGCTGGAGCATTAAACCAAACTCGAACTCGCGATCTCCGGGTTAATAGTCGTGCACCTTGTTGATGCGCTACTCGAGAGCCCAAGTCTAAACATATTTAAGAAGGAAAAAATAAAATCTATCCAATGATGCTTCTGATTTTATTAATGAAAACATGAATATGAATGTGATAAACATAAGAAAAAGACATTTAAATTTCATTAAACTTTCAAAATTCTCTGAAAACTAATCGCGATACTTGAGTGTGAACTCGAGGTACATGGGGGAGATGCCTGCTACTAAACGGACAGCAGTGGAGAATAAGAATTGAGGCGCTCAGCAGCACTGGCTTCAGGGTTGTGAAAAATTCTGTGAGACGGACGTTACATCAGATTAACATGGCTGACAATTATTGATGATTTTACATCTCTTCATGTATTTCTGGGTTGAAAATGTTTTGCTAAATCTGAGAAAACCTTTTCCACTAATCACCCGACATGCCACTTTTTGAGACATACATGGCACAACAAAAACTGACGATGGGTCAGTCAATAACAGAGGGTAAAATAAAGGGGGGAAAAAAAAAAAAAGTCAATCCGAAAATAGAAAGGGAAAAAAAAAAAAAAATCCACACAACACAACATCATTAAGGCCGATGGACTATAAACAGGAATCTACAGCAAGTCAAAGACAAACCCCTCACCCCATGGTTTGTGTTATCCGTAATATAATTCTTGCATGCTCATGTCCTACCTGGATTTTGTTACTTTTAAGGCTTCGATTTTACATTAATTTCTAATTTAATGTAACAATTTATTACAATATCACTGATAACATGGAGCATGAAAAGTAGAACTCAGTGTTTGCTTCGTCGTCATTTTGCTTTAATGATGAAGTTACAGAAAATGAATGAAATCATCAACTCAATCACAGGATCATGAAATTTCACATCTAGTTCCAACAACATGTCTAGTTTTGCTGTTACATTCAGGGTGAAATGAACCATCTTCTGAGACGCCAATGGACCTGATCCTTCTGATCTTGGAAGCCCCTCCCTGCTGCTGATGCATCTAGATGGACCCAGATGTGCACTAACAGACTGAGAAGATGACTTTTCAGTGCTGGAGATAGAAACTCTCTTTCCCGCAGGGATTAGGATTTGCACTTGTATAACGAATACATTTTGGACTGTAATGAAGTTTCTTGATAAGGGTTGTGTCTTTATGGTTCCACCCAAATGAGGATGGGTTTCACATTTGGACCTGGTTCCTCTCACGTCTTTTCCTGGCATCAACTGAGGGAGTTTTTCGTTGCCATCGTCGCCAGTGTCACATGAACTAGTGGAGAAGGCAGCGCTGTATCTCCATGAATCCGGCGTCTATATATCGAGGTTTTTACAGTCTCAACACTGGAGTGCTCTCAGGTATTTAAAATAAGCTTTTACTAAACTTTCAAGTGAATTAAGGTTGAAGGTATAAACAAATTAATAAATGAAAGCTTAAAATAATGTGTTTCCATAACAACAATCATAGTTGATAAAATATGCAATAACTGAGGAATCTCCATTCTGAGATTTTAAACATCCTTCAAATGAGAGAAGAAAACAGGACGTTACCAATCAGTGCGATTGACGGACGTACTGCATCTTGTTCGTATGATACTCGACTCCTATTACATCACATTTTCTTCTTTATTGAAATATTTCAGCTGATACGTCAAAATATCAAAATTTACCATCATTATGTGTCCAGTAGGAGTGTAGAATAAACCCGTAGAACAAGTTAATAAAACATTTGTATGATTAACAATCACATCGAAAATGATCCAAACAAGGATTTCAGCGACCCGTTTATTCATAAAAAGATTCTACAACAGCCAGTGGCCCCTTTGCAACCTGATATTGATCCATATGGAAGGTTTTTACTGATTCTTCCTCAAGTCAAATTTAAATTAAAAATTAACACCCAGGCCGCCTTCGTGTTTTGTTTGGCGGTTTAAATTCGGTGCATCATTAAATTAAAGGTCAGTAAAGTGTACACAAACATTTACATTAAAAAAAATGTAGGAGGTCAGAGCCAAGTCTACATCCTGGACTAACAGCAGGTTAACTGTAATTCATATAGTGTCACACCCTGAACAAATATACCAGACTGACACATCGAGAGAAAGAGAGAGAGAGACAGAGGGGGGGTGCAGAGACATGGAGACACAGAGACAGAGAGAGAGAGACAGAGACACAGAGAGCGAGAGCAGGAGGGAGGGAGGGAGAGAGAAACAGAGAGAGGGGGAGCGACGGGGGGACAGAGAGAGGGGGACAGACAGAGAGAGAGAGAGAGAGAGAGAGAGAGGTACAGACACTGAGACAGAGAGACACAGAGACAGAGACAAAACGTAGCTGTTTAAATTTTACACTTTATAACCAAAAAAACAACATGGGATATGAAAGTACACTGTCCGCTTCCTTTTCCTCCAATCACAACAGACCGCTATTTGCCATACATGTGATGTACTTCCTCCTTATCAGAAGGATGCTGAAACTCTCTCCATGCTTGGTTTGCCCTTATTTGGACTGAACCAGTCTAATCAAATGATGTTTTTTTTTTTTAAAACTCCGCCCATATAATGCTTTTTATTTTCCAAAGGTTTGTTTACCTTTCCTGATTAACACAGGCCTGCACTTCCTGTGGAGAGAAACTGCGATAAGCTCGTCTACACACTTTTCTTTGTAGTAAAGTTTTCTCTTCAATAGAAAAGTTCTGGTCAAATAACATTATTTCTTTGTTTTCTACCGAAGGATTCTGCTGGCTGGTCTTTCTGTGGATTCCTGACAGGATTTATTAACCAGAAACAGCTGCAGAAAGGAAAACAGCTTTGGAAGAAAATATGCACACAAATAGATATTTAAGAATTAAAAAAAAAAAATTCTATTCAGTGCAATCTCTGTATGCATTTTTTTATTTACAATTTTTTTGGCCATTTGGAAATCCTTTATTCAGCACAAGTTATGTGCATGTAGAATTTTCCTGCCACATACGATAAAGATTCAGATTCCCTTTGCCTCAGATTCCGGAGTAGCGTGTACAGCTAAAGCAGGACGAGTGAACACTGTTTTTCACTTCCATTCACTCGCCCTAACCCTAACCCCATTCATTTGAAGCAGAACTCCTGAGCAGTGCATCATTGTCATGGAAAATAACATGGATGGTGATCACTTCGCAGGTTACTTCATTTAGCTGTATAACGAGTTCATGTTCCGTGTAACAGTTGATGTTCGGTGCTCCAATAGATAAAAGTTTTCTGCCTACCTGAGTTAAATTAGTGCAGACTGAATATATGGACACTGCCCCGTGTCATGTGTGTGCCGGGGTGTGGGAGTCATAACAAGGGACTAATTACATCATATAAAATAACCAATCAGAACACAATTAATTCTTAAATGTTCATCAAAACATACATGTCTGCAGTGTGAGATCCAAGTGTGAATGTTTTGTTTTCAAAAATTGTAATCTTTCCTCCACAAAGTATGACCGTTCTTTAAGTCATCTAAAGGAACCTGGTGTCTTTTCTGCAATGGAATATGTGACGAACCTCCATGTTTATCAAGGGGCCAATCAGCATTAAGCCAGTGACAGGGTTGACACAGATGAACAGTCATATCCTAGCCACTGAAGTCGTGGCCCTTGCCAATAAGGCTCCACTAAGGAACTACAGTGGTACCTCTCCTTATGATAGTCCCAGAAAATGAAAAATCTAGTTTACGAAAAACATTTTCCTATATTTTTTGTCTCTGTATACGAGACAAGTTGTCCTAACAAACGTGCCATTCAAATGTGCCATTCAAACAATGCGCAAGTTGCTCTCCCATTGGCTGTCTCTAACATCCCGCCCCGCTGGCCTCCCATTGGCTAGGAGGGATGACGCAGTTCCCTCCCATTGGCTATCTCCCAACATCCTGGCCCTCTGGCCTCCCATTGGCTAGGAGGGACGACGCAGCTCCCGAGAGCAGCAGCTTGTTTCATGAGTTTTTCAAGTGTGCTCATTGCAACTTTATTTTTTGGCTCAGGCTTTTAACCTTGCATAAACATTTGTAAAATTATAACTCTGCTAAGAAGACATGGTCAACATGAAGTAAGTACCTTAGAAGATATGCTTTTATAATTTTTTAAAGTTCAGTATTGGGAGCCTTGGAACGAATCATGCGTTTTACATGTAAAATGCGGTTTTACTTATGAAAAAGGCTCTGGAACGGATTAATTTCGTAAGGTGAGGTACCACTGTACTGCTATCGAACTCAGCTGTAATAACAACTTGGTGTCATTCCTCTGACTGAAACTCATAACACAGCTTTAATTGAATACATGACGGATTGATTAACAGTCATAGGAAGGTCGAAGCAGCATGCAAATTCTATTCAGAAATGCAGTCAACTAGGCAGCCTAGAGCTGACTGCAAGAACGTGGGATTGACTGAATTCCAAAATATAATCTCGATAAACAATAACAAGATTTATTGAATGCAGTGACAACATCCAGCTGATAATCAGCACGGGCCCAATGACATGTGACCAATCCGTGATGAATCATGCCTGCTGTTCTGAACGCGGTACTCGTTCCTCCTGATAAATGGCCTCCTGACCTTCGTGCTGAGAGAACAATTTTATCTGGACGCAGTTGCTTCATGTGTGTGTTGAGAGGGGAATCTTTAGTGGGAGGAGCAATAATGCTGCTGCTTCAAAATAGAATGTTTTATCTATCGAATCCAAGAGTCACAGAATCAAAGAAAAAGGTGACTTCCAGCAAAAGATATATATATATATATATATATATATATATATATATATATATATATATATATATATATATAAACTGTGCTGCAGTCAGCAATATGGGCCTGAAGGACAGAGTTGTAGTGACCCAGAGAAACAGATGGTGGAATCAGCTTTATTAATGAAAGCAGCACAAAGGACAGAAACTACTATCTGACAAGATAAACACAAACCTGACAGGCTTCATCGGGTAACATGCACGAGTTGGAAATGGCTGCAATGAAATGACTTTCATAGAAAAATAATGAACAAAAGTAAAACTGTGAGTAAAAGTCTATGTGCATTTCTTGTTTTAAAAAAATTAAATAATTTCTTCACAGGAAATTTATAGTAGTCCGCCAGCGAAAAAAACCTGTGAAAGCATCCCTCTATTATACCTCAGTCATCTCATTCATTTCATGAACCACCCAGTTCTATTATCTGGGTCATGGGAAGGCCGGTACCTGTCTCAGTGGACACTGAGGGAAGGTGAGGTACACCTTGAACAGCTTGCCAGTCTATCACAGGACCACCCCCCACCACCACCACACACACACACACACACACACACACACACACACACACACACACACACACACACGCACGCACACACCCCTCAGGACAATTTGGAACAGCCAGTTTGCTAACGTGTAGGTCTTTGAACTGTGGGAGGAAACCCGCATAAGCAAGAGGAAGGCATACACACGCCACACAGAAATGCCCGAACCCAGGAATCAACCACAGAACCTTCCTGCTGGGAGTCAGAGACGGTAAACACGATGCCACTGTGCCGCCCCCTATTTTATACCTGAGGACTTAAAAAGAGAAAGAAAATCTAAACTGCAGTTTTTTTATTTATTCATAAAAATGCTATCAGTGTCCAGATTTATTATTTAAGACACTTTAATCTTCTTAAAAAATTAAATCAATAAAAAAATACAGTGCCTGTCCAAAAAAAAAAAGTGCCACTCGAATATTTTTTGGAGGGAATTTATCCCTGATCACAGCATGTAATCTGCATGGTGTTATTGCTCCAGTTGTTCCGGTCGAGGCTCAGCAACATTAATGTGGTAATAAAATGAAGCAGCTGATGATCCGAATGTACTGAATGAGGTTATCACATCAGTGCACTTTTGTTTCCCTGATGACTCGGATATA
>CM045738.1:17277296-17302296 GCA_024760905.1 Plotosus lineatus
CACATGTATTTCTTGTGAATTTTTAAATAGTCTGATGTCATCAGCATAAGAAAACGTACAGTATTATCAAGTTTAATAAATAACAACAACATTAACAATAATAATAATAAATATTATTATTATTATTATTATTATCAGTTAATTTTCTGGGCAGTGGTGGTCTAGTGGATAGGGCGCAGGATCGCTGATCCTAAGGTTGGGGGTTCGAGTCCCCACTGGGTTGTCACTGTCCCCCCACAGTGCGGCTAACTGGGTTATCAAAGGCGGGCCATGTAAAATAACCATTGCTGACTTTCGTAAAGAGGAGCTGCAAAGTTGTCAGCGTGTTTCTGTCCCTTGCTAAAGGGTTATGACAGGAAGGGCATCCGACGTAAAAACCTCTGCCAAATCAAATGTGCGGATCAGATGATTCGCTGTGGCGACTCCCGAGAAAGGGAAAAAGCTGAAAGGAAGAAAGAAATCAGTTCATTTTCTGGAACTACTTAATCCTAATTAGGGTTAGGCATCCATTCCAGCCAACTCCGGGCGAGGGCAGAGTACACCCTGGATAGCTCACCAGGTCATCCCAGGGCGGAAACACGCTGACGGCTATGCAACTACTCTTGTCAAAAGTCAGCAATGATTCTTTTACATGAACCTCACACCAAAGACAGTGAGAGACATGGCCGGCCTTTGATAACCCAGTTACCTGCACTGGGGGTGGGGGACAGTGACAACCTTGTGGAGAGTAAGCTCGAACCCCCAACCTTCGGATCAGCGATCCAGCACCCTATGCCACTAGGCCACCACTGCCCTTACTATTATTATAATAATTATTATTTTTAAAATATATACATAAATACCAGTATTGTTAGTTGTAGTAGTATTATTGGTGTAATTAAAATTGGCAATATTTCTGCTACTAATAATAGTAATAATAATAACAGTTATTAATTATAGGCAGTATGGTGGTGTAGTGGTTATCACGTTCGTCTCACAATAATAGGGTCCTGGGTTTGATTTCTGGGCGCTGGGACTTTCTGTGTTGAGTTTGCATGTTCTCCCCACGCTCAAATGGGTTTTCATCCACAGGCCAAAAACATACACAGTAGGCTGACTGGCAAATCCAAATTGCCCATAGGTGTGAGTGTGAGTCTCAATGGTTGTGTGGACGGATGAGCTGTTCATGGTGTTCCTCACCCAGACTCGGCTGAGATTGGCGCTATCTTACACAAAACCATAACTATAATGTGGCAGCTTAGAAAAATGAAAGAATGTTATTCTTTACCAAAAGTAATATTCTGTTCTGTTATTGTGGAAATATAGTTTTTTATTTAATAAAGCTTTTTGTCAGTTATAGGTGTTCGATTGCATGGCTTTCCTGTGCTTTTTTTAGTTTGAGCAGTGTATGGATGCGAATGTGTGGCTTGTACCATCACACTGTCAACGTCAGGACCTGTGTTCATGTGGACCACGTGATTTATGTCACAACATGCATGTGCTCATTCGTGATTTTACTATGGACTAGAGAACAAATATAAAATAGTGTGTCACACAGAATTACATTAAAAAAATGGCAGAAGAAGAAATAAACCAGGCGACATGCTTTCAGTAGCATTTGTGCATCAAGGGGGCAAAATGTCAACCTTCAGTGAAGTGACTTTCTCTATTGAAGTGGAAATGCCACTCAGAATCCTTCATCCGGCTGTCTCAATGCTGCTGGCTTGTTTAAATATGTAAAGAGTCTCCACTGATAATTTCCAGAGTTTAACTCAGAATATGACAATTGTGAAGCAATTCAAGAGTCTCTTGAACCTGCCGACAACAAACTGCTCATCATGAGATTCATAAATGTGCCGTCACAAAAAATATGTGTACCATTGGTCACAAATCAGTCAGTGCAACATATTTAATTCTATGGAATTGTTTGTTTTTGAGGAAAGTGGTGACCTAGTGGTATAGGGTGCTGGATTGCTGATCCTATGGTTGGGGGTTCGAGTCCCACTCCCCACAAGGTTGTCACTGCCCCCCCCCCCCCCCGTGCAGCTAACTGGGTTATCAAAGGCGGCCCATGTCTCTCACCGTCTATGGTTAGAGGTTCATGTAAAAGAACCATTGCTGACTTTCGTAAAGAGTAGCTACATAGCTCTGCGATGCCATCCAGAGTGTACGCTGCCCTCGTCCGGAGTCGGCTGGGATGGGCGCCAGCCTTCCCGCGACCCTAATTAGGATTAAACGGTTACAGAAAATGAAAATTAAATGTTTATTTTCGATGACCTGTTCAGGGTGTACTCCTCCTCTCACCCAAATTCAACTGGGACTGGCTCCAGCTTTGCTTGTAATCCTACAGTAAAGCAGTGCAGCTAATGGATGGGTGAAATGGCTCCTATAACTCTGTATGAAACTCTTCTTTTGATTCACTTTTACAAACACTAACAATTCAGTGAAGTGTCATCTGTCATCAAGAAACTGAGGTAAAAAAAAAAAATAAAAAAAAAAAATAAAAATCGGTTTCAATATATTTATTAGGAACCAAATAAAATGTGTTTAAACTTGCTAGGGCTGTCTGATTATAATGACTAATCTTTATTTTGGATCATTCCAGGCCAAATCAACCAGAGGCTCCCAGGTGACCGTAACAGATTTACCTGATTTTTTTTCAAGTGCCTCCACGTGTCTGATGAACACATGCAAAATAGTTCTGAAAAATTCCTAATACAGTGGTACATCACCTTACGAAAGACCCAATAAATGAAAAATCCAGGTTACAAAACGCATTTACCTAAAATTTCCGTCTCTGGATACGAAACAAATTCACGTTCCGAAACGTGCCATCTCATAAATTCAAACAATGCGCGAGTTGCTATCCCATTGGCCATCTCCCAACATCCTGTCCCACTGGCCTCCCATTGGCTATCACCCAACATCCCACCCCACTGGCCTCCCATTGGCTATCTGCCACCATCCCTCTCCGCTGGCCTCCCATTGGCTAGGAGGGCTGCATCTCCAGAATACTCATGATGCTTTTTGTGTGCCTTTGACCCATTGTTTGTCAAGGAATTCTAACACACATAAAGGACAGAGTTACTGTTGTTTCGTGAGTTTTTCGAGTGTGCTCATTGCAACTTTATTTTTTGGCTCAGGCTTTTAACCTTGTATAAACGTTTGTAAGATTCTACTCTGTTAAGAAGAGATGGTCAACACAAGCGCGCGCACACACACACACACACACACACACACACACACACACACACACACACACACACACACACACACGAGTGGTTCCCGGTGAAAGTGATTCCTTGGAACGAATCAGGCCTTAAACATTTAAAATGCGGCTCAACTTACGAAAAGATCAGGTTACGAAAATACTAGAACGGATTAATTTTGATCCCATTGCCTATTTGGAGCTGAATCCACCATGATGCTTTTCGTGTAAAGGACAGACTTACTGTTTATAATTTATTTCTTGACGCAGGCTTTTAGCCTTCCATAAACATTTGTAAGATTATAACTCTGCTAGGAAGACATGGTCAACACACACACACACACACATGTGATTTCCGGTGTGAGTAAGAAGAAGAAATGGGCTCGAGTGATATCACAAAGGAATATGGCCAAACCAGTCTACCATCGGTACAATATTGAAGCAAAAGGAGGTCTTAAAAGGTATGCTTTTATACTCGTAATTTTTAAAGGGTTTAGGGGTAGTATTGGGAGCCTTGGAACGAATCACGCGTTTTACATGTAAAATGCGGTTCAATTTACGAAAAATGCAGGTTGTGAAAAAAGCTCTGGAACGGATTAATTTCATAAAGTGAGGTACCATTGTAATAATAATAACAATAATAATAATCATTCATTCATTCATTTTCTGAACCACTTAATACTGATTAGGGTTGCGGGGAGGCTTGTGGCCAATTTAGCCAAGGCAGGGCAGAGGACACCCTGGACAGTTCGCCAGGCCATCACGGGGTAGAAACATGCTCATAGCTATGCAGCTACTCTTTATGATAGTCAGCAATGGTTCTTTTACATGAACCTTCACCATAGACAGTGAGAGACATGGCCGGCCTTCGATAACCCAGTTAGCTGCACTGAAAGGACAGAAGTGACAACCCAGTGATTGTGGGGCCTGAACCCCGGACAGTGGGATCACTAAACCAGCACCTTACCACCAGCCCACCACTGCCCAAAATATTACTATTATTATAGTTGTTGTTGTTTTTTTTTCCTTTCGGTTTTTCTCTTTTTCGAGGTCGCCACAGTGAATCATCTGATTCTCATGTTTGATTTGGCATAGGTTTTTACGTCGGATGCGCTTCCTGACACAACCCTTTAGCAAGGGACAGAAAAACGCTGACGGCTATGCAGTTACTCTTAACAAAAGTCGGCAATGTCCCTTTTACATGAACCGCTCACCATAGACAGAGAGAGACATGGCCCACCTTTGATAACCCAGTTAGCTGCACTGGGGGGCAACCTTGTGGAGAGTGGGACTCGAACCTCCAACCGTAGGATCAGTGATCCAGCACCATTTACCACCAGGCCACCACTGCCCATATTGTTGTTATTATTATTATTATGATTATTATTATTACGTGTATTATAGGTTGGACAGTAAGGAGGAAGAAAATGATTTATACAGGTTGGCACAACAAAGAAATAGAGATGGGAAGGACATGCAGCAAGTTAGAGTGATAAAGGGCAGAGTGGGAAATGTATTGACTGATGTCAGAGGTGTGACGGGAAGATGGAAAGAGTACTTTGAAGAGCTGATGAATGAGGAAAATGAGAGAGAGAAAAAAGAGTAGAAGAGGTGACTGTTGAGGACCAGGAAGTAGCAAAGATTAGTAAGGGTATTGAATAGGATGAAGAGTGGAAAGGCAGTTGGTCCTGATGACATACCTGTGGAGGTATGAAAGTGTCTAGGAGAGGTAGCAGTAGATTTTCTGACAAGAACATTCAACAAAGTCTTAGAGAGTCAGAGGATGCCGGAGGAATGGAGCAGAAGTGTGCTGGTGCCCATTTTTAAGAACAAGGGAGACATGCAGAGTTGTGGCAACTACAGAGGGATAAAGTTGATGAGCCATACAATAAAGTTATGGGAAAGAATAGTGGAAGCTAGACTAAGGGCAAAGGTCAGCATTTGTGAACAACAGTTTGGTTTCATGCCAAGAAAGAGCACCACAGATGCAGTGTTTGCTTTGAGGATGTTAATAGAGAAGTACAGAGAAGGTCAGAGGGAACTGCATTGTGCCTTTGTGGATCTGGAGAAAGCATATGACAGGGTGCCGATAGAGGAACTGTGGTATTGCATGAGGAAGTCTGGAGTGGCAGAGAAGTATGTTAGAGTGGTGCAGGACATGTATGAGAGATGTAAGACAGTGCTGAGGTGTGCTGTCGGTGTGACAGAAGAGTTCAAGGTGGAGGTGGGACTGCATCAAGGGTCAGCTCTGAGCCTCTTATTGTTTGCTATGGTGATGGACAGGCTGACAGACGAGGTTAGAAAAGAATCTCCATGGACTATGATGTTTGCAGATGACATTGTGATCTGTAGTGAGAGCAGAAAACAAGTGGAGGAAAATCTAGAGAGGTGGAGGTATGCCCTGGAAAGGAGAGGAATGAAGGTTAGCCTCATTAAGACAGAATACATGTGTGTGAACAACAAGGACGCAAGAGAAACGGTGAGGTTACAGGGAGCAAAGATAAAGAAGGTGGAGGATTTTAAGTACTTAGGCTCAGCAATCAGCGTGTTTCTGTCCCTTGCTAAAGGGTTGTGACAGGAAGGGCATCCGACGTAAAAACATGTGCCAAATAAAATGTGCGAATCAGATGATTCGCTGTGGCGACTTCCGAGAAAGGGAAAAAGCCAAAAG
The DNA here is from genome assembly GCA_024760905.1 of Plotosus lineatus. Taxonomy (NCBI): domain Eukaryota; kingdom Metazoa; phylum Chordata; class Actinopteri; order Siluriformes; family Plotosidae; genus Plotosus; species Plotosus lineatus. The sequence goes on from CM045738.1 coordinate 17,283,155, forward strand.
AAAGAAAGAAAGTCTCAACAATCCAGAGCAGTGGAGAGTGTGGAAAAGAGGTGAAGAAGCGTGTGCAGGCAGGTTGGAATGGTTGGAGAAAAGTGTCTGGTGTGATGTGCGATAGGAAGGTATCGGCAAGAATGAAAGCAAAGGTGTACAAGACGGTGATGAAGCCAGCGATGTTGTATGGGTTAGAAACAGTGGCACTGGGTAAAAGACAGGAGGCAGAGCTGGCGGTAGCAGAGATGAAAATGTTGAGGTTCTCTTTGGGAGTAACGAGGATGGATAGGATCAGGAATGAGTACATCAGAGGGACAGCACATGTAAGAAGTTTTGGAGACAAAGTCAGAGAGGCTAGATTGAAATGGTTTGGACATGTACCGAGGAGGGAGAGTGAGTATATTGGTAGTAGAATGCTGAGGTTGGAACTAGCAGGCAGAAGGCCTAGAAGAAGACCAAAGAGATGATTCATGGATGTGGTGAAGGAGGACATAAAGGTAGTTGGAGTAAGAGTAGAAAATGCAGAGGATAGGGCGAGATGGAGACAGATGATTCGCTGTGGCGACCCCTGATGGGAACAGCCGAAAGGAGAAGAAGATGATTATTATTATTATCATCATCATCATCATCATCATTATTACTTAATTAAGTGAACTCAAAATAGTAATACAGTATATAATAATGCCAAAATAATAGTGTCTTCATGTTAATTCAGGGATCTCAACTCTCAATATTCTGCTGTCCCCAAATTCCTGAATTCTGTTATTATTGTGCCATTTGTAAAAAAAAACAACAACAACAAAAAAAAAACAGATGTACCTCTCCTGCCTTGAATGTTACATATGAGTAATCTCCATGCTCAAACGTGTCCAGGCTCTCCCCGTCATCCCAGAACAGCTCTCCTTGAGCATTACCCTGAGAGCAGAGTGCCACTATGAGCACAAAGGGCTTCGTGCGTGAGGCTGAGGTGGTTGTCGATGGCATCTGAACACATTAAACAGATGTGCATATCAGAACAATGCCATCCGCATAATGAAAACATGATGCTAACAAGACTCAAAAATTGTCCTAAATGACCTGCTGTGGAATAATATATCCCCCTCTCACATGGACATTGATGGTACCGAGTGGAGCTGGGAGGAGCAAGTACTGGCCTTTGCTGTTGTAAGGTTGCCCCTGCAGTTGAGCAGAGAATGTGATCAAGTCAAAAGTGATCTTACTATGGATTTAAAACTTTTTGGTTTGTGCAAAAATATGAGGAGGAATATCAGAGAAGGGTTTCGGGCTTACACTGTAGAGATCGTACCACACTGCAGGCGGGAGATAGACTGCCAAATCCACAAGTCCCTTTTCTAGGACTGGACTAATGAGCAGAGAACTTCCCCACAGGAACTGCCTATCTATCGTCAGGCAGTTTGGATCTGATGGGAACCTGGAAAGCAGCAGACGATCAAACAGGAGAACTGAACCATGACTTGCTCTCTTTCATTCCTGACCATCATACTAGGAAATGAGTTACCATGAGTGAACAAAAATGCTTTCAAAACATTTCACTTTGTCTCATTTTTATGACAATTTGTTGATGTAGGAATTCAGCTTCATACTCCAGAAAGAGAGGTCGTGCTACGGTGCTGGCTGACGTGTGTGCGTGGTGGAAAAGTGTGTACAGGAAGGGCAGGAGAGAGTATCTGAGCAACATCGCATCACGCATGGCTCTCTGGGCCTCCGGTCCAAACACGTACGGCTCCTGGGGCTAGCATGCACACAATGAATATATAAAGTCAATTCATGATACAGTACATACTCGCGGTACAAGCCTAAAGAATCATGACTGAAATTTCTAGCACAGGGTTTAATTACAGCTGCACATCCCTTACACACACTTCCTAACTGAACACAGGCATGAAACGATTGAAGACTTTCTACTTTTTTTTTTTAAAGGCAAATGCCCCGTTTCCTATTTTCTTGGGGGAGAAAATGCACAGATGTAATGTAAATTGGACCGGGAAATGTCTCCAGAGTTTTTTCCTTTTCCTTTCTCCAAAGTTGTTTTTGTAAAGCACTGATTAGGAAATTATATGTGTATGTACTACACTCCCTTCGAACGAAAAAGAGAACCACAGTGAGAAATAAATACTCAAATTTGAAAGGTCTGACAGGCTTAAATTAGTTTTTATACAGTGCTTGATTCTATCGAAAAACATGAGCCATGCTTCAGAGTTTCAATCCCCCGTACAGTATCTCCAAAACCAATCCAACCCTCAGATGTTGCACACTGTTCATTGGAACTTGTTGTATTAATCTGTGAAAGTTTTAATTCATTCTGAGATGGTAAATTGGAACCTTTTCTGAAATCTGGTGATTTTGGATGGAGTCACCCGTAACAGCCATTCGGCATCATGTCAGTGATGGAGCGACCTTACGCACTTTGCTTGAGTGGATATGTGCAGACACCCAGTCAAATTGTATTCCTAATGATGCTTAAGGTACCAAAGGTCAAGGAGGACTAAGTCCATTTTGTGTGCGGGTGTCTGTAGGATTATGTTTTGTATCTCACAATGTTAGATCTGTCATTGTGGTTCCTCATGAATGGATAGAAGGCGCCCAGCTGAGTCCAGCGCACACACAGCTCCTCGTTAGTGTCGCCTTCAAACCCACAGACATCTGCTCCGACAAGAGGAACTCCATACAACCCAAACAGGAGAATAGCTACAATGTACACACACACACACACACACACACACACACACACACACACATACGCATACGTACGAACACGCACATATACACACACGCACACGCACATATACACACACACACACACACGTATATACACACGCACACACATATATACACACGCACACACACACACACACACACACGCATTACACACACGCATTGCACACATGCATTGCACACATGCATACGTCTGAACACGCATATACACACACACACACACACACACACGCACACACACACACGCACACACACACACACGCGCACACACACACACGCACACACACACACACGCACGCACACATACGCACGCACACATACGCACGCACACATACGCACGCACACATACGCACGCACACACACATATATACATGCACATATATACACGCGCGCACACACACACACACACGCAGACACACAGGCAGACACACACACACACACACACGCAGACACACACACGCATACATGCAGACACACACACACACACACACACACGCACGCACATGCACACGCACATATACACATACGCACGAACATACACACACACACACACACACACACATATACACACACGCATACACACACGCATACACACACATATATACACACGCATACACACACGCACGCACACATGCATGCACACACATGCACGCCCACATACACATACGCACACACGCACACAGCTTAAAAAAAATCCAGTACTCGATACATGCAGCTATTGTCAGATTTTCAAGTCTTACTTTCAGGATGAGACAAAAACCACAGAATGTGAAGTACAGAATTCTGCAACTCAGATTAGGTATCAGAAAAGAGTGCAATTAAAATTCTGAAATTTGTGATAGTTAAATGCTGGTTGGGAAAGCAGGAAGTAGTGCAGTGGGAAATCTTCCTCCTTTTTTAAAGTAAAATAATTTACTCTTTCAAATGAGGATTTGAAAAGTTTTTAAAGGAAAATCCTCACCAATGCTAAAAGGTTGATTATTGTCCTATAACAATATTTGACAGTGAATTTTATATACGGTATATTTTTCCATTTACAGTTACAATCTATGGAGAAAAACCTCCAAGAAAAATGTTTATTCATGTCTGCCCTCTTCAGCCTCGTTTTTCTCCTTTTTTAAAAGATAATTAAAAAAAAAAAACAAAGTTGAAGTTTTCAAGAAAACACTCTGGGGCATCCACACATCAAGTGATGAGCCACAAGCGGCCCTGTAAAATCACTGAAAGCCAAAGAAATAAGTGATGAGATACAAACTTTTTTCAATCGATACAAAATGGGAGGGTACAGAGTTCAACGGAGCTGAAATTTCACACAACACTATTTGAATGATAACCAATCAGAGCTTAAAGATTCCGCTGAGACACCGAGAATCATTTCCATGAACAAACACTGAACACAAGTTTCTACCAACATCAACATCTGGCAGCGGCTCATTACTGCTGTGTTTTACGACTGCACACAGAAATCTTACAACCAGAAACGTGATTCTTTCGTACTTTCTGAAACAGTTGTCATTTCCCATGACTATAAATTTACACTCACTACCAGGCAAAAGTTTAGACACGCCCCCTACTTCAGTTACAATGAATGGGTGTCTCCAGACTCATTCCTCCATTCATTGATTCATTTTCTGAACTACATACTTAATCCTAATTGGGATCATGAGCAGGCTGGTGCCCATCCCACCCAGCCGACTCCGGGCGAGGGCAGAGTACAACATGGACAGCTCGCCAGGCCATCGCAGGGCGAGAACACACTGACAGCTATGCAGCCGACGCTTGTCAAGGTCAGCAATGGTTCTTTTACATGAACCTCACACCATAGACAGTCAGGGACATGGCCGGCCTTTGATAACCCAGTTCGCTGCACTGGGGGTGGGGGTGGGGGCAGTGACAACCCAATGAGAGTCAGACTTGTACCCCCACCCTGAGGATCAGTGATCCAGCACCTTACCACCAGACCACCACTGCCCTGCTGTCTCCAGACTTGTATATCAAGCTCTTCCCAGTTCATGATGCTCAAGAGTCTCTGTTCTATACTTGGCACACACCAAGAATAATGACAGGAAACTATTTATGATAAGAATGTTCTTAAATACAGTGGTACCTCACTTTACGAAAGTCTCACCAAACGAAAAATGCAGGTGACGAAACGCATTTTCTTAAAATTTTTGTCTCTGTATACAAAACAAGTTCACGTTACGAAAGGGCCATCTTAAAAATTCAAATGCGCCATTCAAACATTCAAACAATGCACGAGCTGCTCTCCCATCAATGACGTTCAAACATCCCGCCCCGCTGGCCTCCCATTGGCTAGGAGGAATGATGCAGCTACCTCCCGTTGCCTATCTCCCAACATCCCACCCCGCTGGCTTCCCATTGGCTTGGAGGGATGACGCAGTTCCCTCTTATTTGCGATCTCCGAACATCCCGCCCCGTTGGCCTCCCATTGGCTTGGAGGGATGACGCAGCTCCCTCCCATTGGCTATTATGGAGCTGCAGCTACCATAATGCTTTGCATGTAAAGGACAGAGTTACTGTTGTTTCATGCTTTATTTCTTGACTCCGGCTTTTAACCTTCCATAAACATTTGTAAGATTATAACTCTGCCACACACACACACACACACACACACACACACATATACACACGCAAATGATATCGCAAAGGAATATGGCCAAACCGGTCTACCATCGGTACGATATTGAAGTAGAAGGAGGTCTTAAAAGGTATACTTTTATAATTTTTCAAGTGTTTTGGTGGTAGGATTGGGAGCCTTGGAACGAATCACGAGTTTTACATGTAAAATGTGGTTCAACTTACGAAAAATGAAGGTTACGAAAAAGGCTCTGGAACGGATTCATTTCGTAAAGTGAGGTACCACTGTAAAGTTAAAAAAAAAAGAGAGAGAAGAATTTCTTATTGATGGACTGTAGGAAGGCACTTGATGCTTCTCACAATTTCAATCAAAAAGACTGTTTTGGTGGGAAGCATGGGAAATGGCCAGCGGGCAAAAAGAGCTGATGACACTTCAGACTCTACTTTCCTAGCTGTGTGCTCGGTGTATCATTCAGAAGGAAAAAGATTTTCGTGTCGCCCATCACCTGCTGTGTGGAACTGCTGAAGCTCAACGTTCTGATGACTTTCTGTTTTTAAAAAAAACAATTTTCAATTGGTACAACGCTCTGAATCTGGAGAATTCCTTCAAAAAATTCTCTCATGCAGAATATTTCTCAACATGAATAGAATAAATATTTACGAAAACTGTCAGAGCTGTTATAACCGTGAAATTAATCTGACCAACAGAATCAAGAGTTCAAGAACAACGTGACACGAGTAAACATCACGGGAAACATTTTCTTTCTTACTTTTCTAGAGAAGTTTTATAAACGATCCTCTTTTGCTGACACGAGCAAATGTGTCCATTGTTAATTCTAAAACTGTCTTCCAATAATATGATGTCACACTGTTACTGCACATGCAAAAGTTTGACCCGGGTTAAAAAAAAAAAAAAAAAAAAAAAGGATAATTCACCATTATGATTTATCTGCAAATGCTTCCATTCCTAAAGGCTCAAAAATTCAAGGTCAATGAGGCAAAAATCCAAGTTTGCACTCAGACTTCTGCCATATTATTGACTGGTCCAATGGGGACACTAGTCCACAGCTTTTTATTCTGCCTCACCGGGGATCGAGTATCGCAGTTGCTCCCAGTCACTACGCACATCTCCTGTCCAGTGACCTGAGAAACGGCCCAATCCTGGAAAAGAGGAGCGGGACAGCACGAACGGCCGAGTGCCTCTGACTTTCAGCAACGCACTAGGTGCCACATCAAGACAGGACTCAGTTAACTGGACATTATCTTCAAATTATAATTTTATCTGCTTCACATTTGTCAAGTCTGAGTATATACACATCAATAATAATATACTGTAATGTTAAATATATAATTAAATACAGTAAATAGATAAATAAATACTATCACAGACAACATGTCAAGTAATATTATGATCTGACCTGTAGGTGGCAATAGCTTCAGTCAGACCATACAGGTTGTGCAAATTGTAATGAGAAGATAACACTTGCTGACTTGTCATACACACTGTTCCTGAATTTAACTGACCTCCTATCATATCTGTGAAAATAAACATGTGACCTTCTATAGAATCCATATAATATTACCTTTAAAATAACTGATGCTTTTAGCGAGAAAAAAACAAAAAAAACAACAACTTAACCTGGAGTATAAGGTGGATTCTCAAGGTCAGTGTCTGGGCATCCGTGCACCGAGCCTTGAACAAAACTCGCAGGTTCGTTCATATCCTGTTAACACATTAGGTGAGATTCACACCAACTGAGAATTTAACTACTGGAAGACAGATGTAGATGATATGAAGCGCTAACACGTTAAACTTTAACTTTATTTATCACTTCTTGTCAATACATATACACAAAAAAACTCCACGATAATGGAGAAAAATACACTGTGCATAATGAAATATCAGAGTCAGACTCACTATCCAGAGGCCATCAAATGACACATTGGCATGAAAGTCTCTGATGCACTTTTCCCACCAGTTCACAGTGTCCGGATTCGTGAAGTCCGGGAATGCTGTGGGTCCAGGCCATACCTGAAACATTCACAAATGCCTGCATAGTACATATAATACACATAAATCATCAGATATCTAAATAAACAAGAAGCATAAACATATTATTAAACTGTTATTAAAATAGTAATATTAAAATAACATATACATACATACATCATTACAGGGATCCCTCGCTACTTCGCGCTTCAATTCATGCGTTTCAGTGTATTGCGTTTTTTGTTTTTTTTTTTAATATTCTTCGAAATAAAAAATAAGGAAATTAAGGAGGAATGGAGGGGAAATTAAGCATAATGGCACAAAAACAAAGCCAATTATGCAAAAAAAAAAAAAAAAAAAAAAACCCACCCTAAACAGACACAAAACAAAAAATAAACCCAAAACCTCCTAACAAAACTAGTTACGTTTTTGTGAGGTGCGCATCTGAGTGCGCGCGCGTCTGTATGTGTGTGTATTTATATTTTATTTACATCTGATGCATTATTTTTGAATGTTTGTTATGATAAGCATTTATAGCGTTGAATATGCATTTATTGATATTATATACACATACAGTATACATGTACGTATACGTCAGTCACGGGAGTTGGGGGGGGGTGATCCTACTTCGCGAAATTCGGTGATCGCCGGGGGAATCTCGGTAGTGATTTTTAAAGGGTTTAGTTGGTAGTATTGGGAGCCTTGGAACGAATCACACGTTTTACATGTTAAATGCGGTTCAATTTACGAAAAATGCAGATTACAAAAAAGGCTCTGGAACGGATTAATTTCGTATTCATTTCGAGGTACCACTGTATTAGCGATATTTTAAGAAGCTTTTTTTCTGAATATCACGTGAGAAATTCACTTCCCTGATTTGAAGAACCCCCGGTGCCGCTAACTGGGTTATCAAAAGCTAGCCATGTCTCTCACCGTCTATGGTGTGAGGTTCAGGTTCATGTTAAAGAACCATTGCTGACTTATAACAAGAGTAGCTGCACAGCCGTCAGCTAGGGGTGTCATTGAAAACCTATTATTGGTATCGATATATTGATAAAAAAAATTCCGATGTATTGATACATTGGAATATTTCTGTACTGTTCCATAAATGCATTCAATAGAACAGACTAAGATATATTACAGTAGTTTGTATAATGCATTGAATATTTTATAATAAATATGATATGATTACTAAAGCCAAATCTGAAATAAAAGGCAGGAAATCGTTTTCCACCGACAAGATTTTAATGAACACCTTTTTGTATTTAACAAATCTATAAACACTTGTTTACTCATTAATTTCAAGCAAGTTGTTTCTATTCTACAAACACTTGTCAATTGAAAAGTTTAAGAGATATGCATTTTTACAATTCATAATTATGATGCAAGAAGATGCACATATCTGCATTATCCGGTGATAAGTGTCTCTTCTTGTTCAAAATGTTCCGTGCTGTTCAGAACACGCGCTCTGACGGCACACTAGCAGCCGGGAACGGACCATTTACCATACAGAGAGGCGGGACGTACCATTTACCATACAGCGAGGCGGGACGTACCATTTACTCGGGGTGTCATTGAAAATGGTATTTACTACAGACGCTGTAATGAACACAGGAAGCCACAGTATAACGTTAGAAGTATCGATATCCCTTTTATCGGTATCGATTACCGATCGACGTAATTATATCGGCGATATTCCGATATTCCGATTGTCAAGGACATCCCTACTGTCAGCGTGTTTCTGCCCTGCAATGGCCTGGCAAGCTGTCCAGGGTGTACTCCGCCCTCGCCCGGAGTCGGCTGGGATGGGCGCCAGCCTCCATGCGACCCTAATTAGGATTACCGTAAGTGCTTACAGAAAATGAATGAATGGACAATTTGAAGAAGCGCTCACCTTCCCAATGAGCGTTTGTCCTGTCAGATTTTTGATGAACACACCCTGCTGTTCTCCATCATCAAATGGTTTGTATGAACCTGGTGGGCTTGTACTACTGATGCCTGGATCCTAAAACAGAAAAACGGTCCATGAATGGCCGAGTATGTCAATAAAAACCGAGCACACTTTTCACTTAGTGAAGACAAAACTAAAGGCAGAAACATGGAGGAAATGACAATGGAGACAGTAAAGGACGGTAAAGCATCTCAAGGGAGGACAATTGGCATCTGGTGATGTCCATGGGTTTCAGACTTGACTTCAGTCAGGATTTGACGGCAGTGTACATGTCAATCAAATTCTAACTGCTTCATTTTATATCCATTGTGGCGGTGTACAGAAGCAAAATTACAAAAGCTGTGACATTGTTCAAAACGCTTATAGACCTAACTGTATTCAAAACGAACCGAGGAGACATTTTCTTCATATCTTAAATAAATAAGCTCGACACGGCATCACACTGATTCATCAAAAGTCCATTCAGTAGCAACTAACCAGGATGAGCACATATTTCAGTCCCTGCTGATGGAATTCTTGCACCATGTCAGGCAAGTCTCCAAACCTCTGTGGGTCAAAAGTGAAGTCTCGCTTCCTGTCAGAGTAATCCAGATCATTCCACTGCACATCCTAAAGAAACATACATTTAAACCGTTGTGTTATAATATTTCCAGAAATATTGAAATCAGTCCATTTTACCCAACTTTTCTTTGAAACGCTATTTCATTCTGGTGCCTGGAATGCAAGAGATGCAGGACATCCAGCAGTGTATACTTTAGAAATCCAGTGTACATTACATACGAGAGGAATCCCGGATTGCTGCATCCGCTGAACTACAGCTCTGGTCATGTTGGTCGTGGTGTAGCCCCATCGACAGAGGTGGAACCCCAAGGACCAATAAGGTGGCATCATAGGATAACCTTGTGATAAGATTATAAAAAAATCATTCATCTCAGCTAGGATTCAGTTTGTCAAAATACACCTTAAATAAAAGGTAAAATTTTCAGACCAATAACCCCATGGTACTGTTGGATTACACTCTGTGGGTCAGGGCCCAAGAAGATATAAATGTCCAGAATTCCTCCGATGGTTACCCAGGTCAGTGCCGGCATGGGCTGCAGTGCTACTTCTACACAGACGCACAGGAATAGCTCTATAATTCACCGAATACATAACAAAAGATCCAACTTTCAAAAACTTCAAAGGATCCGTTGTCTCACCCATGGCGTTGCTGTTCAGAAGGAAGATGCCATGGGCGTGACCATCACCCTCCTGAACCAAGCAGAATGGATGTGAGCCATAAAGGTTGGCATCGCTCTGCAAATGGTCAAATACGTATTAGCATATGGAACTTGAACACTTTTGTAACTGAGCCTTGACTGGGTCGGTACCCACATGCGGTGCCATATCTCTGTTCCACAGAGTGACAGAAGTCCAGTTGAGATCCAGTGTCAGGTGCGTGTAGTGCTCCCCAAATCCAGAGATGAACGTAGACGCCAGAGAGGTGGACAGCTGCAGGTACTGATCTGCAAACAGGAGCGGTGCTACAGTGCTGTTCAGTCTAATGTACAAACACAGTATGCAAAAGATCCAGATGTTTTATCCACACAAATTCAAAATCAGTGTCCACCAGCCTGTGTGATCATACTAACTGTATATTTATTCATCTTTAATTTAACGCCATCGGAGATCTGTCTCGAATACTCACAGCACTCGGCCGTTGGATTTGCGGCGAACCACAAAACCGAATGGGTCTGACTGAAAATCCACATCATAGAGGACGCTTCGTGTGTCTGGACGTCTTCCGGGTGGCGTTACAACAAAGGGAACTTCGTATCGAGTCGATGAAGGATCCTTTAGCTGTTACATGACAAATAATTTTGCATTATTATACAATAACGGGCGGCACGGTGGCATGGTGGTCCGCACGTCCGCCTCACAGCAAGAAGGCCTGGGTTCGATTCCCGGCCTGGGCGTTTCTGTGTGGAGTTTGCATGTTCTCCCCGTGCTCGCATGGGTTTCCTCTGGGTGCTCCGGTTTCCTTCCACTGTCCAAAAACATGCTCAGGTGACTAATTGAGCGGTTCTAAATTTCCCGTAGGTTCGCATCGTGCAGAAGGCAATGGCAAACCACTTGCACTATCCTTGCCAAGAAAACCTCCATGAAGATGATAATCAAGGCGTTATCCTTCATGGCAGGCCGCCAAAAGTCGTCCTACGACTCGGAACGTACCAGACCAGACCATTATTTAATAATCTGCTGCAAGACCAAAAAGAACATTTTATAAAATAATTATAATTATGTCTGTGCCATTAGGTGGAAAAAGTCCATTGATGGGACAACCTGGTCATTCAGTACATTCAGGCCATCAGATGATTTATTTTATTGCCACATAATATTGCTGGGCCTCGACCGGACCAACTGACGCAACAATGCCATGGAGATTATACATGCGATAATTGAGGCTGAAAGATGCTCCAACAAAATATTAGCCAGGGTGAATTTTTAGCCTGTTCGTGTATTTACACATTTTACGCCAAATCTTAGAGGAAAAAGTCGTGGATGGAACATCGAGGGTCCCACAGCTTTTGCTCCTCCCCCCTTCCAGGTACACCAGGGTTCCTTCCATCTAAAAAAAACTGCAAGCAGGTGAACTGGCTACTCCGAAATGTGAGTGTGTGTGTGTGTGTGTGTGTGTGTGAGAGAGAGTGTACATAATGCACTGTGATGAATCCTCACCAGAATAAAGTTAAGTTGGATACTAATTCTGCACAAATCACTAAATCTATACACACGGCACTGGCCCAGTGATAGATGTTGCGTTTCAGACTTTCAAATTGTTTTTGAGTCGTAAGAGAAACACGCCGGAGGGACTATGTCTCTCGGCTTGTCTGAGAACGCCTCTGCGTGTCCCCCGGAAGAGCTGGAAGAAGTGACTGGGGTGAGGGATGTCTGGACCTCATTGCTTAGGCTGGTGCCCCTACGAGCCGACCCAAGAATAAGTGGAAGAAGATGAAGATGAGAACTACTAAAAGTAGTGGAACCTCCATCCTCGTGATGTTATCATTATCACTGACCAAATAAATAAAAAAATAATTTAAAAAAAAAAAAAAAAAAAAAAAACGCGGAATAAGATGTTGAATGAGGATCCATCATGAGGAAAAATGTGGTGCAGACCATTAACCCGGAGATCGCAAGTTCGAATCCAGTTTAATGGCACAGTCAACCGTGGCCACGAATTCATGGAAGCTGATTGGCTGCGGTCTCACGAGAGGGAAGGACAGCATACACTCGACTCACTTCACTGTCACTCACAGCGATTGCCAGCCAATCACAGGCATCTGTGAGCTCATTCGTAAGAGTCCACTGATGTATGGTTTGGGGGTTTTTTTTGGAGGATGAAATGAACACAGAGTGAACAGGCCAACACAGAAAGGCGACGCGAAACATACAATAGGTCCAAGATTCAACCGCAGAGCCTGGAACGATGATATTCCACCATTTCCACCATTTCCACCATTTTAAATATGTGTGAATGTTCTCATCTATCATGGTTACTTACTGTAAGATGTAAGCAGCCTGCTTCCTCCTCGATCACTTCGAGCTGCAGAGTAGGGATGTCTCGGGGGAGGTAAGATGGAGCGATACGTGTGAGGGTAGCTGACTGTCCACGAGGTGTGGGAGATAGTGGGCCCATTCTGTAGCCAGGATAGGACGCAGAATAGAAGCACCATGGTGGCCCACTGTACTCAGACTGGGCTGATGGCAGGTAGCAACAACCTCGTTCCTCACACTCTGCCTGGGAGACACTTCGATCTCGGGCGCAATCGAACCTGTTCTCCACCGGAAGGCTGCAGGGTGTTGCGGATACAGTGGAGGGGTTTGGTAATTCATCTGAAAGTCTATGATTTGAAAGGTTCCTCGGGTTAGATGTGTCGGGATCTCGGACATGTGGCACTTGTATCGCTGTTAATTCTGGGGATGATGGCACTCTCGGAGTTGGCGTGTGATGAAGATACAACTGGCTCATCATTAAACAGGACAGTGCCAGGATGAAGCCAACATGAGTTGAACATGGAAGTTCAAATGGATTCATGGTAGTTCAGAGATGATCTTCAGGCTTTCCAGACATCACTCATGCAGGTGAGAGGACAGAAATCCCATAATATGCAGCCTGGAGACACATCTCGAAATACAAACGCCCATCCCAGAGCCAATCTGTTAGGGTGGAAAGCTTTGAGCTGGACTGTGTGGAGAAGTCTGCAGACACTGTGGGTGGGACAGAAAGCAGCAGGTTCTGGGTAACTTCTCTCTCACTTCAGGAAGAAAACACAACTCAGTAACACCGGAAATGGAGTTGAGTATCAAATAAAGGATGCAGTAAAAATAATCTGCACCGCTTTTTAACAAGACACCAACCCGAAATATACTCACCAAGTAAAACAGAGGACGCTCCAGGAAGACAGGCGAAAGAAGAACCAGGACTTTGATCCAACATTTCGACATGTGAGCCGAACCGCAACTATTTCTGGGTTGCCAGGTCTGTGATAAATAAATATACCGGGTATTCACGACAGTGGAGGCTCTCACTCATTTACCGGAAACCTTCAATCTGGGGCCACTGGGACGCTGGAGCCTATATCAGCCAGCACTGGGTAAAGGCAGACTACACCCTGAACATGTACAGCATTTAGCTCTTATCCGGAGCAACTTACAATTATCATTTTATACAACTGAGCAATTGTGGGTTGAGGGCCTTGCTCAAGGGCCCAACAGTGCTGACAATGGGGGTTGAATTGCTGACCTTTGGATCAGTAACCCATCACCTTAAGCAGTACACCGCCACGGCTCACCAGACTGTAACACATCAGTTGACGCGGACGACCATAGCGGGTTCGAGTCGTATTTTAATGACTTCATCAGGTCATGTGCACAAAGTGCCGTAAAGCAGTAGGCACGTCGTAACAACACATGTTGTTAATTACAGAAGCATATATCATAGGATATGCTACACAGACCACTGTAGGGAAGCACACCCACATCTATCATCATCATCATCATCTTCTTCCGCTTAGTCCAGGGTCGGGTCGCGGGGGAAGCAACCTTAGCAAAAAGGTCCAGACATCCCTCTCCCGAGCTACTTCCTCCAACTCTCCCGGGGGGACACCGAGGCGGTCCCAGACAAGCCGAGAGACATAGTCCCTCCAGCGTGTTCTAGGTCGACCCCAGGGTCTCTTCCCGGTTGGACATGCCCGAAACACCACACCAGGGAGGCGTCCGGGGGGCATTCTGACCAGATGCCCGAGCCACCTCAACTGGCCCCTCTCAATGCGGAGGAGCAGCGGATCTACTCCGAGCTCTCCCCGGATGGCGGAGCTTCTCACCCTATCTCTAAGAGAGAACCCCGCCACCCGGCGAAGGAAGCTCATTTCAGCCGCTTGTATCCGTGATCTTGTTCTTTCGGTCATTACCCAAAGCTCGTGACCATAGGTGAGGGTTGGAACGTAGATCGACTGGTAAATTGAGAGCTTCACCTTGCGGCTCAGCTCCTTTTTCATCACAACGGACCGGTACAGGCACCGCTTAATAGCAGAGGCTGCAGCGATCCGTCTGTCGATCTCTCGCTCCATCCTTCCCTCACTCGTAAACAAGACCCCAAGATACTTAAACTCCTCCACTTGGGGCAGGACCTTATCCCCGACCCAGAGGGTGCATCCCACCATTGTCCGACTGAGAACCATGGCCTCGGACTTGGAGGTACTGATCTTCATCCCGGCTGCTTCGCACTCGGCTGCGAATCGCTCCAATGAGAGCTGGAGGGCCCGATTTGATGAAGCCAAAAGGACAACATCATCCGCAAAAAGCAGAGACGATATCCGATGGCCACCAAACCAGAACCCCTCATCGCCTCGACTGCGCCTAGAAATTCTGTCCATAAAAATTATGAACAGAATCGGTGACAAAGGACAGCCTTGGCGGACTCCAACTCCCACTGGAAATGAATCCGACCTGCTGTTACCAATACGGACCAAACTCTGGCTCCAGATCAGTCCGACAGAACCCATGCCTTCAACCGCCTCCCAACTCACAGTGCATCTATTGCTCCTCCCGCAGGTGAAGGGTCCATGGGAGGGCGGACCCATGTCTCCTTTTCGGGTTGGACATGGCCTGGCTCCATGGGCAGAAGCCTGACTATCTCCCAGGCCAGGCTCCAGGTGAGGACCCCAGTGACCCACATCCAGGCAAGGGAAACCATGTCCTTTTATCTTCATCCATATAGAGGTCTTTTGAACTATGCTTCGTCTGGACCTTCACCTACGACCTGTTTGCTTTGGTTGATCTTACCAGATGCATACCGGCCCCGACAACAACTTGATAAGGTGCGATTCAAGGAGAGGACTTGAGATTCATAACGGAATTATTTTTTTTCCAGAAGCACAAAACGATTGAAACCATTTCGGTGTAATTTTGGACGTGATGTGGAAGGATGACCTCGGACGCATGAGGCATAAAATATTAATAACTTTAAAATCATGATAGCACAACCATTTCTTTCATCAGCGAAAAATAATTGACACCACTTTGGTGAGGTTTGGATGTGATGGGGGATGAGTGATGTCACAGGTCTGAAAATGCATTTTTGTAATTACTTGAACACCATAATAGCATAAATGAATGTTTATAGGCAGTTGTGGCCCGGGGGTAAGGTGCTGGGTTACTGATCCCATGGTTGGGGGTTCAAGCGCCACGGTTAACGGTTGTCACTGCAGTACCCCCAGGGCAGCTAACTGGGTTATCCAAGGCCGGCCATGTCTCTCACTGCCTGTGGTGTAAGGTTCATATAAAAGAACCATTGCTGACTTTCGTAAAGAGGAGCTGCATAGACGTCAGTGTGTTTCTGCCCTGCGATGGCCTGGCGAGTTGTCCAGGATGTATTCTACCCTCGCCCAGAGTCGGCTGAGATGTGCGCCAGCCACCCCGCCACCCTAATTAGGATTAATATGTTCAGAAAATGAATAAATGTATTTTTTTATAGCACAAACGAATTGCATTGTTCTTTTGATATTTTGGAAAATTGGGGGATTTACAGCCCTGACCTGATCAAACTCCCAAAAATTAGAGAATTTAACAGACTTGGCAACGAAATCGTGGACCCACCCGCAGCTTTTTTTTAAACCTACCAGTTTTCGAACGAATTCTCTTTTGGAACAGCGAATGGTGCAGGGCAGGAGGCGTGGTTTGTCAGAATACGGGTCGAAAAATAAAAACACACCAGCTTTAGAAGGCTGGAAGCGGTTCCGGCTCGGAGGCTTTGTGAGCGCAGCGTGTTTAGACTGCGGCGCTGCGCGGCTTCATTTGCTAACACACTGTTGCAGACCTCCGCACGCAGTGTCTGTAAGTACAGCTGAATAAACCTCCGGGTACCGAATAAACGCGTTTAGCTGAGCGCGAGTTAAAGGAGGAACGAAGCGACGTCGTCGTGTTAAAGTCCAACTTCGGACGCGGCTCTGGAATCGAAGACGTTCCGTGAGGAAAGCTAACAGTGCTGTCGGGTTCTGCGCGACTTTATTCTGGACCAGCGCAGTGTATGTTTATGGAAACTAATATTTATTCGACGTGATGATCAGTTGAGATATTTAAAGGGGTGTTGGGTTCGTCCGACGACCTCCTGCTTTAACTAAGTTTGGCCTAATGCTGCTGGCTCTGAGGCGAGGCGAGCTCGCTCCACATGGTCTCCGGCGCATCGCGAGGCCGCTGTGTTACTCTGTGCTAGCATGCTAACTGGCTAGCATGCTAACTGACTAGCATGCTAACTGATTAGCATGCTAACTGGCTAGCATGTACCGATATCAGGCTCACCGCTGCTTTTATAGACTGCGGTTATTATCGTCTTATAACAAGCCGAGTGTGTAATTAACAGGAAACTGTGCATTCACAAATGTTCTGTTCTGTTCAGTTCACCATCTTTAAGAAAAGAAACCCACCGACCTGAGGTCTGCTACCAAGTTCCGATACCGAACTGCTCTTTGCTCAGAGTGTATTATTTACGGTTATTTCTAAATCCGCGGATTATTTGTACCGTTGGGTTAATTGCCGGAAGCCGGTTGTGTTTAATTGGAGTCGGGCTGGGATGTTTTCGGTGTATCGATTCATTAACACTGGATTTAGGTGTTCGGGAAGGATCTGCTCGCAGCCGGTATCCGCTCCACCGCGCTGTTATCAGGGGATTAATCAGTGTGTGGTACCGAGTTAATCCCCGAATCCTCCAGCGAGGAGTAAATAACAACGAGAGGAAAAACCCCATCAACAAATAACAGCTGGACATTTACTCAACTTCCGGTTTTTATTACAATAACGTAAAAGAAACACTTAAGTCTTCCCGAGACCCCAATCTTAAAGTATTATTATTATTATTATGAATATTATGATTATTATTTATAATAATATTAATAAATGATCGACGCTTATATTAAGACCACAGATCCTTCTGGTGTCTTGCTTTTGTTTATGTGTGTGTGGTGCTCCACCACAGCCACCACAGCTCAGGATAACCTGGTGGTAATCTGATTAGATCCACCAGCTCGTGGCTCAGTGATTTATGAATTGAAAAAAAACTGATCTGGTTATTAGTTTAAATTCCTGCATGACAGCTGCTGCTCTTGGGGAATTAAACTCAATCTTTAATCCCCAATTTGGCTCCTGTTTCACTGGATACCTGCTACATTGGGGAACAAAATAAGGGAGGGTTCAGTAACCTTGTACCCTTTTGTGATTTTTGTGTGATGCTTGAGATGTAGAATATCTTTATTTCAATGTTACACTATTATTTGTAACAAGAGAACAACTTTTTAAGTGTTATAGGCCCAGTTAAGACCAACAGTAAACACCGAGATGAGTCTAAGAGCCTAATACTAAGGGGTTCAACACAAATAAAATGAGACAGAAACCACCTCATGTTGTCCTTGCTTTGGGTAAACCAAATGAGTGCAGATGGAATGTAAAAGAACTGGGTGTGTTGAAAGAGGGGACTACATGAAATTTGCAAGCAAGGCATCAGGATACTCCATGGTCAGGAAAATATATGCTCTCTGTGTGTGTGTGTGTGTGTGTGTGTGTTTGTAGGATGGAGTGGCAGCCAGATGAACAAGGACTACAGCAGGTCCTTCAGCTCTTGAAAGATTCTCAGTCCCCAAACACGGCCACGCAGAGAGCTGTGCAGCAAGTATCCTCCTCGCCAGAAAGCCTCGTCTTGTCTGGAGCTACAAGGTGTTGAATGGTTGAGTGTCTCGTCGTCACACGGTGCATATCAGGACAAGCAGATGTCCCTGCCTCAGCTTTTAATGTTCGCTTGTTGTCTGATGCAAAGTTAGGTAGAAGACCTATAGAAAGAAGTTTGATTCTGCTGCCGAGTGACTTGTGCACCGTACCGTTGAGATGTTTAAATGTAGTGCTGTTCAGTGACATGATACCCTGAGGATTTAACTGTAGCACAAGCTGCTCTTTCTGAATCCTGCCGCCTATACACATGCATATCTACATAAAGATCCTTTGCAGAGCAGTGATGGCGTGGTGGTTTTTGGGCTGAATTACTGATCTTAAGGTTGGGGGTTCAAGCCAGATTCGTCAGATATCACCAGATTGTCACTGCTGTCCCCCCAGTGCAGCTAACTGGGTTATGAAAGGCTGGCCATGTCTCTCACTGTCTATGGTGTGAGGCATGTAAAAGAACCATTGCTGATGTTTGAGAAGAGTAGGCTGCATAGCCGTCAACGTGTTTCATGGAGGTTCATGTAAAAGAACCATTGATGACTTTCGTAAAGAGGAGCTGCACAGCCATCAGCATGTTTCTGCCCCGTCATGGGCTGACAAGTAGTTCAGGGCGTAGTCTGCCCTTAC
>CM045738.1:17309796-17322296 GCA_024760905.1 Plotosus lineatus
GTGTGTGTGCTGACCATGTCTTCTACGCAGAGTTATAATCTTACAAATGTTTATTGAAGGTTAAAAGCCTGAGTCAAGATATAAAGCATAAAACAACAGTAACTCTGTCCTTTACACGAAAAGCATCATGGTGGATTCAGCTCCATAATAGGCAATGGGAGGTAGCTGCGTCATCCCTCCTAGCCAATGGGATCCCTGTCCAAGATGGCGTCAGGTGGACCTGTTGAAGATGGCGTCAGGTGGACCTGTCCAAGATGGCGTCAGGTGGACCTGTTGAAGATGGCGTCAGGTGGACCTGTTGAAGATGGCGTCAGGTGGACCTGTTGAAGATGGCGTCAGGTGGACCTGTTGAAGATGGCGTCAGGTGGACCTGTTGAAGATGGCGTCAGGTGGACCTGTTGAAGATGGCGCTCGAGTGAAGGCGACATGAACGACAGCTCAGTTGTTAGCCAATGGGAGGCCAGCGGGGCGGGATGTTTGAACGTCATTGATGGGAGAGCAGCTCGTGCATTGTTTGAATGCTTGAATGGCGCGTTTGAAATTTTAAGATGGCGCTTTCGTAATGTGAACTTGTTTTGTATACAGAGACAAAAATTTTAGGAAAATGCGTTTCGTAACCTGCATTTTTCATTTGGTGAGACTTTCGTAAAGTAAGGTACCACTATATATTCTTTTTCATCTTTTATTTATACAACACAAAACATAGAGCCATGGTTGACTTATTTCCCAATTCTGTGTATATATTATATTGCAAATACATTTATGTTTACAAATAAAATTACATTCCAATTAGTCTATGCATTAGATGATATGTTGCCCAACTGTCGATAGCAAACAGGCTCTGCTCTGGACCTCCCGGGCTAAACTTCAGCTGAAAATATATTTTGTTGTTGTCATCCCTGTTATTGTTATTATTGTTATTCAGCAAATGGTTGCTTCGTCTCACTTTCATAAAAATGCACTTGGGTTATAAATTTGTTTTAAGGAACACGAGAAGGTGAATCACCATTGGATAATTTTGATTTATTATTTATTAACCCCCCCCCCACCACACACACACACTTTCTCCATTGTTTATTCGTAACCAATTCCCACCCATTCGGCATCACCTTCCCTTATCACAAGACCACACTACAGGAGGTGTGAAAACATACACACGCCCTCCCCATGACATGCAATGCTAGCAACCTACCTCTTTTCAAACTGTTGTGCATGCATATTTGGGGGCGAGTATCACATTCAGAGGGAAAGCACTATCCGCTCCCTTGTACATATGAACTCGGAGACGCCAATGATTTGGCTAGTAATCGCTGTGAATGACAGGGAAGTGAGCTTATGCCGTCCCTCCCTCCCTCTGAGAGCTCGGCCGATCGGCTCCCATGGACTCGGGGCCATGGAAGGCTGTGGCATGAGACTGGATAATTTCTGAAGCAAGTGAAGTCCTCTTCCTTGGATGAGGCAATTTTTCTAAAAGCAACGTGAAACACGTTTGCATGAGTTTTAGGTCTGTAGAACTTCTGACACATGGCAGATTATCCCTAACTTTCAAGTGGTCTCAAAATAAAACCATTCATCATTGTCAAGCTCAATAAGTCATAAAGGGATTGTAACATGATATTTTCATGACATGATATTTTCTCTGCTGTTTATTCAGAAGGTAACGTATTTGATATGTTACCGTCTGGATAAATAGTAAGAAAATATCAAGACTTGTTTAGAGAAAACATGGCATAGAAACGAGTGCAGGAAGCTGGTTTCTCTTCCATTTCCTCTAACCTTAGATGAGAAGTACTGAAATAATTAATTTCGAGACTGGACCTACAGATAATCTGTATAACTAATACACTGGCACGAAGGTGGCTGCGAGTCCTGCTGGGTGAACATGGGTGACGTGTCACTCTGGAGATGATGACACCCGAGTCTTTGACTGCTGATGATTCTTTTCTGTATTCATACTGTCTGATCCACTGCAGCCCAGCGTCTCTCACCCACAAGCAACCGCCAGGTGACGAGGACTAGACACTTATTTTAGTAAACCATAGAGCATTCTATAGTTGTGGCTTTGAGGAGTGATTTTCAACATTAATCATAAAGATACAGAGGAAGTGCCGGGTGTTACGGCCAAAAAAAACCCAGGTCACAGTCTAGCGAAATTCACACTCCAGTAACGATCGACATCGCCATGCAGCGCATTTTCTGTAATGAATCTCTAAAATCTACACAAATAAATCTGTAAATTTCATAAGTGATAAATTAAGTATGGTGCTTTAAAATTTGTAAAAATACTAAAACAATTTGATGAACAGTAATGTAGGATTTTAGAATTATGAAAATTAGAGTTAACAAGCCAATTAGCATAAAATGCTCGCCACCAAAATTGGTCCTTAAGTCTTATACACTTACTCAATAGTGGATAATGATATTAACTCCCTGCAAAATGTCTTTTAACTGGGCTGGGTCTCTGACTTCACTGCTCCACGTACATGTGGAAGTGTTTACTAGTTTAATTTCAGTGCGGTCGTAAACGTCAAAATGCCCCGACGTTATGGTTGTAGTAGTCGGCACCACAGGGTGGGGTTTTTTTTTTTTTTTTTTTTTTTTTTTGTGTTATGTGATCTCTCATATATCAGTTAATGAAAAAGAGAAAATGATCTTCATTTATAAATATAAATTATTAGCTATTAATATAATAGAAATTGTCCTCGTTAATATAAATTATTGGTGTAAAAGTTACAGTATTTCAAAATCTTAAGGATGGAACCTGGCCCATTTTACATGAAATAACTAAAATGCCAAAATTGTTTTTTCATACGTCAATTAAATAAAAAAATAAATATATAAAACACTGTCAAAACTAACTGGTATCCAGTAATGATACCATAATAATGCATCCCATAATAATATATCAAATAATATCAATGTTCATGCAGGGGGAAATGATTGAGTTCTTTAACATATAAATACAGAATTCTTTGTATATTTGATCATGAACTTCTTTCGGTGTTTGTGGCACTTCTGTGCTCTGTGGGGCCGCATCGTTGCTTTCCCTGGGCTGTCCTTGGGGGGGGCGAACAGACTTGGACTGAACATCTGCTCAGCTCAGTTTGGTATCAAATTATTTTTATCTTCTATGACTTTTTTTTTTTTTTTAATCGACAATATAAACTTTTTTTTTGAATATGAAACTCAGATGATTTTGCGTTCATTGTCTGTTCTGTAACCCGAATGAAAAGTTTAAACCGGTATTTTAACCACTTTGGCGGAGTGATGGGCAGAAATTTTACATGAAAATACAGCTGAAGAAATTATCTCGCCGTCTGTCACTGTTTTCAAGCAATTCCCATAAACGGGAAACCGCACGAGCCGTCAGAAACCGTTATGTTTTCAAGTCTTTGTTCAGCATTGGGCGACGTGCCATCAGAAGGCGGGTCCGGCTTATTTTTAGTTGCTGATAATTGAGTAAATATGCCAGTTATACAAACATGACATGCAGTATGTTAAAGACTTTATCTTTCACAAAGGTATATTTAATACGACAATTACAGTGTTTAAATAACTTAATGAAAAAAAGCTCTTATCAGTGCTGCCCCCCCCCCCCCCCCCCGGACCACTCCTGGGGAGCCTAGATGTCGGAGAAGGTGGTGAGAAGTGCTGGACACCTTGGGCAGGTCAGATAAGCACACACAGCCGAGTCATAAATACGAGTGCGGTTAAATAGTAAAATATCGCTCGGCAGATTATCGTTGTGATTTTTGGATGCAACAATAAATGATGTCATGTTGTATGAAATGCTTTGTTTATTTTTTATGGAGCCCTAAAGTGTATTTTGACTTTTAAAAGGTCACTAATATTTCAGTTACGCAGCATTTGTACAATACACATTTTTATGAATTATCAGCCAGCCGTGGTTCTGGTGGCAAGGAAACGAATCTAAGATGAGCCAGGAACCACGAGAGGAACCTCTCGGATCGGGAACCCCGACTGGTTGGCAGCAGATTGTGTGACATCATTACGCTTCAACTCTATGTGCAAACCACAACCGATTATTTCTGTAACTGGTTATTGATTGTTTATGTGTAAAGTTGAATGGGCACAATGGTAATACTTGATGTCAAAGCGAAACTGCATGGAGAATAAACTGAATATATTTAAGGAGCCGAGTAGCTGCGACTGCGACCAATTAACGCTTTGATTTCGTCTCTTTCAGACTGATTCCTATCCTGGTTAATGGAATGAAGTACTCTGAGATCGACATCATCCTGCTGAAGGTGAGCACACGTTGGCTTTTCTCTGGTTGACGGCTTGCCGATGGGGATGACGATATCTTTGATCTTGAGACTCTTCTGTGATGTTTCATGTATTCATACTGTCTGACCCAGAGGCTTCATATCTGTGCTTCGTTTGGTTTTGAGGGAAATTTTGGAAATGGAATAATTTGTGTGCTGCAGTAGTGTTATGCAGGATTTTCAGTGTTCCAGCTAATGGGATCTTGCTGAGTAGGAGGAGGAAGGTGTGATTTTTTTTTTTTTTTTTTTTTTTTTTTTTTTTTTCTTCCTCCTGAAGTTATTTGACATGCATTGTAGGCATTTGAAATATTCATGTGGTTAAACTTCGAGGCTGTTTTCCATTAACTTGTTCATCATTTTTAACCCATAATTCCTTGAGCTACACTGCCATTACTTGTTGCAGACGACGTAGAAGAGGAATAGGATCAACTGGGAGACGGGATATGGTTTGGTTGTTTGTGGAGATGGATCTGATCACCTCGAAGCCAGCAGGTCTTAATCTAGTTGTGTGTTTGACTTGACAGGGTGATGTGGAGGAGGACGAGGCTGTTCCAGACAGTGAGCAAGACATTAAACCACGTTTCCACAAGTCTCGCACAGTTACACTGCAGCATGAGGGAGGCGAGGGGGAGGAGGGGGAGGACATCGACGATGATGATGATGACGACGATGACACTCTGTCTGACTGGAATCTACGTCAGTATTTACCTTTATACACTAACTCCATGCTTATTCATCCACGTTATCCCAAATATTTTGTGTATTGCATTTTCCCCCCCCCTGTGGTGGGTTAAAATGAATCCATTTTCATTTGATGGTTGCATGTTGGTATGAAGTGTGTAGCGACACTAAAAGACCATCAGGATGAAAAAAAAATAATAATAGGACGATGAGCTCTCAGCTGGCTTCAGTGGAACTGATGACAAACTGTAGCTTGATTGTCTGTGATGTTCAAGTATTCATACTGTCTGATCCACCGATCCCAGAGAGGCCAATCTTTCTATTCCATACGAATAACTGAGGCCATAATAAAATCCCAACAGCTTGTGCATGATTATTAATTTATAGCTTGAATTTATTTTTAAATCTTTTGTAGGGTGTGTTGGCACAAATTCAATATTTTAATCTGAAATATAAAGACCTCTTGAGAGAAGGACAGGAAATGAGCAGTTCTCTTCCATTTTAGGGAAATGCTCAGCTGCAGCACTGGATGTGTTGGCGAATGTATTCCGGGACGACCTGCTACCCCACCTGCTTCCTCTGCTGAAGGATTTGCTGTTTCACCCGGACTGGGTGATCAAGGAGTCCGGTATCCTGGTCCTGGGGGCCATTGCTGAGGGTATTAGAATTTTAGCATGAGCCGTGTTTTTTTTTTTTTTTTTTTTTTTTTTTTTTTCGTTCCCCCATTCATTATACATTGGTACCTCACCTTACGAAATTAATCTGTTCTAGAGGCAGGTTCGTAACCTGGATTTTTCGTAAGTAGAACCACATTTTACATGTAAAATGCGTGATTCGTTCCAAGGCCCCCAATACTACCCTCTAAACCCTTTCAAATTATAAAAGCATACCTTTAAGGTACTTACTTTGTGTTGACCATGTTTTCTTGGCAGAGTTATAATCTTACAAATGTTTATGCAAAGATAAAAGCCTGAGCCAAAAAAATAAAGTTGCAATGAGCACACTTGAAAAACTCATGAAACAATAGTATCTCTGTCCTTTACACGAAAAGCATCATGGGTATTACGGAGATACAGCTCCATAATAGCCAATGGGGGGAGCTGTGTCATCCCTCCTAGCCAATGAGAGGCCAGTGGGGCAGGATGTTGGGAGATAGCCAATGGGAGGGAGCTGCGCCATCTCTCCGAGCCAATGGGAGGCCAGCGGGGTGGGATGTTGGGAGATAGCCAATGGGAGAGCAACTCGTGCATTGTTTGAATTTCTGAGATGGTGCTTTTGTAATGTGAACTTGTTTCATATCCAGAGACACAAATTTTAGGAAAATGCGTTTCGTAACCTGGATTTTTCGTTTGCTGGGATTATCGTAAGGTGAGGTACCACTGTATTTTCATTCTGATCATTGAACTATATCACATGTATGCTAATGACGGAACCCGTAGAGAGTAGCGCTGATCTCTCGCTCACTCATCCATGTTCCTTTGCAGGTTGTGTACAGGGAATGGTTCCCTACCTCCCAGAGTTGATTCCTCATCTAATTCAGTGTCTGTGTGATAAGAAAGCTCTGGTGCGCTCCATCGCCTGCTGGACACTGAGCCGCTACGCACACTGGGTGGTGAGCCAGCCGCCTGACGCCTACCTCAAACCGCTCATGACGGAGCTGCTCAAACGCGTTCTCGATGGCAATAAAAGGGTGCAGGAAGCTGCCTGCAGGTACGTGTGTCCAAAATACCAACAAGAACAATTCTGCCATCTCAAGCTGATTTGCATGAAAAAGGGGAAACGGTCAAAGTGCTGTTGGAATTTGATAATAAACTTCATCTTTCGCTTTGCACAGCTGTTGGTAGAGAGCCAGAATATTGTGCATGATAAAGTCTGTTGGGCTTTCTACAACTGAGCCGAGTGACTCATCAGGCCGGTGCTTATCCCCGCTTTCTGTAGCGTGAACCGACCAGGAGTTCAACTCCTCCAGGATGGGACGCTAGTCCATCTCAGGTTACCTTCCCAGTATATTTTACTTGTACCCATTTATATTGCTGGGTGAACAAAGGCACACTTGTGGTTAAGACCTTGCCCAGGGGTCTTAGCACAGTGGGGGTTGAACTGGGATTTGAACCCACAACCTCTCGATCATGAGCCCAGCACCCTAACCACTACTCCACCGGCCCCTAGAATATTGTGCATACAGTCATCCCTTGAATATCACGGATAATGTAGACCAGACCTGACCGCGATATTCGAAAAACCGCGAAGTAGGAACGCCCCACTCATTTTTACCATGTTGTCTCATTTCTATATGTTTTCACGCCTATACAATACAAGAAGTGTATATTAAGTGTTAGTTATATGCATATGTAAATACTGTAATGTATTAATATTTAAATAGAATTTATATATAAATACTTTAAGTACTGTACTCACCTCTGACAATAGCGCTTCTCCGCGGTGCAGGACGTTCACAAACACAATAAGATCACAAAATATCCCGTGGGAATGTGCGAGGCAACAGTGTCACTCGTCTAAGCCAATCAGCTTGCGAGATTGAGTTGAGTGGGCGGTCCCTGCCTGAACTGGGGAGGAGGGGCACTTTAGTCTGTTGTTTGGAAACAATGGAAGCAGCCTGCCTTGGGTCCCTGCCTTCCGCTTGCTTACATGCGAGTTTCAGCGCGAATTTTGAATTTTTTTATGAAGATTTTTTATTTTATTTTTTATTAAAATAACGCGATGTACCAAGAGCGCAATGCTCAAATTACAAAGTGGCAAGGAATGACTATTAGTTTTTTATCCTCCACCCACGAAGTGTCTCGGGAGCTTCAGGATCGGGTTCCGTCCACCCATCACACTTTTAAGTTGAGGCTTTCAGACTTGTTATGCTGGATCACTACTCTGAGTGCGAGGATGAATTTGTGGGTGAGTGACCTTGATCTCCTTTTCAAGGTCACAGTTAAAGCAGTATGTTCAGCTCCTGTGCGCTGAATCTGGGGCTTTTAAACGTGCTGTGCCTGTTGTATATTGTCATGTTATGGAATGGCCTTTTTAATGGGAGCCACCTGTGAAATAGACATAAATAGACACCCTGTGGTCTATTTTTATTCTTTGTTTCATGAATCTGTCAGGTTATTTATAGACAAACCAAGATGGCGGCACAGGTAGAGACAGTAGCCCAGCGCTCTTCACATTTAAGCAGCCACGTCTTTTGATTCTCCTTCTTGTGTACATTCGTTTTTTTTTCCCGGGTTCAGTCCCTGGCAGCTGCACATGTGCAGTAGAGCAGAGCTGAGCTGCTTGTGGTTCGTGATAATTATTGATCCGCATTCGGAAACGACAGCAGCCCGCGGACCTTCCTCTGTCTGCCTCCGCTGAAATGGTGCAGTGACACAGAAAACGAGGGGGGGGGGGGGGGATGTGTGTGTAAATATCGGGGTTACAAGTGAAGTTAAATGCTAACCCCGACAAACCAGCCATTCTGAGTTTATTTCTCATCATTGTCTGGTCATTCAAGCACAAGATGGATGAGTTACGACTACGCTTGAATTCACGCCGTGTGGGTTATTGAATGTTATGGAAAACAACGTGACAGTTTGTGTCCCTGGTCTGTTTAAATGCTGAAATCAAAACACGATTTCAGGTTTAATTAAGAATACAACAACGGGTAAAATAAAAATATTTATATTTTACATTTTCTTGTTTGAAGGCCAGTGGTGGCCTGGTGGTAAAGGTGCTCGATCACTGATCCCAAGGTCGGGGGTTCAAGCCCCGTTATCGGCGGTTGTCACTGCTGTCCCCCCCCCAGTGCAGCTTAACTGGGTTATCAAATGCTGGCCATGTCCCTCGGTGTCTGTGGTGAGTGGTTCATGTAAAAGAACCATTGATGACTTCGTAAAGAGGAGCTGTGTAGCCGTCAGCGTGTTTCTGCCCCATGATGGCCTGACGAGTTGTCCAAGGTGTACTCTGCCCTCACCCAGAGTCGGCTGAGATGGGCGCCAGCCTCCCCGCGACCCTAATTGGTCTTAAGCAGTTCAGCGAATGACTGAATGAACATTTTCTTGTATTTTTGTTCTGTTGTTTTAAAGAAAAAAAATGTAAAAGTTCCGAATTATTTTTTCACTTTATTATAAACATGGTTGTTTACCCTTTCTGATACTTGGCAGATGCTCTTATCCAAAGTAACAAGTTTTGAAATTAAATAAGTGCCTTGACATCAGTAAATATATTTTGCATGTAATTTTTCTTCGTGTCATATTTTTCACAAATGAAAGACTTTCAAGGATTCGAAGTCACGGTCCAATTGGAAGAATAATCCATCATGGCAATGATTAAAGTGAAACTGATGACTCGGCAGTTTCCCTGAATGGATTCATAAGTTGTGTAACTATTTTGGTTGTGTTAGTTTGCAGGATAAATATTAAAATAATATCATTTAAAAAAATTATTTCTTTATAAAAGGTAAACCATTAGCTGGCGATAAATCTGAGCCACGGAGCCGAGCTTCACGTTCTCGCTCTGTCTTGTTTTTAACCTGCAGTGCGTTTGCGACTCTGGAGGAGGAGGCCTGCACAGAACTGGTTCCTTATCTTGGCTTCATTCTGGACACACTGGTATTTGCTTTCGGGAAATACCAGCATAAGAATCTGCTCATCTTGTATGATGCCATCGGGACACTGGCTGACTCTGTGGGCCATCATCTGAACCATCCTGTGAGTTTTCAGCACCCTGCTGAAGGACCTTTCATTACAAAACACTGACTCTTGAGTGGTCCTTGGATTTAAAATCTTAATCGAGTGAACACTTCGCTGTTCTGTTTGCTGTGTTTTCATTTCGACTTGCTCGGTTTACTCCCTTTTCTTCCAGGAATATATCCAGAAGCTGATGCCGCCTCTAATCCAGAAATGGAATGAGCTGAAAGATGAAGACAAGGATCTGTTCCCTTTGTTGGAGGTGAGGATGTTATGATCAGAGGATGAATAAAATATGATGTGAAACACAGTGCCATCTGTTGCTCAACAGGAATGTTTATGTCGAGACTCTCTTTTGTCGTCTAGTGTCTCTCGTCAGTGGCCACGGCTCTGCAGAGCGGCTTCCTGCCCTACTGTGAACCAGTGTATCAGCGCTGCGTCACTCTGGTGCAGAAAACCCTCGCTCAGGCAATGGTAAATACAAACACACAGCAAAGACTCCCATGTGCATGCAGCTTAATTTCTGTTTACATACGCAAACGATCAACAGTCTGGCTTTGTTTTTTTTTTTTTGTTGTTGTTTTTTTGCACATTTCCTATTATCTTGAATCATTGCTCTGTCCATTTCATACACCGCTGTTGTGAAATGCTTTGTGCTAATATCACACTCTTAAAATCTTCAATATCAAGGACATCAGTCAAGTTCAATTCGTTTAACTTCTCAAACCCATTCTCACTTTACACAGGAACTGAACACTGCTCTGAGCAGCAGAATATTCAAAGTTCACAATGTTCAGAATGTTTATCAAGTCAAAGTAACTTCCTGGATGTACAGAGATTTTTAAATATTTTCCATTAAAGGATATGTAGTTATGTACAGTTTAAGGGAGCACGAGAATCATTGTGCAATCGCATTGATTCTATTTTTGGCTGCTGGATACCAATGCGAACAGGAAGGGGAAAGTCTTACAAGCTGTTCGGTTACACAGGAACATGTCTGTTTTTTGTTATCAGCTTATTAATAATAATAATTTGAAAAAATATATATTACACTTTCAAGGTTTCAGTTTGCTAAAGTGTTTTGTAGTTTCTATTCTCAGGTTTTACAAGACTGCTCTTTCACATGTGTGCAAAATCACAAGAATAGGGTGTGAATCAGCCAGTTCATATGATGCAAATTAATGGCAATAATATGTGAACATGACTATTATTCTAATAATTCAGATGCATGACTGAACTTCTGAATACAATAAAAAATAAGCACTTAAAAAATTCATGATATTCTGTCTCCATACAATAAAAAGTGCTAAAAATAAAAATAAAAATTGGGGCAGTGGTGGTCGAGTAGTATAGGGCGCTGGATCGCTGATCCAAAGGTTGGGGGTTTGAGTCCCACTCTCCACAGGGTTGTCACTGTCCCCGCCAGTGCGGCTAACTGGGTTATCAAAGGCGGGCCATGTCTGTCACTGTCTATGGTGAGAGGCATGTAAAAGAACCATTGCTGACTTTCGTAAAGAGTAGCTGCAAAGTCGTCAGCGTGTTTCTGTCCCTTGCTAAAAGGGTTGTGACAGGAAGGGCATCCGACGTAAAAACCTCTGCCAAATCAAACGTGCGAATCAGATGATTCTCGCTGTGGCGACTCCTGAGTTTAAAAAAAAAGGGAAAAAAGCCGAAAGGAAGACAGACATACAATAAAAAGTGCACGGTCCGACACATGAGAGAAATACAGCGCAATGTATTCATATGCAGTTATGCTCAATATTGCTGGCAGAGACACAATGATCACATGACTTTTCACAATTTAATTTGTGTGTGTGTGGAGATATATAATATACTAGTGTCTCTCAAAAAATGAGCATATTGTGATAAAGTTCATTATTTTCTGTAATGTACTGATAAAAATTAAACTTTCATATATTTTAGATTCATTGCACACCAACTGAAATATTTCAGGACTTTTATTGTTTTAATACTGATGATTTTGGCATACAGCTCATGGAAACCCAAAATTCCTATCTCAAAAAATTAGCATATCATGTTCAGGTAGTCTAAACAAGCTATTAATCTAATCATCTCAATCAACCAATTAACACAAAAGATTCCTGAGGCTTTTAAAAACTCCCAGCCTGGTTCATTACTCAAAACCGCAATCATGGGTAAGACTGCTGACCTGACTGCTGTCCAGAAGGCCATCATTGACACCCTCAAGACACAGAAAGAAATCTGAGCGAACAGGCTGTTCCCAGAGTGCTGTATCAAGGCACCTCAGTGGGACGTCTGTGGGAAGGAAAAAGTGTGGCAGAAAACGCTGCACAACCAGAAGAGGTGACCGGACCCTGAGGAAGATTGTGGAGAAGGGCCGATTCCAGACCTTGGGGGACCTGTGGAAGCAGTGGACTGGGCTACAGGTGCCGCATTCCCCAGGTCAAGCCACTTTTGAACCAGAAACAGCGGCAGAAGCGCCTGACCTGGGCTACAGAGAAGCAGCACTGGACTGTTGCTCAGTGGTCCAAAGTACTTTTTTCGGATGAAAGCAAATTTTGCATGTCATTCGGAAATCAAGGTTCCAGAGTCTGGACTTCAGGCATTTTGGCATTTTCTTGTCCCCAGTCTTCCTCCAGTGTCAAGTCCCCACAGTCAGTGAAGATTTCATTTTTCAGCACAACCTGGCACCTGCTCACAGTGCCAAAACCACTGCTAAATGGTTTACTGACCATGCTATTACTGTGCTCAATTGGCCTGCCAACTCTCCTGACCTGAAGCCCATAGAGAATCTGTGGGATATTGTGAAGAGAAAGTTGAGAGACACCAGACCCAATACTGTGGATGAGCTTAAGGCCGCTATCGAAGCATCCTGGGC
>CM045738.1:17327296-17464796 GCA_024760905.1 Plotosus lineatus
TAATATAATTGTCAGGCGCATGATTAACGGGAACAATCATGACTCGGCGTGAAAATGGTCAAATTTAAATAACCAAAACAGCTATCACCTTGAAACTTGCCATCGTAGTTACTGTAGATTTCATTTAACATTATTAAATACGTTGCATTAATTTGTGCATTTTATAGCTATTTTAGACTTCGTATAAAATTACCCGAAATTCAAACGTAACACAATTAGTGACAGGTTTTCTTGCTTTGTTAGGAAAATTAAAAAAAAAAAATATATACATACATACACATTTTATATAAATGTGTGTGTATATATATATATATATATATAATATATATATATAATATATATATATATACACACACACACAGTGACGCTCCCCAACTTACGAACGAGTTAGGTTTCAGACGGCCGTTCGTTCGATGAATTTATTTGCAAGTCGTTACAGGGCATTCTTTACAGGGGAACATATGCTTAAACCTTGCATAAGTAACCTATACGAGTTTGTACTGTATACGATCGATCTCTCTCTGTAATTACATAACTGATTGCGCGGTGTAATGATGCCCTTGAGCTCAGTCTAATTGAAACATATACTCTCTTCTCTCTCTCTCTCTCACACACACACACACACAGAGGCAACATGACAACTAGACAATTTAACTGATCAGCTTCCATGTTTAAACTCCTGGTTCCTCTCAAGCACAGCACAGCTGATCTGATCAGATTCAGAGTTTCACTATTATTCAGTTCATTATAATACTGGAGTCCATTTGTTTCTTCTTTGAAAGTTTGGGCAGGAGTTCAAAAATGTATCAGTTCTGCTTCTCATCCCAGACTTCCTGTGTAAAGCAGGTATCAGCCACGCCCCCTCTGCTGGAGCCTAGGATTAAGTGTACCTCAGGATAATGTTTAACCATATTTCATACTTATATTTATGAAATATCTTTCTATAGATTTTATTCCATTTCTATTACTACTTGTTCTTCACTTTCATTTCACTCTCACTTTCACTTTTGACCTCGGACAGCACTGTTCGTATCTCCAGATGTTCGTAAAACAAATGTTTGTAAGTTGGGGTGTGTGTGTGTGTGTGTGTGTGTGTGTGTGTGTATAGATAATATATATACAGTAAAACCTCCGCTGACGAACCCTTAAGATCATGAACTTTTCGCCTCAAGAACATTAAATTTGCGAGCATATAGTCTCTGCTGACGAACCAAACCACGCGGTCGAACAGCGCCACGGTGGCGGCCACGAGAAGCTGACGCACGCTCACGGCGTCACAGTTCGTCACACCCCTTTCTTTGAATGCGGAAGTGGTTTGTGTTTGATAGACATTTTGGACCATATTGAGTGTACTTTTGCTATTATGGGACTGAAAAAGACCCACCACAGGCGGAGATCATTGAAAAACACGAACGAGGTGTGCGTTTGTGACTCAGCGTCCCAGTACCAGCACAAGGAACAAGGAAGCTATTAAGGGTGCGTGTGTGGCTAAGGGTGTTTCCAAACAGTAGGCGTTTCCAAACACTCCTTCCAAACAGTAAGTCCCTCCCTCCCTCCTCCTCCCACTCCATTCCATCAAGCCATCAACTACCATCACAAAGGTAAATAAAACCACTTTATTATACAGTACAGTTTATTTCTTTAATTACAATACAATAGCACATTTATTATACATAAAATAAGGTATATTTTTGTGTAGTTTTAAGGCTTATTTAGTAGAAAATTATGTTTTATGGGGACCTGGGAACGGATTATCTCATTTTAATGGTTTCTTATGGGAAATAAATGTTCGGAAGACGAACTTTTCGCCTCACACACACTTTCTGGGAACCAATTATGTTCGTGAGCTGAGGTATCACTGTATGTGTGTGTGTATATATATATAGATATATATAAATATATAAAATTAACAAACAGAAACCAATAATTTGGGCTTAATTCAATAATAAATTTTTGATTTACTGCTGAAGTTAACCCAGTATTTCACTTCAAGCATTTGGAGATTAAAAATATAACGGGGAAAAAAATATTTCTGATGTTGGCCTTCATATTAATAAATTAAATGATTCAGCACAAAAAAAATCTTAATCATAACTTGGGGGGGGGGATCAATCCAAAACCATGCACAACATTTATCTGTTCAGATTTAGTTCTCTGTGGTAGCCTTTTAACTTAAATAAATAAAATGCAATTTACAGTACCAGACAGAATGAAAATATCATGCAGTGCCAATACGCATAAAAAGCTCGTGGTTTCATTGCTTCGCATCATAATTGATCACGTTACGGTCACAGCAGTGTGATGCATTTCTCACATGACCTTTCATTCAATATCCTTTTCTTGAACAACACAAGCCTCAATCTTTACATTTTGTAGAGGCCTGAACAGTCGTTCTCCACTTACCCAGGACCCCAGGCACTCGGACCGGTTCGATCCATCAGTATTTGATTTGGTGATATTTTTGAGGGTTCTCTCTTCAGTGTCATGGACATTTCTGCAGTTTTACATATTTTAAACCCTAAAAATTAAAATAATCCAGGAAGTAAAACCGCAGTGGAAGGGAGTCTCCGCTCTGAGTCCACGCCCAAAATGGTTGATGCATATATAACTTTTATAACATGACCACACTGAGCACCAATCAGAGAAACACGTATTCTCAAATTTCTATGCTCCCAGCATGCACTTGTGCAGTCTGTGATCGAAAATAAAAATCTTTTCAAATTAGTGTGTAATGGTTAATGTAGAAAAATGACACGTCGACGTGGATGTGTGCGTTCAGCTCAGGTCTCCAGGTGCTCACGAGGAACTTTCACTCTGCGTGGATGGGAAACGTTGTGAGAAACATGAATTTATTAAAATCAAGTTGTAAGATAACTGATGAGAAAAAGAAGTCTGCGGCGGACTAGTTTGCAGTCCCGCAGGCTGCAGGCACTTGTGGACAACACTGTGCCAGGACTGCTTGTGTTTGCTTGTACTTTTAGTCTTGTTTATTTGTTTTTAGTCCTGCTTTTAGGTATCGTAAATGCGCACCTTCGTTTTTGCATGCTAGGCTGCAGGCAGGCTAGTGACAGTGTTTGGTGTCTCTACAGGCTCAGGTGACAGGAAGCAGGGAGGTGATTGTACAGGTGAGATAGGAAGGAAGCTGATCGTTTCATGTGAAAACGGACTGCTTTACTTTATCTGAAATGGTTTACTCCACTGATTTCGTGCTGTGCAGTTCTGGTTGGATGCTGCTGTCATTTCCCCGTAATGTGGCTCAGGGCTGTTTTTCTTTGTGGTCTCAGGTGCAGAGATGGAACCATATGTTGGGCTGGTGCTTAACAACCTGGTCGAGATTATAAATAGACCCAATACACCGAAGACTCTGCTGGAAAACACAGGTATGACGGTTAAAGTGCCTTTCTGTACACTGACCTTGATGATAAAGTTGAGGAGAGAGGATAAAATCTGAACTGTACATTTTGTGCTGAAACAGCCATTACGATCGGTCGACTGGGATACGTTTGCCCCCAAGAGGTGGCCCCGATGCTGCCTCAGTTCATACGACCGTGGTGAGTGTGTTGACCCTTGTTCCCAAATCTCACAAGAATGTCGTGGACAGATGCTCCTTTTCATTGAGAGAATTAAGATAGGTTTTGTTATTGAAGTTCTTGAAGTCTTGTATTTGTTTTTGTAATTCAGGTGTCAGTCGCTCAGAAACATCAGGGACAACGAGGAGAAAGATTCAGCCTTCAGAGGCATCTGCCTTATGATTGGAGTCAATCCTGGAGGCGTGGTGCAGGTAATAGAATGGTACTATTGCTGTTCCTTTGTATTGACGCACCTGTGAACCCATTTTGTTTGGATTTAAAATATGGAAAGGTACTAAAAATAGTTTTATTTGTTCCATTTCTTAAATGACACTACAGGGATCTCACTTTCCGTGGTGAAT
Source organism: Plotosus lineatus (assembly GCA_024760905.1). Classification (NCBI taxonomy): domain Eukaryota; kingdom Metazoa; phylum Chordata; class Actinopteri; order Siluriformes; family Plotosidae; genus Plotosus; species Plotosus lineatus. The sequence continues at coordinate 17,331,228 of CM045738.1, forward strand.
TGGGACCGAGATCCCCCGCGATCGTCAAATTTCGCGACGTCTGATCAAACCCCCCTGACTGACATATATGGTACATGTATATGTGTATATAATATCAATAAATATATATTCAACACTATAAATGCTTATAATAATTAAACATTCAAAAATAATGCATAAGATGTAAATAAAATATAAATACACATACATACAGATGTGCGCGCACACAGATGTGCACCTCACATAAAAATGTAAGTAGTTTTTGATGTTTTTTTCCCCCATAATTGGCCTCATTTTGTGGCATTTTCCTTAACTGTTCTTCCTTACTTTTCTTATTTTTTAATTCGATGAATATATATATATTTTTAAAAACGCGATGCACTGAAGCCACATGAATTGAAGCTTGAACTAGTGAGCGATTCCTGTAGATATATACTTTTTACATGAGGATAAAGCAAAGAGTGAATATGAATATTGTCCATCTTCTAAAACAGATGATTGAGATCAAACGGAAACCAGCCAATCACGGTATGGATCAGTGCACATGGTATGTGACACCCAGAGCTCAGTGGGTGTGGCACAACCATTAATCATCTTATGAGACCTTTCTGCCTGTAACAGTTTAGAAACTATCAGGCGTATTTTGAGTATGTTTATTTTATATAAGACTTTTAAGCCACTCTTATTTTAATTCTTGTTTGATGAACCCACTGATGTTAGAATTCATGATTAAAAAAAAAATTAAATTATTTTCTTTCATTTCAATTGGGTCTCAACTTGCCAAATAAATTTTAAACCCAGAATTTATTTTTTTTTGCACTTGAAGCTGACCCTTTTCACAGCAGCATTTTAACTATGCACATCTGTGCAAGTATACTTTCCCATCAGAAGTGATGCCGTGTCCCGACACGGTTTAGAATCCATCAACGTACACTGTGTGTGTGTGTCTGTCCACAAAAGTCTGACTCACAAGACTATCAGAAGGGATGCCATTCATGACAGAACTGGTCAATGCAGATTTTTTTTTTTTTTTTTTTGAAAGGAGAGACTTCAGATTTTCTGTATGCAGCCATTCTCCATCCTGAGCTGATGGTGGCAGCAGCATAAAAGCTGCTGTCTTTGAATGGTATAGAAACCGATATGATGGTTTGTGTCACTGGTGTATTTAAAGCAGGAATTTCAACAGAATATACAGAGAATGAAACGTCAGCTCAGGACCGACTACTGTATTAAAATTAAATTTTTAAATCAAAGCGCTATTTCAGTCTTTGTTATCCAACAACAAGTCAATTAAAGAAATTTAGATTTACAGATCACTCGCTACTTCGTGCTTCAGTTTCTGCGGCTTCAGCGCATCACAGGTTTTTCAAAAATATTCATCTAAAAATAAAAAAAACGGAAATTAAGGAAAAATGGAGGAAAAGTGAAGAAAAATGCTGCTAAACAAGGCCAATTATGCAAAAATAAACAAACAACCCACCAAAACTACTGACATTTTTATGTGAGACGTGCATCTGTGTTTATTTATATTTTATTTACATCTTATGCATTATTTTTGAATGTTTAATTGTTATTATAAGCACGTATAGCATTGAATATGTATTTATCGATATTATATATACATGTACGTATACGTCAGTCAGGGGGAGTCGATCCTACTTCGCGGAAATTGGCAGTCGCGAGGGATCTCGGTCCCCATTAACCACAGAACGTGAGAGATCCGTGTATAGTAGGCCCTCGTTGTTCGCGGGGGTTTGGTTCCGGCCCCTCCCGCGGATCAAGATAATCTGTGAGTTCTGTACCCGAAAGTAAAACCCCATGTATCATATTACATGCGCGAGTGATCAACCGGAAGTAAAATACTATGTATCTATTACATGCGCTAAAATATGCTTCTTAAACACATTATATAGACCAGGGGTGGCGCACAAGTTAGACACAAAGAGACAAACTTTTTAACTGAGAGTTAAAGAGCCACATAACGTGCTGACCTGCCAAGACACACACACGCACGCACACACACACACACAGGCACCTCTCTCCCTTGCTCTGACACACACAACTACTGAACATGCTTCAAATACATAGATATGGCCTGTATAATATAAATTGATGAATATTGAAATATTACACACATCATGTTGAGTCAGGTGTTTTTTTTACCTTTTGGGAATTCCGTGTCAATATTAGCATTGAATCCTTGAAATGCGATATCGTGGTACTGCATAATAAACAGAGTGATTTGCCATTCCGTTCAATAGAAAAGTAAGCATCTTCCCATTCTCCCAGAAATGTCCTGTGTTCATCTTCATATTTTCGTTTAGCTTTGCATTTTGACAAAGAGGGTAAGCCTGCATGCAAAGAAAAATGTTTACTTAATTTCCCAGCGTTAGACGTCATCCACTCGGATGATTGGTGTTCACTTATGTGTCAGACGTGACGTAAACACCCAACCTGTCAAGATTATTTAAAAATATTATTTGTTTTTAATAACCACTGAAGGATTGAAGTGTGTTTTAAGATAAAAAAAAAAAAAGCATGAAAAGAGGCAAAGAGCCACAGTATATAGAAGTATGATAAGTGGCAAAGAGCCACATTCTTATTGATCAAGAGCCACGTGTTCGCCACCCCTGCTATACAGTCTTACTCATTAATACAGTATTAATGTACTAAAATGTAGTGTAGGGCCAGTGGTGGTCTAGTGGTATAGGGCGCTGGATCCTTGATCCAAAGGTTGGGGGTTCAAGTCCCACTCTCCACAAGGTTGTCACTGTCCCCCCAGTGCGGCTAACTGGGTTATCAAAGGCAGGCCATGTCTCTCACTGTCTGTGGTGCGAGGCATGTAAAAGAACCAGTGCCGACTTTCGAAAAGAGTAGCTGCAAAGTCATCAGCGTGTTTCTGTCCCTTGCTAACAGGGTTGTGACAGGAAGGGCATCCGACGTAAAAACCTCTGCCAAATCAAACGTGCGAATCAGATGATTTGCTGTGGCGACTCCCGAGTAAAAGGGAAAAAGCCGAAAGGAAGACAAATGTACTAAAATGTAGTAATGATAAAGAAAAACGTTTTAATTTTGTGCTGTGATATTTATTAATAAAACATATAAACATTGTGTGTATATATATATATATATATATATATATATATATATATATATATATATAATATATATGTGTGTGTGTATATGAGTATATATATAATATATATGTGTGTGTGTGTATATGTGTGTATATATATATATATATATATATATATATATATATATATATATATATATATATAAAAAAAAATATAGTGTGTACAGTAGGCCCTTGACTATTCGCGGTTTTGCACTCACGGTTTAAGTATTCGTGGACTGCCAAGCAACTGACACGTGATTCAAATTCAACCAGTGGCTGTCCTCCTTCCTGCTGATTCGTTGAGATGATGTTACGCCCCTTTTTCCTCATTCGCGCAAAAGTTGTCAATGAGCCTCTTTTTTTTGTGTGTTTTAATTACCAGTTGAGCTCTATGATGTCACTCAAACGCTATGCGTATTCTCTGGCTAAGCGATAGAAAACGCTGGATGTCTCTTCTGAAGAAATAAGACTTTCTCCTGAAGAAATGACAGTTTCCTCTGAACTGTTGTATTAAAGTCTTTTTCAATTAATATTCCAGTACAGTATCTTAAGTTAATGTTTAGCATGTTTTGTGCGTGAGATTTTTTTGTTCGATAGCATGTTTAACAAATGATACCAAAAGGATAAACTTTATGCTTCATGCCCTTTTACATTGAACTTGGAGTGACATCTCCAAGATGGCGATGCCTAGAGGGCGATGTCGCGGAGTTCTCGGAGTCAAATTGTTTTTTTGTTTGTTTTAATTTGTTTTATTTGTTTTGTTTGTTCATGCTTAGTTATTATTATGCTCATCTATGACTGGTTGACCCTACTACAGCTATGAGATTGGAGTGTTCAACTCCTATCGTGAGCTAATATGTTACGGTAGCTCAATTCTAGCCGCACCCCGGCTAACAATAAGCCCAGGCGGAGCTCTCAAATTCTCCGGCGCTTGGTTAGCACTTCCGGTCATACTGCTTGAAAATGTTCAGTACCTGCGAAACAAGATGGACGAGCTTCATGCTCAGATTGCAGCGCAGAGGGATCTACAGGACCGCTCCATGCTGTGTTTCTGTGAAACATGGCTCGAGGAGAGTACACCCGACGAGGCGATTGCATCAGCCCAAGCTCTCACAAGCCCTTGCGATCCCAAGTCATCGTTCGGCCCCTTCCCGCCTGGGCTTATTATAACTGAATCCCCGTGAATATCGAGGGCCTACTGTATATATAAAAGACATCCTGGTACAACACATTCAAGATTTTTAATCGCCATTTGTGCATTTACACACAGGAATTCTTGTGTGGTTGTTCAAACAGCCAAGCTACAAAACAGAAAGGAAGGCTCAAATCAACAAAAACCTTAATGGTTAAAAATGCTTATCAGATGCCCACTAGAGGGGGCATCGCATTATTTGTGAGGCACTCCATCGAATGCAGGCGCTTATCGCAAGTGACGTATGGTGCTTGCGGACAAAGCGCGGCTTATCTGGACTTCCGATCTTTCAAGTGAGCAAGTGAAGGTTGAGTACTAAACAAGTACTTAAAGAACATAAGTGTGACGTAATGAGCTTTTAGACGGACCTAGAATGCAGCGTGAGATGGCGGAGTGGGTTTATTATTCAAAAGGGAAGCACTGAAGCAGCGTGCTTTCACTGAGGTGAACTGCGTTCAGCCCGAGCAGCTCGGCCATGCCCCTCAGCCAGAGCGGAAAGAAAACAGTTAGATGAGCACAGTCGCCAAAATCAAAGTCTCCCAAAAACACAGACCATGACAAAAAGAACATAAACCAACGAAGTGTAATAAATTGGAGAAACAAAACAAAAGGATAAACATGGTACAGCATAGTACATAAAATCGCATACACAAACATTGTAAACATTAACTTGGGTCCTGTATTGGAATAATAATTGAAAAACACTTTAATACCACAGTGCTTTACAACAGTTCAGATGATTATTCCTCTTCAGGCACTTCAGAGGAGACTGTCCTTTCTTCAGTCTTTATTTCTTCAGAAGAGACATCCAACGTCATTACCTTTTTATGGCGCTTAGCCGATGTTTGAGTGGCATCATAGAACTTAACTGGTAATTAAAACACAAAAAAAGGCTCGTTGACAACTTGTGCGTGAATGAGGAAAAAGGGGTGTTACATCACAACCAATCAGCAGGCAGGAGGACAGCCATTGGCTGAATTTGAATGACGTGTCAGTTGCTCAGTAATCCGCGAATATTCTCAGTCGTGAGTGCAAAATGGTCCAGTGTGTGAAATGTGAAAATGGAGAATGGTCCAGGGCCTACAGTATTGTTTTATGTTCCTGCTCTGTTATGTTAGAAAATCAAATGCCTGTTCATGAAATTATTTTTGGAAGTCTGACATGTTGCTGGGATGCAACAGGTTCATAAACCTGATTGTGTTGCTACATTCTGTTATGGTTTCTGTAATGAAAATGTTGTGTCCTGAAGGTAATGCTTTTCATAAGAATAAATCTGCTTATACTGGAATATTTGTCTTTGCGATATAGTCCATGTTCTACAATCTGAGGGGAAACCCTTAGATGCTTCCCTGTGCATCACTGATCCCGGGTGAATGAACTGCGCTCTTCTGATTGTTAACCCGCAAAATGGTTTTTAATTCTATTTCATGCAGGACTTCATTTTCTTCTGTGACGCTGTGGCATCTTGGGTGAACCCAAAGGAAGACCTGAGAGACATGTTCTACAAGGTAAAAAAAAACGAAAAAATGTGTTTTTCAGAAAAGCTGCTGCGTGATTGTGTAGTAATGCTGGTGTGGCCTGCTGCAGATCTTACATGGTTTTAAGGACCAGGTTGGAGAGGAGAACTGGCAGCAGTTCTGTGAGCAGTTTCCTCCACAGCTGAAGGAGAGACTGTCGGCCTGCTATGGCGTCTAGACACCCCTCCTCACTGACACAGGACACGCCTGTTAGGTACAGCATCTCCAGCATCATATTTTCTCATAAATAGCTAGTGCAGCAGTTGGTATCTGATAATTCTTCTAAAACGATTGATGACATGTAATCATGATGAATTGAGTTGTTTGGTCTACAATCTTTGGGTTTGTTTCCTTCCTCCAGGTTGAATCTCTGGGAGGGTCACTAGGGGAACTCATCCATGTGTGTGTATTGCCCTGCTGCTGAAGGGGGGGAGGCTGGCGCCGACGATCATCCCTGCACCCTGTGTCTGTGAGAGGGAGGGTGGGACGGGTGGGAGGGGGTTAGGGGGAGCCGACCTCTGCATCAAACGCTGCGGTTTAGCGTCCCGCGCTCTGAGTAGGAATTTTAAATAAAAGTGGAAGCGTTAAAGGGATCCAGGCTGGGATAGAGGGAGGGAGGGAGCTCGTAGGCAGAGCTTACCACCTGATAACTCCACTGCTCTCTTCTGCTGTGGGAGAGCGCTATCGGGAGGGGGGAGGCTGGGTCGCACCAATTTGCACCCACCAATAGTAGAGTCTAGTATAACCTTTGGCACCTCAGTAAGACACCTATAGCACACGAGCATTCAGTAGACCGGCACACTCGTTAGACAAGCTTAAGGTGTGACCTGTTGCCTGGGTGGGTGGTATTTCTGTAATGCTTTTCATAAGAAATCTACAGTATCTTAAAAGGTTTAAAGTTTACCACATCAATACTAAAATGGCTTTTGACGACAGGGATTGTTGGCTAGAGGTAAGGCACGAGATGTTTATTATAACGGGGAGATAAGTACTAGCACCTTTATAAAATATGTGATCATTACCAGTAAGTACAGTGTATGTGTCTAGTTTTCAGGCTGTTTGCATATTTCCAGGCTGTTATTGTAAACACTTTGCGGCTGGTTCTTAAGGTTCATACTTCTCTCCGGCCAAGAGGTCCATATTGACTCCGATTCTGCTGTAACCGGAACAACCTTCAGGAACTGTAACTCTAGTGCTGACTGTTTGATTTTTTTTTTTTTCTTCTTTTTTTTTTTTTTTTCTTATGCTTGTTTAGATAAGGGAATGATAACGATTTGCATGACTCTGGTCCCTTTGGGGAAATCACTGCGATGTGCCGATGTCAGCTGATTGTTTCTTTTTAAGAATTTTTCCTTTTTACCCCTCTTTGCGTCGTTTTAATTCCAAGCTTCTCGTGTACAATGCTGGTGGCTTGATTGTGAGTTTTTTGTTAGATCAGTGTGGATCTATGTTCGGTTTACTTTTTCGGCAGCAGGTTGTGAGCTGCGTTTCACATGTAGATGTACAGTATGTCCTTCCACTGAGAATCTGTACTGCAGTGTGACCTTCCCGTAAACTGAGAGAATGTGGAGCTGATCCTTGAGAAAGTCTGTTATGAATTAAAGGTTAAAGTATCGCAACCCATGACGGGTTTTTAATGCTCTTTCTCTTCGAAGGAATTTCACACAGCAGTCCAACAGACTGCATTCATGTCAAACTTGCTTAAATTCGAGCTCCATGTAATGACACTATCACAGCGTAACAGACGTGAGGTGGCCGCTCTGTGGTCCTGCAGAAGTGTATAAAGCATTGAACTGGTAGTCTCCTGCACTGACGGCTTTTATCTAACCACAATAGACAGGTTTGAATATTCACAACATCCCATGTATAGGCATGTCGATGACATGACGTTTAATGTGTAGCCGAAATTAAGTGGCAAGTCTTAAATTCCTTCCAATCCGAAATAACTAATTTGACAGATTTATCATGTGCACTGTGACTCAACTTGTAGTTTAATGAAAAATTAGCAAACGAGTGACTTGAACTTAATGAAGGAAGGTTTTGTGTTCCTATGGATGGATGGATATATGGCCATGTTTCTAGACGAAGCCCATTTGGAAAACACTTGCAGTTTATTCACCATGTGTTTACTTTAGGGAGCTGAATTGACCGAGGCCTTAAGATACAAACACCTGATTTATTATTTTTTTCTCTCTGCATAATATATACAGATTAGGTTTCAGTACCAAAAACATCCAAAAAGAGGTTGTTAATATAGCCATAATTGCAATAGCCATGTGTCCATATTCTGCAGTTATAGACTGCAGGCGCTTGTGTCTCTTCGAGGTCCTTCGGGTTTGCATTGTCTTATTCAAACTTGATAAAGTAAAATTGTAAACTGCATGAAATGAAGACTCAGTGTGGTGCTTGTTTAACGCCTTTCTTCTGGAATTTACTTCCTGTGATATCATTTGACCACCACTGAGCCAGTAAGAGGTGATTTAAAATATCTTAAATCAGTTTTGCTTCTTCAATAATAGCATCGACAATCTAATTTCCACGATTTACTCTTTTGCAAACTGCTGGTTCTTCAGGACTCGAGACGGAACTGACGAAGCGAGCGTTGATCGATCGGTATTCCGAATGGGGAATTCACCAATACACGATATTTTGCAGCGTTTCTACCTGTACACCAGTCTCATTTAATCAGTATTTAATGTTGAAATAAAGAATTTTAAGATCATCCAAAAATGTGCAGGCCAGCCAAACTAACTGTAATCAAATAAAAACTCTACTGTGAGCTGCTCCCTGTAACAAGAAATGCAGATATAAATTATATATTTTTTAAACTGCAAAGCAAATTTCTTATTTCCTGCAATATAAGAATTTGTTCACAGGTTTATTTGTGATATTGTTTTATTTTATATTTTGTGTTTTATAAACACAAAGGTTTATTTGGACTTTAGAAGTTTTTTTTATTATTTTCTTTTGTTTAAAGAATTTTGTTTGTTGTTTATCAACCGGTTATAACATGCTTATTTTTTTCTTTTGTTTATTTTCTTATTGTTGTTATTTTTTATTTTTTTTAAACAACCAATTCCAACAAGCAATTAGGATGGACGGAAGTGATGCATTTGAGCCTGTACTGTGTACTTGGAGGGGGAAAATCTGCTGAAAATTTTTTTTTTTTTTTTTTTCCTTCCCCTCTCCCACACTGTGGTGCAAACCTGATTCTCTCTCATCACCTTTCTGTTTGAATTCTATAAAATGGGGAAATAAATTCTTTTCTACCATCGGGGAAAAGATGTCCTGTTTCATTTCAGTTCGTAGAATAAATGTTGAACATGTGGCTGCTCTAATTTGACTTGTGGCTTTGTGATTTAGGAATGAAATTGGAATGTATAGAATACACTCGATTATGTTTCACAAACTTTTTAATACAGCGAACAAGCCTCCATTAAACTGCGAGAAGCTTCAGAATACAGTAGCGAGTTCCTTTCGGCCTTTTCCCTTTCTCAGGGGTCGTCACAGCGACTAATTCGCATGTTTGATTTGGAATAGGTTTTTATGTCGGATGCCCTTCCTGACACAACCCTTCAGCAAGGGGCAGAAACACGCTGACGACTTGGCAGTTCCTTTGCAATGGTTCTTTTACATGAACCTCTCACCATAGACAGTGAGAGACATGGCCCGCCTTTGATAGCCCAGTTTGCTACACTGGGTGCGGACAGTGACAACCTTCTAGAGCAGGGGTGCTCAATCCTGCTCCTGGAGATCTACCTTCCAGAAGACATTCGCTCCAACCCTAATCACGCCCACCTAACCATCCAATCACCTCATGAAGATCTGACTGGGTGTTACATGTCACATGGGCCACATTAGGGTTGGAAATGAAGTCATCTGGAAGGTAGATCTCCAGGAGCAGGATTGAACACCCCTGTTCTAGAGAGTGAGACTCGAACCCTCAACCTTAGGATCAGCGATTCAGCACCCTATGCCACTAGACCACCACTGCCCCCGTGTGTCAGAATACAATAGTGCATTATTTATTTCGTGGTAACTTCAATTATATTTCCGGAGTGTTTAAATATCTTGAAATTAGTTTGAAAGCAGCGTTCCTAACAACGATGTGATTGTATGGTATCAGGTCTTGGTCCTGTGCAACTTGGCCTTAGCTTGTCTGGTTCTGTTGATCGCACGAACAATATTGTTTGTTTGAAAGATGATAATTTATGAATGGTCCCTTGACTTGTGAAATTAATCCGTTTCGAGGGTGAGCTCGTCAGTCAAAACGTTCGTTAGATAAAACAAAAATTTCTGTGGGAAATAATAGAAAAACCATTAATCTGTTCAAACCTCCTTCCAAACACGTATATTTGATTATATTAAATATAAACATGTAAAAAATATTTCATTATGCATTAATAATAAGACGAGAATAAACAATGTCAACTAACCCTTCTGGCTGTGGCAAAGAGGTCACGTGGGCAGGCATGAGATAATGGTAACAGGAGGACAATTTTGCGTGTGCATGCTACGACTGCCGGTGATGAAAGGTTCCATGGTAAGCTCTCATAAGACCAATGCTTCTCAAATAGTGGGAGGCGCGGTGTGATGCCTGGGGGTGCAACGTGCTTTTTCCATACTGTACTAGAATTGTGTAATTGTGCATCCTCTACAGTAGGTGGCAGTAGTGCTCCCACTGTTACCTATGCTGTCGGGAACACCGTGAGAGCGCCACAGTTACCTACTGTAGAGGATGCGCAATTACACTAGGGGCAGTGGCGCTGTCATTGTGCGATGATGTAGGGGGGGAAAAGCACCAATCAAACAATATGGTGACGTGAAACTATTTATGGGGGGGGGGTCGTCCTATAGGAGGCATCACAGAAAAATAATTGAGAAGCACTGCACAAGGCATTCATGAAGTGCAGAAGAATACAAGACTAATTGGCCCGGAAAAGCCATTTATTTCCCCAGCAGAGCTCGTAAATCAAAATTTTGCTCTTTAGATGGGGCAGATTTTTGGGAGGATCAAAGCTCGTATGATGGAAAATTCATTATAAAAGACACTCATAAGTGAAGTTACCACTATAATCATCTGTAATTGAGTTCTACAGAGTGAGGTACTAGACATAATATACTGTACATCAAACTGCGCTGTGGTGACCTGATGGTTAAGGTGCTGGATCAGTGATCTGAAGGTTGGGGGTTCAAGCCCCACAATCAATGGGTCTTCATTGTCCCCCAGTGCAGCTCACTGGGTTGTCAAAGGCCAACTACGTCTCACTGTCTATGGTGAGAGGTTCATGTAACAGAACCATTGCTGACTTTCGACAAGAGTAGCTGCATAGCCGTCAGCGTGTTTCTGCCCTGCGATGGCCTGGTGAGCTGTCCAGGGTGTACTCTGCCCTCATCCGGAGTTGGCCAAGACCGGCACCAGCCTCCCTGTGAACCTAATTCGGATTAAGTGGTTACATATATATATATATATGTGCATATATATATATATATATACTGTATATATATATATATATATATATATATATATATATATATACACACACATGTGCGTGTATATATGTGTGTGTGTGTGTGTGTGTGTGCGTGTATATATCACACACATATATATGTGTGTATACAGTTTATATAGTGAGAGATGCGGATGACAATTAGAAAGTTCGGTCTCACTGTCACTTGCAGTGTACAGAAGAAATAACCGCTTTGTGCTGTTGACTGAGATGTAAACATTTCAGATCTGTGTGCTGTGAAGACCATGGCTCAGCAACATCATTTCATCCTTTCGCTCTGAAGAATTTGTTATTGCGGGCGTGTCCATTAATGGGGGCGTGGCCATTCTTGAAGAAGTCTCTCCCACTGTGACTGCAAAATCAGGGTTTAAAGAAGCTCGGCCAGCTTGTTATATATAAAACATATACAATGACGTGAAGCACCCAAACAATGTCAACATACTTTCTTACATAATTCGATAGTCAGGTGTACTATTTGTATTTGTAGCCTGTTTATGTAGAGTAAACTTGCCACGCTTTTCAGGTTGCTTTTCCAGTGTCACGTGGAAGGAAGAACGGATGGACGGATGGTTGAACGTTGCGCATGCGTACTGTGGCAGTGCTTGACGGACTGACCGTCATGGTCTCCGCCCCCTCAGCTTGAGGCGGCTCTTTAAAGAAACTCGCTAGCTTCGGCTATTATGGTGAAGTCTTCATGTTTGCGTGTTTAATTGTGTGGCCAGTTCCTTTCATGGTGTTACTTGGTATTTCTGACATATTGGTGAAAACGTCAGCACATTAAAGTCAATCTATAGTTTGTACAACTATTGTTTTTGTATCTCGTTAGCTAGCATGCTAACTCATGACTAGCCATTTGTCGACGTCGCCGTGGATTTGATGAGCTGTGCAGAACTGACTTACTGTCAGCGCAGTCAGAAGCACAGGGTAAGTTCATGTCTGAAATTAATGCTGAATACTCACTTTTATTTCATACTTTATGTTAAATATAGTCGAAATAACAAGTTCGCGCTTACAGACTACTTGAGCTCTTTAACTCGTTTTGAGAAGTATTTTTTCTGGCTCCTTTTGCTTGTCAGTATGAACACAGCTTTTAAGTTTTAAAATTTTAAATCGTTCAATAGTTCTTCTGCAATTCTCTTCCTCAATATTTTCCTGCAGGTTTTCTGTGTGAAGTGTGTTGTTTCTGTGTGACATCATGGCAGGCGGCGGCATTACAGACACTGGAGAGCCATACTCGCCTTTTGTAAGTGTTTTGCTGACGTTTCCGGTTATCAAAACAAAAGTAATACCATGTATGGTTATAAAAGTTTTTTTTATTTTCTATATCAAATCCAATAATCCTTCAACAATGCAACTTCACTCAGTTCCTGTGTTTCTGATATTCCTCTAATTGGGGACAGTGGCAGAAGTGCAGCATTTTCTTGAACAGATTATCTGAAACCTGGTTGATGGTTCCTGATGTAATAATATTAAACTGATGTTGAGAGAGAAGTTTAGCAGATCTGAAAACTATGAAGCTGTGGGAAGGAAAAGGGAAATCACTCACTTGTTTTTTTTTAGTTGGCTCCTGTGGTACTTGGCTGAAAGGTTTGTGCTGAGTGGATGGAGTTTGGATCTTCAGAGAGAGAACCTTTTTTTTTTTTTTTTTAGTTCAGGAACTCTCACATTCAGAAAGTAAACAAGGCTCAAGATCACGGAATTTCTCTCGGGTTTCACCCCCTACAAATCTGAGTGCTCATGTCACAATAACTTTAAACCCTGGTCTCCCAGCCGTCCAACAGGTGACTGATAGAGTTGAGAAGAAACACTGACTCATTTCAGGTTGCTGTTCGATTCCAGAAACAATTCAATACATAATCATAAAGTGCTTCACAGCAAGAGCCATCCATTTTTCATATGGAATCTCAGGAAGGGTTTTAGTATCTGGGAGGGACACTATGTGGTTTGAAACTAAATAAAGCAAGTAGCAGTAGTTCAATACTTTACTTTCCGAGTGTGAAATTAAGGACACCTGTATCCAGACTGAACATGAGGGACAACTGCTGAGCTTCTTGAAAGACAGTCGGTAATTCTGGCTATAATTTTTTTTAAAGAAGGTTGGAGAAAACCACAAATTTAGCTGGGGGAAAAAACCTAGAGGAACATGAATAAAACAGTTAATTACTCCAGGATGGATAATAGTTTCAGTGTGAGAGAAATGCTGTTGGGTTTTATATTTTGTCACTAATATGGAATACGATATCAAATTTTCAAAAATCTGAACAATCATGGCCTTGAATAAAATAAGTTCTACCTTTTTTGGTGTCTTTCCTTGATTCAGATAATTGCTGTGCAGCTATTGTCTGTCTTGTGACCTTTTAGATCACATGACTGTGGCTGTTTACAGACATGCTCAAAAGCAGCAGACACAATATTGGTTAAAATTTAACACCTTTGCTTTGTTGGTGGTGGATTGATTTTTATTTATTTATTTATTTATTTTTATTTTATCACAGTTATAATAATAAAAAAAAGAAATCAAACCCTCTGGTTTGCGAGGTAATAATCTCTGTACAATTCTGTAGAGACCAGGAGTTTAATTCTATAAATAATCCAAAATTTTTTTTTTTTTTTTTTTTTTTTTAAATTTATATACATAGACACGCACAGGGATCCCTCACTACTTCGTGCTTCAGTGCATTGCTTTTTTTTTTTTAATATTCATTGAATTAAAAAAATTAAGGAAGAATATGGGAAAGTTAAGGAAAATGCCACAGAACAAAGGCAATTATGCAAAAACCCCATAGAAACAATAAAACAACCCAACCCCCCCATCAAAACTACAGTGGTACCTCACTTACGAAAGTCCCAACAAACGAAAAATCCAGGTTAAGAAATGCATTTTCCTAAAAATTTTGTCTCTATATCCGAAACAAATTCACATTACGAAAGTGCCATCTCAAAAATTCAAACAATGCGCGAGTTGCTCTCCCATTGACTATCTCCCAACATCTCGCCCCGCTGGCCTCCCATTGGCTCGGAGGGATGACACAGCTCCCTCCCATTGGCTATTATGGAGCTGTATCTCCATAATACCCATGATGCTTTTTCGTGTAAAGGACAGAGTTACTGTTGATTTGTGAGTTTTTCTAGTGTGCTCATTGCAACTTTATTTTTTGGCTCAGGCTTTTAACCTTGCATAAACATTTGTAAGATTATAACTCTGCTAAGAAGACATGGTCAACACACGTGCGCGCGTGTGATTCCCAGTGCGAGTGAAAAGAAGTGGGCTCGTGGCATGCGGTTGAGTGATATCGCAAAGGAATATGGCCAAACCTGTCTACCATCAGTACGATATTGAAGCAGAAGGAGGCCTTAAAAGTATAATTTTTAAAGGATTTAGGGGGTAGTGTTGGGGGCCTTGGAACGAATCAGGCGTTTTACATGTAAAATGCGACTCAACTTACGAAAAATCCAGGTTACAAAACCACTTCTGGAATGGATTAATTTTGTCAGGTGAGGTACCACTGTGCTTACATTTTTATGTGAGGTGCGCATCTGAGTGCATGCATGCGTGTCTGTGTATTTATATTTTATTTGCAGCTTATGCGTTATTTTTAAATTTTATTATAGGCATTTATAGCACTGACTATGTATTTATTTATATTCTATACATGTACGTATATGTCAGTCAGGGGGGGGGGGTGTTCCTACTTCGTGGATTTTTTTTGGGGGGGGTCCCCTCTCGGTCCCAATTAACCGTGGAAAGTGTGTGTGTCTGTCTGTCTTTCTATCTATCTGTCTGTCTTTCTATCTGTCTGTCTGCCCGTCTGTGCGTCTATCTATCTATCTATCTATCTATCAATCTATCTATCGTATACATAAAATAATCACTCCTATATATTTTTTTTATTTGAGTTTTTTTTTTGTTTGTTTTTTTTTTTTTTTTTTTTTTCTTTTTTCCCCCTCTGCATGGGGACTTGCAAAGGGCAAATGTTAACAGTTCAGAGGCCCAATATGATACCGAGGAAGTAAACCTCTGACCCTTTGATCAGTTAGTCAGATACATCATTATTGAACCAGGACCGTCCCAGTACAAAACTATTTTTATATTCAAACCTTCTTCATAAGTGGTGTCAGAGGCTGACTGCAGTCTGATCTCATGTCAGTATTCTGCGACACATGTGACTTAAACCACTGAAGTTACTTATTCATCGTCAAGAGGAAGTGCAAATGTCGAAATATACAACTAGGGCACGTTTTTGTCCGCATATATGATTATTGGGCAAAGTTGTTTGAAAGAAACTGACATCAAGATTTCTTGTCTGTCTCAGTGATTAGATTTCCTTCACTGTCTCCATTAATGGACAGTAAATAGTGTGTGTGTGTGTGTGTGTGTGTGTGTGTGTGTGTGTGTGTGTGTGTGTGCGTGCGTGCCAGTGTGCCATTATGTCTATTATTATTTTCTTTATCTAGGGGAAAAACTGGATTACATTTGTATTGATCTGCCTGTGTGCACATATGTTTAAAGAGCATTATTGGAGGGGGGACTTGTATATTTGACCAAAGTTGAATTTTGACATTTAGATCTATAGATATTGCATTTTGGATTTAAAGTCCTCATGTAGAGTATCTGGACTGAACCAGATGATGTGCCCAAGCAATAGTGCACTGTATGTGGAGCATTATAATGTGGAATACCATTATAATGTAAATAATGTACTGTACGTTATTATAGAAAATTGTAGTACTATTATTATGGAAAAAGTTAAGGCGCTGTACTAATTTCTGTATGTGTGTGTGTGTGTGTGTTTGTTGTGTTTGCAGGTTGGCTTGGTGTACATGTTCAACCTAATTGTAGGCACTGGTGCCCTGACGATGCCCAGAGCTTTTGCTACTGCTGGTTGGGTTGTAAGTCTGGCACTCATCATCTTTTTGGCTTTTATGAGGTAGGTGGTGTAATTCTATATCATCACCTGGGTGATTTGAAGGAACAGATCTGTTGTGATCACATGATCTGAGCACAGTTAAAGTGCTTTCAGTTTGAGTTTAATAATAATGTTTAAAAAAAGAAACATTTAAAAACGGATCATAGGAACAAAGATCTGTGAACTCGTTATACATCAGTGAAAATTCCATCTCGGTGATTTGCTCTCCTCGCCTGCTCTTAGTTACATGACCACTACATTTGTGATCGAGGCCATGGCTGCAGCCAATGCGCACCTACGCTGGAAAAGGAGAGAGCAGGAAGAGGTGAGTGAGTGGCGTCTCGTCCCATAAATACAACTTCAATCCTTGCTTTGTGGTGCATATATCATTTGGATATGATTGTCATTGTACTGTAGACTTAAAGGAAGCATTTCTGTAAATAATGAACAATTATGTGCTGAGACTGAGTGCATCATTGTTTAACACAGGAAAAGAAAAAGTTAAATCCAGAAGTTGGTTATATTTTTTTTTTATTTTTGGATCTCTCCACTCTCCCACCCCACCCACACCATTTTTTTCTCTCTCCCTAATTTTTTCACATCCAATTCCCACCTATCAAGGATTTCCTTCCCTATCACATAACCACCACCGACCAGGATGGGACAAAAGCATGTACACACCCCCTCCGTGACATGCCAGGTTAACTGCCTACCTCTTTTGAACCGTGCTGCCATGTGCTTTTGGGGGTGGGTCTGACACACTCGGAGGGAAGTCTCTATCCACTCCCTCGTACGAATGAGCTCGCAGACACCTGTGATGGGCTGGCGATCTCTGTGTGCATAGTGTTAATGTTTTCTTTAATCCCCCGATAAATAACCAATCAGATCGCACCGGTTCTGTGTAACAGCTGCAGTTATTCTGTGGTGCAACTTTTCTCTCCTGATGTAATCATGAAAGTGATTTCAAGTCATGTGTCTTATCCTTCTGTCATCAGATCCCGGTCCAGTTGGACCGATGTGTGTGACAGCATAATTTTCCATTGTCAAAAATGGAGATCACTCAAAAAAAAAAAAAAAAAACCCACTTCATTTCTGTCGAGATGGATTTGATTCAGTTTTGTTTCACCTCTCAGCAGATCAATAGCACTGATTCTAGTTCTGACTATTCGGACGATGAGATCACCTGCAGGGGGCGGTCGGATCCGGTGGAGACCCGGCCGATTCTCTCAGTTCGTAAGTATTTGGGTTTTTTCGTCAACTTCAATTTTTTTCTGTGTTGTTTTGGCAGTGAAATTTTATTGTTGTTTCACTGTTCAGAGCGTGCAGGGTCCGTGGACCTTTTTGATATTGTGGAGAGAGTAGAGATGGGACAAATGGCTTCAATGTTTTTCAACAAAGGTAAGAATTTTATTTTTATTCCCCGTCCTCGAAGTTTTCTCACATTTTTTTTTTTTTGAGGTGACAAATAGTGGAGATTATGGTCTACTGTATGTGATTCTATTATTATGTTAAAGCTTCTACTTTATTTTGCTACCCAAGTGGATCTGCACATTATTCATTCGTCCACTGATTTGCCAAACATACTATGTCATGGGGAGTTCTGAAGCCTCACTTGTCCAACCCTGTGTGAAGGACGGGTACTCCCTGAATAGCTTGCCAGTCGCAAGTCCAACACACATAACTATTCCCACTCACACTTGGGGGCAATTGGGAACTACCAATTAGCCTAAGGCTGTGCATACACTGTGTGATCTTTGGGATGTCATTGTTAAGCCTTGCTGTAACTGTATGAGTGAATCACTTCATTTCACTTCACTTATCCCTGAACATCTGAGGATGTCCTTGGGGCGCCTTCATGGCGAGACTTGGGCTGATTTGGCCTGGCGGAGCCCATCCCTCTCCAGGTCGTGGAAACACGCTAACGGCTTTGCAGCCTACTCTTTACGAAAGACAGCAATGGTTCTTTTACATGCCGCTCACTATAAACAGTGAAAGACATGGCCCGCCTTTGATAACCCAGTTAGCTGCACTGGGGGGGGGGGGACAGTGACAACCTTTTGGGGACTTGAACCCCCAACCTTAAGGTCAACGATCCTGCGCCCTAACCACTAGACCACCACTGCCCCTTGAGTGAATCAGATGTGACACAAATCCAAAGCTCACTCTATTCCTGCTGTATGCAACTTAACTGTTCACACTATACTTATGGAATAAGCATTTCTGACACAGAGCTAAAATAATGAATGACTGATTACAGAACTTGGAACTCACTCAGAACACAAACATTCACACTGCCTTGGGTGTATGCGAACACACACACACACACACACACACACACACACACACACAGTGGGACTTTATAGTTTTAACTGTATTTTTTCGAGTTGTGTTATAGACTACTATCTAGTTTTATCTAAATCAGAATTATTAGCTGATAAACATAATGTCCTTATAAATGCATTTCTCTCTCTCACACTCACACGCTCACAAGGCGGTCAGGAATAAAGCGCAAAGTTTAGGGGAATCGACAGTGTGATTCCCATTGGAGTAAAATACATGAGGACCGGCGCATGAGGAGTCAGAATTGGACTTTTCAATTGCACAGTGTCTGGCCTAATGTGCAGGAAAACAAACACTGCAGCAGATGTGTGGTTCCCAAGTTTTCTCTTCATTCCCAACTTTGCAAAAAAAAAAAAAAAAAAAGTCTTTACGAGCTGTTCAAACCTAAGTGCTGAAATCTTTCTGCTGAACTTTACAGTGTACAGTAAAACCTCGGCTGACGAACGCTTAAGCTCACAAACTTTTCGCCTCAAGAACATTAAATTTGCGAGCATATTGTCTCTGCTGACGAACTAGTTTTCGGCGGACGAATCAAACCACGCGGTCGAACAGCGCCACGGTGGCGGCCACGAGAAGCTGACGCACGTTCACGGCGTCACAGTTCGTCACCCCCTTTCTTTGAGTGCGGAAGTGGTTTGTGTTTGCTAGACATTTTGGACCATATTGAGTGTACTTTTGCTATTATGGGACCGAAAAAGACCCCACCACAGGCGGAGATCATTGAAAAACACGAACGAGGTGTGCGTTTGTGTGACTCAGCGTCCCAGTACCAGTACGCTAAGTCTACCATTGCTCCCATCCTTAAGAACAAGGAAGCTATTAAGGGTGCGTGTGTGGCTAAGGGTGTTTCCAAACAGTAGGCGTTTCCAAACTCTCCTTCCAAACAGTAAGTCCCTCCCTCCCTCCTCCTCCCACTCCATTCCATCAAGCCATCAACTACCATCACAAAGGTAAATAAAACCACTTTATTATACAGTACAGTTTATTTCTTTAATTACAATACAATAGCACATTTATTATACATAAAATAATGTATATTTTTGTGTAGTTTTAAGGCTTATTTAGTAGAAAATTATGTTTTATGGGGACCTGGGAACGGATTATTCTCATTTTAATGGTTTCTTATGGGAAATAAATGTTCGGAAGACAAACTTTTCGCCTCACACACACTTTCTGGGAACCAATTATGTTCGTGAGCAGAGGTAGCAGTGTATTTGCCAGAAATGTAACTAAAATTGTCTTTGGAGATGGAAGATTTTCTTCTGTCCATTACACTGTAAAAGATTAATTTTGCTTTTGTCCAGTGTGCTAACTCGTAAAGGCTTATAAAAAGTTGAAAATGCTTGCAGCTGCTTCTCTATCATTCTCTATGTTTTGTTAGTATATTTTACACATCAGTTATCAATTGTTTGCTGCTAACTGGAAAAACAATCAGATTACCCAACATGACCTCTAACATACTATTCACCCGAAAAAAATGGGTAAAAGTAATTTGAGTGAGTGGCCGAGAACCCAAAGCATTTCTGCAACACCGGAGTTTGAGTAATCAGGCATGATGAGCTGTATTAGACATTTAGAATTTATAACTCACAGACAACATTCACTTCACACAACTCAAACTCCATCAAATCAAAACCATCAGGAGTGTAGTGTGGTACTCAATACAACCAGAACTTATGAATGAACACAAGCCTGCAGTTGTGTGGGGGGTTGGGGGGGCCATCAGGGGCTTCAGACAAACTGCCCACATTCCTCCAAAAGGTCTGCCTCAATTACCCAACAGTCTTTTTTTTTTTTTTTTTTTTTTTTTTTTTTTTCCCCATCCCCTTGCACCATTGACAGTGATTGGCCATTTTAGTGTCTCTCTCTCTCTCACTGTCTGTCGAATGGTTCCTATCTAATCTATCTAATTATTGGCTCGTACCACAGAGGGGAGGACGCTATTGGAATGATTGGTGTCCGGCGTCGTTCAAACTTTGTCTTCTGGGCGATATCTTGAGAATGCTTGCTTGGATTTATATGAAATTTGGCCTGTAGGTTTGTCTTGCTGGTGCCTGATCTGGGATTAGTGTACACCAAAATCTGCACATAATTAATGAGCCAGCTGCACTTCAATTCTTTAACAGGACGGTTTTTATTTTGGTTTGAGGAGGATATAGATCAAGTTTAAAATAGACATTCCTGTCTGCTGCGACCTCCCTGCGGTCTTTTTGTTTCTTCCCTTCTCTGCTTAACACTCTTTAAAAACCTGAAGTCTAAAACCCAATAATCAACAAACCTGCAAACCTGGGACTGTCTCTCTCTTTTCTTTTTCAGTTTCAGTATAACTCGCACTTTGAGTGAAGTATGTTTTTAATAGCTGATATTTAGAGAGTTTTGTACATTATTGTTTACAATGAATTCTTTCTTTGTGAATTAACAAGATGTGACATTTTGCCAGGATTTTACAGTTTTTCTTTACTTAATATTAATGAAGAACAAACAGAAAAAACCCCAATAAAATGATATTCATATGAATTTATCATTTATATGCGACTGCTTTCAAGCCTTGTATGCAAGCCTTATTCAGGTAGTAAATCTGTGTTGTGATGAGCAGCTTCAGATATCATGGAGAAATTTCTGATGGAATTTTTACTCCTTCCTTTGGAATCACATTCCTGAAGGTCATTGTGTCTATTTTCCTCGTAATTCAGCTGTTAATGGGATGTAATTAAAGAGGATTAAATTGCCTTTGGTTGTAATTACAGACTCGCACACTATTGGTGCCTGGTTTAATCTTTTATCTCCAAGCTGCATTGAGGTGGGAAAGCTGCAGGTCGAGACTGAAGGCCGGGATAATGGAAATCTTAATTCGAAGGAGAATGACACCGACCTTGAGCTCCTAGATTGATGTTTTGCAGGTGTGTTCTTTGTGAAGTAGGTTCAGAATTCTGGCTTGATAATGATTGTCCTGTTAGACAACAGCTGACTTGACACTCTTGTATAAGTATGTAATATCTCAGCAGCATTACTTTTGGCATCTTCATAAAAGTATGAAAGATACTTGCAGTGCTTGCTTATCCAGGCTTTACTTTGTCTTCCTGAGTGTAAATATTGTCCACTAGGTGGTGCGGTTGTTTCACACATGTCCCACCCTGATACAAACACCGGAGGGCTTAGCTTTCTTAAGATCACTCACTTGCTACTTGTCTGCATAATTCTTCCATTATTCTCAAAGACTGAAGTGTTGAAATAACTCACTGTGCTCTAACCCCCCCCCCCCCCCCAAAAAAAAAAAAAAAAGAATGAAATGACCTCCTCTTCGTTGCCCAGGTGCCAAAGCAGGACAGTATTGGTTATTGAAGGATATAAAACCTTCACCATTAGCTCCAGGCTTGAACCATAAATTACCTGGGAAGGCTCGTCGCCTGCTTCAAAACAAGATCAGAAACATTGAGAAAGGCACAAAGTCTATATTGTCTTTCATATGCTTTATGCAGTAGCTCCAGAAATCATGCCAGCAGTCCTTTGTCTCCATAACGATGTGCTAGAGACGCCGTTGTAGGTGCATCAAGAAGATCTATTCCCTGGCTTGGGACTATCAGTAAAATAAAATGGTCAAACGCACTGTGCCTTAGAGTGTAAGTGCAGTAGTCCTTTTTTTCCCTTCCCAGAAGGACATGTATGTAATTCTTTACCCCATAGAAAATTTGTACTTTGTATGGTGTGTGTACCGTATATATAATGTACGTGTCTGTGTGTTGGGGAGGTTCTTGGAGTCCCGGTTAGGTAATGGTCCTTTTATTTAAGCAAAGGCTAAGACTGCTGGACTGTGTTTTAGTCCCTGATGACACAGGGTAGACAAGAGAAAGACAATCAGATGGCCCCCTGATCCAAAACAGCCGCAGCCTGTTGGAGTTAATGATGTGATGCTGTGGCCCCACAGCCTTCGGCTTCTTCTTAAATCACTCTAAATTGAAGAAGTAATATAATGTAAACTCAGATGTTTAAGCCTTATTTCCTTCTATTTTCACTTCAATTTGTGGAAAAAACGGAGTGATAGCCTTTCTTGTTTAAGATCCATTTTACCTTGTATAAATCCTCTACTTTACTACCGGTATAGCTGAGCTCACATGTAAGCAATCCTAACCGAATGTACAAGTGAATTTCAGTTCGAGGGTAATCCAGTATATTTTCGGCGGTAGGCGGTCGAATTTGAGCAGTGCTGGCCTGGTGGAAGGCAGTGGTGGTTTGGTGATAAAAGGTGCTGGATCGCTGATTTTAAGGTTGGGGGTTCGAGTCCCACTCTCCACGAGGTTGTCACTGTCTTTGATCACCCCAGCGAACTGGGTTATCAAAGGCCGGCCGTGTCTCTCACTGTTTAGGGTGAGAGGTTCATGTAAAAGAACCATTGCTGACTTTCGACAAGAGTAGCTGCAAAGCCGTCAGCGTGTTTCTGTCCCTTGATAAAGGGTTGTGTCAAGAAGGGCATCTGACGTAAAAAACCTACGCCAAATCAAACGTGCAAATCAGATGATTCACTGTGGTGACCCCTGAAAAAGGGAAAAGCCGAAAGAAGATATATATAAACAATAATATTCTGATTGATTATTAATGGTGGTTCCTTTGTCGGTGTACTTGCCGCTCAAGTTGCTTTTCACAACACACGGAGGAATCACATCTCGGGTCTGTTCCGTTTGCGCTTGGATCTGATTCTTTGGGACGTATTACAGGGAACTTATGGGAAATGTATATCAGCTCTGCAGGAATCTATTTATATAAAATATTAAAAAAATTCTCCAGTTTTCTTTTTCTTTAATAACTAGTTCATCTTGGATTTCCCACATAATCTTTGATATAAAATGGGATTTTCCTTATCAATGCTCGTCGGAAAGCTGATCTCGTCTGTAACGCGTCCAAAATAAATAGTAAATCCATATTTTTAATTAATAAAAACCTCTATCAGATAATTATGCTTGGATCTGACATGAGTGTCTATCCAATAAGCCAAAGCTGATCAGCTTATACTTAAATGCACATCAACAGGACCCACTGGACTCAAGACAATCAAATGGAGGTTACTTATAAAATATACAGAGAGAAGAAAGTGCAAAAAGTCATGAATGGAAGCACTTGGATTTATTTTATTTACATTTTAGGAGCAGTTTCAATGCGATACTTAATACACAGCCAGTGCAGAGTCATGTGTTTGAAGGTAATGGAAGACATTGTGCATTTTCTCGTCCAGCCTGAAACCAACCAAACATAAAGTTGCATTATTTTGTGGTTATATCACCTACATGTTATTTTATCCTTAAAGAAACCCCAGATCATCATATTCGCTCCACCATGCTTCAGAAATAGGGTCAACCTTTTTTACATTTGTAGCATTTGGCAGATACTCTTATCCAGAACGATTTACAAATTTTCTTTATTCTACACTCCAAATGTTATTTTTACCCCAAACACCGCAAAACTTCGATTCATATGTTTATAGCACATTGTCCCCCATCCTCCATTTCGAGGTTTGATCATCAAAATGTAAATATTCCATTCATTGTACCAAGTTTTCATGCACCTCTTTCATGTCACAAAAGCAACGGAGCCAGAACAGTACTGGGTTTAAACGGCATCTCGACCTACCGTTCATCAGAGTTAATTATTTAAAATGTTTTTTTTTTTTTTTTTTTTTACCTTTGATTTGATTTTAAGTGAAATTATTATTATGTAATGTTTTCAGTACTTGAAATTATATAAGAGCTATTTCTTGCTGTAACTGCTTCTTGCTAAAACCATATGAGTTCAAGTTGTGGCCTTGAGAAAGTTTTGAAGCACATCAATATAACGGTCAGAAGTTGTACAGCGTTGCACCACTCTCTTCAAAGACTTAAAGCCCCATGATGCCAACATTGCAACAGCACTCCGCACAGTCAGTCGCCCCGAGTGCAAAGTTTTTCGTTTAGCATTCGAGACTTGTATCAGACCAATGGCAAAAAAATTTGTTTCTTCACACACCCACTTAAATAAAGATGACTTGCATTACTGCACAAGAGAGCAGTGTCTTTCAAAAAACACATGATTCCCCTGTATTCACACACAAACATACATGTATAAATGTTTTTTTTTTTGAGGGGGGGGTAAAAATATCACTGATAAACCATTCTAAACGGAATACATGTGTGTATGCATGTTTGTGTATGTATAAATAACACACACAGTGGTATCTGACCTTACAAAATTAATCCGTTCCGAGGGCAAGCTTGTAAGTCAAAATATTTGATAGCTAAAACAAAAATTCCCATAGGAAATGATAGAAAATCGATTACACTGGAGCCTCTGTACTCGAACTTAATCCGTTCCACACGGTTGCTCGGATTCCGATTTGTTCGGATTCCCAATCCGCTTTTCCCATTACAAGTAATGTAAATGGTCTTAATCTGTTCTTTTGAACAGAAGTTAACGGTACCATAACTCATCCCATAGGTCCTCAAATTAAGTGAAAAAATTATTGAATACAGTACACTATGTTATGGTTTGTGTTGTGAGAGACTTTCTAACTTTTCTGTGGTTTTTATTTTAGTGTTCTGCTCTCTCAGGAAAGAGCATGTTGGAGAGGGTCGTGGCTCAAACACGTGGGATGGAGTGCTAAACACACACATTTAATCATTTCCATTTAATCACAGGCTATACAGACTAGCAGCGCTCTTCCCAGTGCGAGAAGACTGTCCTTCTTGAGCTCTCAGCTCTGTGCTCAAGCAGTTCAAGCTTTAGTTTGATTTCCGTGTTTCTCCAGTCTCGATTACAGATTTCCCCGTTTCATCTATGAAAACGGCTGTGCTTTATTGTTCACAGGGAAGGCACTAGTGCATGAGCACTAGAAACAATAACTCGGGCACGAGAGCACTAGAAACCTGTGAACAGTAAAGCACAACCCGTTTTCATAGATGAGAGTGTGTTCGAGCTACGCCCTTCTCCAACGCGCATTTCAACGTGCAATTCTTTTCTGAGAGACCATAACACACTAAAATGAAAAACCACAAAAAAGTTAAAGCATAAGAACAATAAATATCAGAATTTTAACCTTTGTGGTGTTGAGCAGTTGGCATATGTAAATGTTGGAGAGGGAGAGAAGGTGGAGGTTTCCCTTCCAGTTGAGGTAAATCAGCCAAAGGTGTTTTTTACTCTTGCTACTGTTTTGCATGGATGACTTTCTTTTCTTGAAGAACATTTCTAACGTGGCTTGTTTCTGCCTTCTTTTCAAAACCTTATGGAAGTGGCTCATGACCTCATCGTTAAAGGTGTTCACAGCGCTGCTAGCGCTTTAGCTTACATACATACATACATACAGACATGCATCCTCTTCAGCTTCGTTTAGGCGGTTATGCCTATAAGCCAATCTGTGGATTTTCTGTTCGGTACTCTAAATCGTATTTGTCGCTGGAGGTGGTATATGGTGTTAGTGATTCGATAGCTTTAGTGTTTTAGTGCTAGCTTTAGCTTTAGTACTGTATCAACTACTTCCGGACTTCCCCAGGACAGCTTTATTGGTAGGCCTCCATCAGTCCCGAAGGACTATGGCTGCGCTCTGGCTGGTACCCCAGCTGGTGATACCCCCCAGTGCGCAGAGCCTGGGTAGGAAGTAATGAGGGACAGGCTGTTACCCAAACAGCAAGTCCCCCCCCCCCCCCCGTCTCGGCGCCACCGGAAGGATCCAATGGAAGGGCAAATGCCGATACGACTGGGTTCCAGTGCCGCTGCAGGAGAGAATCTACGGTCAATTTAGAACGGCCAATTAAACCCGCACAAGCATGGGGAGAACATGCAAACTCCACACAGAAACGCCCAGGCCGGGAATCGAACCCAGGCCTTCTTGCTGTGAGGCGGACGTGCTAACCACTACACCAACGTTTATTAGGGTGATACATAAAGCACCGGCCTGATGAGCCAATAAGCTTGGGTGTAAAAGCCCAAACAGACCTTACATAGTATCAACAACTTTCGGACTTCCCCATAACATGCATAGTATCAACAACTTCCAGAAGTTGCACACTTTTCCTCCCTCTCGGTCTCCTTTTTCCTCGCGCATTTCTTGAGTTCGACTTCCGGGTTTTATTCTGTTTCTGGGATGATAAGTCACGACTTTTTTGTTCGGATTCCCATTTGTTCGGTCTCTCGAGCGTTCGGATTCCGAGGGTACACTGTAATCTGTTCCAACCCCCTCCCAAACTCGTATAACCTGACACAAACATGTATATTTGACCTAATATATTAAAGATAAACATGTAAAAACAATAAATATTTCATAATAATAATACAGGTACATTAACATTTAATAATAAAACAAGAATAAACAAGAAGTCAACTGACCCTTCCGATCATCGGCTGTGGTAAAGATGTCACATGGGTAGGCATGAGGTGGTGTGGAACAGAGTAGGAGGAGGAGGAGAATTTTGTGCATGTGCACGCTACGAATGCCAGTGAGAAAAGGCTAGGGTTGAATTCCCCCAAGGCCAGTGCTTCTCAAATTGGGGAGGGGCATGTTGTGATGTTGTTTCGGTGTATGACCCTGGGAAACATGCTTTTTTGCCATAGTGTACTAGAATTAAGTGTAATTGTGCACCTACTCTAGAGGATGCACAATTACACTAGGTGGCTTCACCAGAGGGGAAAAAGCACCAAGCAAACGATATGAAGTGCAGTGAACGCTATTTATAGTCGCTGGGGCGGGTGATTTTATTCCACCCCCCTACCCGTAGTCAGCATCACAGAAAATAATTGAGGGATCCCTCGCTACTTCTCGCTTCAATTCATGTGGCTTCAGTGCATTGTTTTTTTGTTGTTTTTTTTAAAAAATAAATATTCATCGAATTAAAAAATGAGGAAATTAAGGAAGAAGAGGGGAATAACTTAAGGAAAATGCCACAACAACAAACAAGGCCAGTTATGCAAAAACAAAACCCCTAAACAAACAACAAAAAAACAACCCAATATCTCCCATCAAAACTAGTTGCATTTTTGTGAGGTGTGTGTGTGTGTGTGTGTGTGTATACAGTATTATACAGTATTTATATTTTATTTCCATCTTATGCATTATTTTTCAATGTTTAATTTTCATTATAAGCATTTATAGCATTGAATATGTATTTATTGATATTATATACACACACACACACACATGTGGGTATACGTCAGTTGGAGGGATGATCCTACTTCGCGGAATTCGGTAGTTATGGGGGGATCTCGGTCCCAATTAACCGTGGAAACTCAGGGATCCCTGTATTTTTATTTTTTGCTCCAATGTCTCATATCGACTTTTCTGACACCGCTCCTTTGGGTGTCCTTTGGGTTGCCTGCCTTCCAAAATTGACCCAGCTAGTGAGAAGGCATAATAAATACGATGGACCGGCCCATTATCTGGACCAACCTTCCATTTGCATTGCCCTGTTTTCAGGACTGTGACACCGGTGGGAGGTCTTGGGTTCACGCACAGTCGTTGACTGAGAGCTGGGTGTAGATTGTGAACAGTAGCCACAGACGCAATTGTTTTCAGTTCAATGTTTGGATTTGTAATTTTTCTCCTCTATGAATCCATATTCAAAATATATATATATATATATATATATACGTTTCTCGAAGTTATTTGTGGTCTAATGTATAAATTTAAGCACTGAATATAAATAAATTTAAATGGAAAAATTCAATGTTCTGGTCGTCAGGACGGTGCGTACACGGTGATAACGGCTGAGAGTGCACCTTCCAGAGCATCTAAATTATGTTTTCCAAAAACTTGACACTGAATGCAGGTTGTAGCAGAAGCCAAATTTTGTAAAAATGTTAGCCAAAAGCCAAATGTTGAAGCAACAAGATTTGGGATACCTGACACTTGAGCGCCACGCTTTGTACATTGCCGAATATATGCATCATTTAAAACCTTATTTTATGCTCCTTCATGCAAGCATGTTTTTTTTTTAATGGATCCACACGGTGGCGTAGTGTTCAGCACACTCACCGCACAGTAAGAAAGGTCCTTGGTTCGATTCCCAGCTCGGGCGTTTGTGTATGAAGTTTGCATGTTCTCCCCGTGCTTGCGTGGGTTTCCTCCAGGTTCTCCGGTTTCCTCCTACAATCCCAAAACATGCACAGTAGGTTAATTGGCTATTCCAAATCACCCCCAGGTGTGAGTATGAATGGTTGTGTGAGTGTTGGCCCTGCGATGGCCTGGCGAGTTGTCCACGGTATACCTCGCCCAGAGCCTCCCCTTGACCCTAATTAGGATTAAGTAGTGCAGAAAATGAATGAATCACAATACTGTAACTTGCTTTGCGCAAATAACAAAAGGCCCACTATTATCTTCCCCAAAAAAGTAGGCATTTGTTCACCTTTCTTAAAATCTCTGACTCACGTTCTTCATTATTTTTCTTTGGCAGTATTTTGAGACCTGCTAGCAGCAAGATAACTTGCAGTCTTTCTAGAGCAATGATTCTTAACCTTGTTGGCGATACTGAACCCCACCAGTTTCATATGCTCATTCACCGAACCTTTCTTTACTGAAAAATAAAATAATAATAATAATTTTTTTTTTTTTCAAATTCAAGACATAGGTATATGTTTTTACTGGGGCACCAAAATGAACCGTGCATTAACATCACTGTGTTCAAAGAACAAAACCAATACAATGCATGAACTCCCCCATCACAGCTACTTACATTTTTATGTGAGGTGCGCATCTGAGTGCGTGCACGCGCATGTGTGTGTGTTTGTTTTATTTACATCTTATGCATTATTTTTGAATGTTTAATCATTATAAGCATTTATAGTATTGAATATGTATTTATTGATATTATATGTACATATACATGTACGTACACGTCAGTCAGCACAGGATTGATCCTACTTTGCAAATAATGCAGATAGGACGCCGACGAATATCACGTCCCGTTATATATATGAATCCATGTTGTACATATTCGTCTGACCACTTTCTTCACTATGTTTTACTCAACATAGTATGGATTAAAACATTTAAGAAAGAAATCACACGACGTACCATAACAACAGTCACAATTCGACTACTGAGCGCACCAAATTTCCTGCAGCACAGATTGGCGAAGCAATGTAGCGTGATCACCTGCAGCCAGTGATGGCCAAGAGGGCCGTGTCGTCATGAATATGAGTCAGGTGTGTGTTTTGATCTCCGCCGAACCCCTGAGACTGACTCACCGAACCCCTAGGGTTCGATCGAACCCAGGTTAGGAACCACTGTTCTATAGTTATGAATAATTGGCGGTTTAATTAAAATAGGTTTGCTGCCACCTACAGTGGTAATTGGTAGTTTGAATCGTGTTTATGTTCTTTTAAAGCTTACATGAGCCACAAAAAAAATTAGTTGGCATGCCGGATTTCGAACTTGTTATCGATGTTAATGCCTCTTGAGAAAGCAACTGAAATGAGGCGCTTAATTAGCATCCTTAATGATCCCTTGTTAAGAGTCATTAATTACAGTTCATGCTGGGAGATGTAGTTCCTTTTTAAGTTCAGAGGCAGCATTGCCAGGGGTCACATCAATGCTTTGAGCTCATGTGAACCGGACACGTAAAAGCTCTCCGGATTGTCCACGTGTCGTCCCCCCCCCCCCCCCTCTGGGCGGACTTGATCCTGGGGCCATAGAGCCAGGAAGGCTGGAAGCTGCCCAGAGGTAGATGGGAAAAGTCAGCTGTGGTAGTATGGCCAACTATTATGTGCACAGTCAGCAGGAGTTTTCTAACAGCTATAGGTGGGATAACACAAGGAATTGTCAGAGGCAGAGATACTGACTGGAACAAGAGCTCCATATGAAATGAAGTGCAGATAAGGTGCGGCCAGAGATGGGCACAGTCAGATCCACAATCAGAAACAGAATGAGCCATGATGGCCAACTCAGGAGCAGAAATAGATCTAAGAAAGGGATCAGAAACGGAGCAAGGAGCTGGGGCAGGAGTAGAGTGATGAGCACATCCAGCCGAGGAAACGAGAGGAGACAGAAGAGGAACAGTGGCTAAAACTGATCTGCTGGGATTGTTGGAAGAATTCAACATAAACCTGATCAAACTCAAATAAGTATTTTTATCTTGACTTCATCAAATGAAAGTGAAATGCAGTCCTTGTTTCAACAGTCCACAGGTGGGCCCCCCTGAAGAGCTGTGGCAGTCACGCTGTGAGCTGGAGCAAGGGGCTGGACTCAAGTTTAAACTCCTTAGTAGCACATGTGTCTGTAAAAACGATTAACAGGAAATTTGGAACAAACATTCAAAAAACCGACCGCATGCACATCTGTGTTGCCGGTTCTGGAAATATCCAGGAAATTTGCACCTCTCTTGTGAAGGAATGAGACAACATTCCACTCAGTGATGTGATTCATGCGATGTTCCTGTGGTTTACTGCACTATACTGTCGGCCCCCAATTTACAAAATTGATCCGTTCCAGAGCCCGTTTCATATTGCGGGGATTTCGTATGTAGGGATCGCAGCTTAGATGTTAAACGCCTAATTCGTTCCAAGTCTCCAGTCCTTGGACTGGATAAACCCCATAAACCCTTTAAAAATGATAAAATTACACCAATTTTGATGAAATATGTGTTAACAGGAAAAGAAAATTATTTATTCAACCATGAAACCATTTTTATTAACGCAAAT
The DNA here is from genome assembly GCA_024760905.1 of Plotosus lineatus. NCBI lineage: Eukaryota > Metazoa > Chordata > Actinopteri > Siluriformes > Plotosidae > Plotosus > Plotosus lineatus. Next base: position 17,362,442 of record CM045738.1, read on the forward strand.
ACACACCCCTCTCTCTCTCGATCTACTTGTCTCTCGAGCGCGCTGCGGGCCACGCCCACAAGACGTGGAATTCAAAGCGCATTCCTTGCTTGACAAACTCAACTTTAATTTGATTCCTTGAGGGATCGGGATGCTCGATAAGCTCAAATGCACCCACATTTATTAAACATTTACTGTATTAAAACAACTTAAAAAAAAGCGTTATTCCTTCTCTCTTTCTGTCTCTCTCGTGCGCACACTGCGGGCCACGCCCACAAGAAGTGAATTCAAAGTGCATTCCCTGCTTGACCATTTACTGAATTAAAACAACTTAAAAAACTAAACTAAAGCGTTTCCACGTCACTGTGACACGCAGTGTAGAGCCAATCCTTTCTGTACTCCACTGTGTGGGTGGGTCCAATAGCTTCAAACTCCAATTTTATTGGATTATAACAACAACTACAGACTGCGCGTGTTGTTTGAGTAAAGAGGTAAATTTCCCTCGTTTTGATTGGCTCATTTCCATGAAGCCAAGCACAGCTGCAAAGCAAACACAAAAGGACAGACATGGAAAAACTTTAACCCGCAGAGCAGCTGATTGCCAAAACTTGGGATGGGCTTCCTGCCACATAAACACTTCAGTGTGTGATTCCAATAAAATTAGAGTTTCAAGGTATCGGACCCGCCCACACAGAAAGGATTGGCTCTCAGCTTTGCGCCACAGTGATGGGGCATTGAAAGTAGATGAATAAATTTGCTCTGAGCAGTTAGAAAGTGAAGCTGCATCATCTTCTGCTTGGCCTTTTAAAATGCTGGCGCTGCCGGCAGCACAAACAACCATCGTACACAACACTTGCACTGCACTGCCATGAGTCATGCTTCACCACTTTTGCGGTCGTCAAGTTGCTCAGACGAAACTCGCATAGGTCGTAAGTCGACGACTCGCTGTATTCAATGCATTATACAAACTACTGTAATATATCTTGGTCTGTCTATTTAATGCATTTATGGAACAGTACAGCAATATTCCAATGTATCGATACATCGGAATTTTTTTTAATCAATATATCGATCATATTTGAATGACACCCCTAGCATGTATTGCGGTATATTGCAAGAAGAATTTTAAATTTAAAGTGAGTTTTTGAAATAAAGAGACATCGACAACATTAAACACTAATAATCACCTCAGTATGCAACTGATCACACTTTAATAAAATATAACAAAGTTAAATAAGTGAATAAAAATGTAGATTTAGCACAAAAAAACCCTGAAATGACGCAGTTATCCAGTTGAACATTTTCAATCTGAGATCTGAACAACAAATTCGGAATTAAGTCATCTCGAATAAATATTAAACTTAAAACTGCATTCGACAGCTTCATAATCTAGATTATTAAGATGACGCAATTGTTTGAAAATCTCAAACTCTGATACATGTAGCTTCAAAACCTTTGGACTATCTTCTACTTTTCCTTTCGGCTTTTCTCTTTTCTCAGAGGTCGCCACAGACAAACTAGGTATATTAAAGATACCAGTAAGTTCTCAAAAAAGTAATCATGAAATGAAAATTAATCAACATTAGACCTGAAGCACTAATAATCAGTGTAGCTCTTGAATACTGGAACACGAGTTGAGAACTGCAGGTAGAAATTCACTCAGGTGTAAATTCAACTTTGTTAAATTGAAATGATGTTTGTATTTCAGTTCACTGTCCATTGTTCGCAAATATATTTGTCACTTACGTGATTTAAACCATGTTCTTTTCAAAAACACCAAAGTATCCACGTGCTTTGGCTTCAGAGTTGCCCTTTTGTCTGTGACAATGGCACCAGCTGCTGAACTCACCCTCTCAAAGGGAACACTGGTGGCAGGTATGCATAGATAGCTCTTGGCCAGTCTGGCCACAAGAGGAAACTTGCTTTCATTTTCTCTCCACCAGTCCAAAGGATTGGTTGTCAAGCCCCCATGTGTGAACTTGTTCCTCTAGCTGTGGCCATCTAGCTGTTAGGCCGTGATTAACTTTTTTTTTGTTTGTTTGTTTGTTTCTTTTCTTTATTTGCAGTAATAATGATCTCTGCTTTTCTGCCCTCTTGTTGCATTTTTGCGGTTGTGAGTGTAAAAATAAACATGTGAAATTATATTTGTTATTATTGCGATGAACAGAATTGCAGGGATCCCTCACTTTCCGCGGTTAATTGGGACTAAGACTCCCCATGACCACCGAATTCTGTGAAGCAGTATCGACCACCCCCCCACTGACGTGTACGTACTTATATGTATATAATATCAATGAATACATATTCAACGATATAAATGCTTGTAATAACAAATGTTCAAAAATTTTGCAGAAGATGTAAATAAAATAGAAATACAGTTGGCCCTCAACTTACGAAGACCCATGTGTACGAAATCCCCGGGTTATGAAAAACATTTTCTTGGGTTTCTGTCCCCGGGATACGAAACAACCCCCCCTTACGAAAAGAAATTCAAACACGCCAATCGATGCGCGAGTTGCTCTCTCATTGGCTGTCTCTCAACATCCCACCCCGCTGGCCTCCCAGATAGAGACAGAAGGAAGCTTCACTCTTTAGTTTTTGGTTTAGTTTTTTAAGTTGTTTTAATTCAGTAAATGTTTAATAAATGTGGGCGCATTTGAGCTCATCTAGAATTCCGATCCCTCAAGGAATCAAGTTAAAGTTGAGTTTGTCAAGCAGGGAATGTGCTTTGAATTCACGTCTTGTGGGCATGGCCCGCAGCGTGCTCGAGACAGAGATGGAGTGAGAGAGAGAGCGAGAGAGAGAGAGAGAGAGAGAATAACAATTTTCTTTTTAATTTTTTAAGTTGTTTAACTCAGTAAATATTTAATAAATGTGGGTGCATTTGAGTTTATCTGGAATTCCAATCCCTCAAGGAATCAAATTAAAGTTGAGTTTGTCAAGCAGGGAATGCGCTTTGAATTCCATGTCTTGTGGATGTGGCCTGCAGCGCAAGTGCGAGAGAGATGGAGAAAAAGGTGTGTGTGTGTGTGTGTGTGTGTGTGTGTTGTTAAAAAATGTTTAATAATGGTTTAATTAATATGTTAATAAAATGGTTTAATATGTTAATAAAATGTTTAAATGGTTTAATAAATAATTTTACTTTTAACACATTTCATACAAAATTGGTGTACTTTTATCATTTTTAAAGGGTTTATGGGGTTTATCCAGTCCAAAGAGTGGAGCCTTGGAACGAATTAGGCGTTTAACATGTAAGATGCGACCCCTACTTACGAAATCCCCGCGTTAAGAAAAGGGCTCTGGAACGGATTAGTTTCGGAAGTTGGGGGCCGACTGCACACCCGCATACAGATGCATGTGCGCACCTCACATAAAAATGTAAATATAAAAATAAAGTAGTTTTGATGGGGGGTGTTGGTTTTTTTTTGTTTTGTTTCGTAATTGGCCTTGTTATGCCGCATTTTGCTTAACTTTTTCTCCTAGACTTACTTAATTTCCTGATTTTTTTAATAAATAATTAAAAAAAATTTTTTTTTTTACATCGCAATGCATTGAAGCCGCATGAATTGAAGTGTGAAGCAGCGAGGGATCCCTATACGGTAGGCCCTCGATATTCGCGGGGGTTTGGTTCCGGCCCCTCGAGTGAATGAAGATAATCTGCGAATTGTGTACCCGGAAGTAAAACTCCATGCATCATATTACATACCGAATCAGCAACCGGAAGTAAAATACTATGTATCTATTACATGTGCTAAAATATGCTTCTTAAACACATTCTATAGACAGTCTTACTCATTAATTCACTATTAATGTAGTCATGATTAAGAAAAGCTTTTTAATTTTGTACTGTGATATTTATTGATAATAAAATATAAACATTGGACAGCATACATATAAAAACACCTTTAAATGAATTCTCCTTGAAACATACAGCACTGTAGTTTTCAAAAATGGAACCCTGTCATATGCTTTCTCCAGATCCACAAGACACAATGCAGCTCCCTCTGTCCTTCTCTGTACTTCTCTATTAACATCCTCAAAGCAAACCGCATCTGTGGTGCTCTTTCTTGGCATGAAACCAAACTGTTGTTCACAAATGCTGACCTCTGCCCTGAGTCTAGCTTCGACTATTCTTTCCCATAACTTCATCATATGTCTCATCAACTTAATCCCTCTGTAGCTGCCACAACTCTGCACGTCTCCCTTGTTCTTAAAAATGGCCACCAGCACACTTCTCCATTCCTCGTGCATCCTCTCACTCTCGAAGACCTTGTTGAGTGTTCTTGTCAGAAAATCTACTGCTACGTCTCCTAGACACTTCTGTACCTCCACTGGTATGTCATCAGGACCAACTGCCTTTCCATTCTTCATCCTCTTCAATGCCCTCCTCACTTCTCCTTTAGTAATCTTTACTACTTCCTGGTCCTCAACAGTCACCTCTTCTACTCTTTTATTTATTTATTTATTTTTTCTTTTCTTTTTTTTTCTTCTTTTCTCTCTCATTTTCCTCATTCATCAGCTCTTCAAAGTACTCTTTCCATCTTCCCAGCACACTTCTGTCATCAGTCAATACATCTCCCTTTCGGTCCTTAATCAATCTAACTTGCTGCACGTCCTTCCCATCTCTATTTCTCTGCTGTGCCAACCTGTATAAATCATTTTCTCCCTCTTTACTTTCCAACCTATCACACGTCATCCTACGCCCTCTGTTTGGCCTTTGACACTGATACTTTAGCTTTATGCTGTGTCTCCCTGTAGTCCTGTTTATGGTCCTCTCAATGTCCCACTTTTTCTTAGCTTAACCTCTTCCTTTGTACACACTCCTGCACTTCCTCATGCCACCACCAAGTCTCCTTATCTACTGTCCTTCCAGAGGACACACCAAGTACTCTCATACCTGTCTCCCTGATCACATTAGCTGTAGTTGTCCAGTCATCTGGAAGCACTTCCTGACCACCCAAAGCCTGTTTCAAGTCCTCCTTGAAGACAACCCGACACTCCTTCCTTTTTCAGCTTCCACCACTGTCTTCTGCTCTGCCTTTGCCTTCTTCACCTTTCTTACCATCAGCATCATCTTGCACACCCACCATCCTATGCTGTTTGGCAACACTCTCCCCCACTACTACTTTGCACTCACTGACTTCCTTCAAATTACATCGCCTACACAAGATGTAGTCTACCTGTGTGCTCCTATCTCCACTTTTATAAGTCACCCTATGCTCCTGTCTCTTCTGGAAGAAAGTATTCACCACAGCCATTTCCATCCTTTTTGCAAAATCTACCAATAGCTGTCCTTTTGTGTCCTGGATACCAAACCTGCCCATCACTTCCTCATCCCGTCTGTTGCCTGCACCAACATGTCCATTGAAGTCTGCCCCCAATGACCACTCTTTCACCTCTGGGGGTACTCTGCATCACTCCAGAATCTCTCCTTCTCTTCTCGCCACATCCTGCCTTTGGGGCATAAGCACTAACAACATTGAACATCACACCTTCAATTTCTAACTTGAGGCTCATCACGCTGTCTGACACTCTTCACTTCTAGAACATTCCTGACCAACCCCTCCTTCAAGATGACCCCTACTCCATTTCTCTTTCCATCCACACCGTGATAAAACAGCTTTTTCAGCCAGCTCTCAAGCTTTTCCTGTCATAATTCCAACATTCAAAGTCTCCACTCTCAGTTCTAGACTCATGCTTTTCCTCTTCTCTCTCTGCCTATGGACATACCTCCTGCCTCATTTTCTTCGACCTCTCCTTCTTCGACCAACAGTAGTCCAGTTTCCACCAGCACACTGTTGGTTAACGGCACCAATGGTGCTCGTTGTTAACCCGTGCCTTGACCGATCCGGTATGAAATTTGTCTTTATGGTTTGCATTTTGTATTCTGGCAAAAGTTTTACGCCGGATGCCCTTCCTGTTGCAACACTCTGCATTTATCCGGGCTGGGCACCGGCATGAATGAGGGCGTACACTTGTTTGCCCCCCCCCCCCAAACAGCTGCTTTTATTTTTATATACTTTTTTTTTTTTTTTTTTTTTTTTTTTTTTGAAATGTCAACTTTAAACTTAATGCAATGGCTGGTGGCGCTAGGGAGCTGTAAATGTATTTTGGCTTAAATAGATTAAAAACCTTTGTTTTGGTGGTAAAGCTTGTAAACGATTGCTGTGCTTGAACTCTTGATTTCTGTAATGCTCTATTTAGCTTATTGTTTGAATGGACATTATACAATTCTGGACTTGTAATGATTATGGATTAGAGTATGGTGTGTAACGTGGCGTGTTAGAATTGATTTTTCCTCTTCCCTCATTCGAATGGATTGATAGGAAACAGGTGGCAGTGTTACCCTGCTTTTGTCTGGCAAAAGCTACATTAATCAAACCTGTTGGGGGGGAAAGGGGGTTTAATGTTGACTTTTTGATTTACTGTTAATGGACTGGAAGTGCTAATTTGCCATTTAGTAATGAATGAGCCGATGAGGATTGCGGTGTTGTTGGGAGACCCTCATGAGCTCGGATGTGTAATGGATATCCGATACAGTCCCCCTTGGTCTCAACAGCCTTTGATGTCTTGGTTTGGCATCCACACTACCAGGGCTGGATGGATGAAGTCAGTGAGGACCACTCAGACATGAGAAAGAAAAGAGCAAAGCAAAGTTTATCACAAAGTCATTGCTTTCTTAATTAGGATGAATAATATGAAGACATTTCATGAGCGTGTCCATCATAATAAATTTTGGCACCAGGTGCCTATCGCATCTTAAAAAAATTCTCTTGTTTGAATGACTCCAGATGAATATTGAAAGGGTGATTGGTATGGTACGTACTACTGTCCTGGTGAAGAGTGATGTGTAGTTATCAGGGAAGTTACACTGTCTTGCCAAAAATCACACACTCCAGTATTTCATTGGACCCCCCCGCATTTATGTGCACTGACAAACTTTCAGCAACCTAACTGAACATCAGCATGGTTTTTATTCATCGTTCATCATAAACTTTTATCAAAATACTTCATTGATCCTGGAGGAAATTTGTATTTTATAGATCTTTTTTCTACAATAAATGATCAGATTACTTTATTGATCTCGGAGGAATTTGTGTGCACTCAGTTGCTCCATACAAGGAAGAGTGAGAGAAACTCATCATCATCATCATCTTCTTCTTCCGCTTAGTCCAGGGTTGGGTCGCGGGGGCAGCAACCTTAGCAAAGAGGTCCAGATGTCCCTCTCCCGAGCCACTTCCTCCAACTCTCCCGGGGGGACACCGAGGCGGTCCCAGACAAGACATAGTCCCTCCAGCGTGTTCTAGGTCGACCCCGGGGTTTCTTCCCGGTTGGACATGCCCGAAACACCACACCAGGGAGGCGTCCGGGGGGCATTCTGACCAGATGCCCGAGCCACCTCAACTGGCCCCTCTCAATGCGGAGGAGTGAGAGAAACTCTTGATAAAGAAATTCTTCTCAAAAAATTAGCATATTGTGATAAAGTTCATTATTTTCTCTAATGTACTGATAAACATTAGACTTTCATATATTTTAGATTCATTTCACACCAACTGAAATATTTCAGGTCTTTTACTGTTTTAATACTGATGATTTGGGCATACAGCTCATGAAAACCCAAAATTCCTATCTCAAAAAATTAGCATATTTCATCCGACCAATAAAAAAAGTGCTTTTAATACAAAAAAAGTCAACCTTCAAATAATTATGTTCAGTTATGCACTCAATACTTGGTCGGGAATCCTTTTGCAGAAATGACTGCTTCAATGCGGCGTGGCATGGAGGCAATCAGCCTGTGGCACTGCTGAGGTGTTATGGAGGCCCAGGATGCTTCGATAGCGGCCTTAAGCTCATCCACAGTGTTGGGTCTGGTGTCTCTCAACTTTCTCTTCACAATATCCCACAGATTCTCTATGGGCTTCAGGTCAGGAGAGTTGGCAGGCCAATTGAGCACAGTAATACCATGGTCAGTAAACCATTTCCCAGTGGTTTTGGCACTGTGAGCAGGTGCCAGGTCGTGCTGAAAAATGAAAATCTTCATCTCCTTCAAGCCTTTCAGCAGATGGAACCATGAAGTGCTCCAAAATCTCCTGATAGCTAGCTGCATTGACCCTGCCCTTGATAAAACACAGTGGACCAACACCAGCAGCTGACATGGCACCCCAGACCATCACTGACTGTGGCTACTTGACACTGGACTTCAGGCATTTTGGCATTTCCTTCTCCCCAGTCTTCCTCCAGACTCTGGCACCCTGATTTCCGAATGACATGCAAAATTTGCTTTCATTCGAAAAAAGTACTTTGGACCACTGAGCAACAGTCCGGTGCTGCTTCTCTGTAGCCCAGGTCAGGCGCTTCTGCCGCTGTTTCTGGTTCAAAAGTGGCTTGACCTGGGGAATGCGGCACCTGTAGCACATTTCCTGCACACGTCTGTGCACGGTGGCGTTGGATGTTTCTACTCCAGACTCAGTCCACTGCTTCCACAGGTCCCCCAAGGTCTGGAATCAGCCCTTCTTTGTTTTTCCTTCCCACAGACGTCCCACTGAGGTGCTTTTATACAACACTCTGGGAACAGCCGATTCACTCAGAGATTTCTTTCTGTGTCTTACCCTCTTGCTGGAGGCCGTCAATGATGGCCTTCTGGACAGCAGTCAGGTCGGCAGTCTTACCCATGATTGCGGTTTTGAGTAATGAACCAGGCTGGGAGTTTTTAAAAGCCTCAGGAATCTTTTGCAGGTGTTTAGAGTTAATTGGTTGATTGAGATGATTAGGTTAATAGCTCGTTTAGACTACCTGAACATGATATGCTAATTTTTTGAGATAGGAATTTTGGGTTTTCATGAGCTGTATGCCAAAATCATCAGTATTAAAACAATAAAAGACCTGAAATATTTCAGTTGGTGTGCAATGAATCTAAAATATATGAAAGTTTAATTTTTATCAGTACATTACAGAAAATAATGAACTTGATCACAATATGCTAATTTTTTGAGAAGGACTAGTGTGTGTGTATATGTGTGTGTATGTGTGTGTGTGTGTGTGTGTATATATATATATATATATATAAATTAAAAAAATTGACCTGTGGGTTTTGGCATAACTTTCATTGTCGGTTTGTGCTTTTGTAGTTGGTGTCAATATGTTCTACATCTGCATCATTGTTTATCTGTACGGAGACTTGGCCATCTATGCCGCTGCAGTTCCGATGTCCTTGATGGAAGTGGCTTGGTAAGTTCAGCCCATTTCTTACATTCTTTGCAAACACATGCCTACTTTTTGCAAGTCTGACTCGGCTTCACTGGCTGTATATGACTACTTCCTGTTCCTCTTCACTTTTGACTTTTATTGTTTGGCTCCAATATATCTTTTGACTGCACAGAAACCCAAAGTCAAAAATCCTATAAATATAATTCTTTAAAGCATTTAGCCTGGGGTGACACTTTTCAAGTCTCTGTATTATTAAGATGTCACTATTATCCCTGGGCGAACCTGACGCGCGCCTTTTTCTAGATGACCAGCAAAACGAAGCCGGTGAACTGCTGAGATTATTGAGGGTAAACTGGGCACAGCAATAAATATTGGCAGATAAAATATGATGTTGGAATACAGGAATGTTTGTTGTTGGCAATGCAAAGACAGAAATGAGCAACTTGCTTGATGTTAAACTATCAGGGTGGAATAATTAATTTTTAAAACTTTCATGTTAGTTTCTGTCATGTGTCTCCTTCAGTTAAGTTCCCATGCTGACTTTGAAATTGAAGATTTTGATGAGAAGTGAGTAATATGTATACAGTATAAATAGGGAGAGGGTGAATGGTGTCAGTGAGTGATATGTATAGTATTATCAATATGATAATAGTATATAAATGTATAACTGTGCATGTTGTTGCTATATAGAGAAGTTTGTACAGTTTAATATTCACATATGCAAATGATTTCCTGCGTGGTACATTTTGGTGGTATCAGTCTCTCACTGAACGGCTCCTGTGACTGACCAGCAGGTTGTGAAGCGGGTTGGAGGTACCGGCCTCGTGGATCAGTGCATGCAACAGCATTGGCCCCACAGACTCGTAGAACATCCTCAGTAGTGTCCAACATACCACCTTAACATCCTCAAAGAATAGAGACGGCTCTGACCCTTCTTGTAAAGTGAGGTACCCGGTCCAGTTTTATTATCTATATGAACTCCAAGGTATTTCCCCCCCCCCCGGAAACAGGTGTCTCTGGTGTTTTAGATCCTAAAATCCACAATCGGTCAGTTCCTTGGTTTTCACATTAAGCTGCAGATGATTCTGCTCGCATCATGTGAAGGAATCGACCACAGCCAGAATTTACACCTCCACTGATACTTTTGACTGCAGCAGAGTCATCAGAAACTTCTCACAATGACGGGTCTCTGTGCAGTCGCTGAAGTCAGTTGTGTAGGGAAGGAAGAGAAAAGGGGAGAGGACGGTCCCCTGTGGTGTTACTGACCAGTGTCCAACATGCGGTGCTGCAGTTGCACATGCTGTGAATTTCAGTCAATTCGTCCACAATCTAGGAGACAAGAGAGATGTCCATCTGCATCACTGTCTGCTTTGTCACTTAGGAGTGATGGCATGATGATGGTGTTCAATGCACTGGAAAAGTAAAAAAAAAAAAAACACCCCCCTCACAGTGCTCACTGGCTGGTCCAGGTGGGTGTAGACATGGTTAAGCAGGTAAATGATGGCGTCCTCGCCTCTGAGACAAGGCTGGTAGACGAATTGAAGGGGGTCCATATGTTGTTTAACAATGGGTCAGAGTTGATTCAGTATTAGTCTTTTGAGGGTCTTCATAACATGTGAAGTCAGTGGCACGGGTCTGTAATCCTGGGGGGGCCACGGGGACGCAGGGTCTTTGTTACAGGAATGAGGCATGACATCTTCCACTGCACTTGGCTCTCTGTAAACTCAGGCTAATTGTGAAGATGTAATGTAAGATTCCACAGTGCTGGGGCACAGACATTAAAGACACGGTGCTCACCCCGTCTGGCTCAACCTGGTTTATAAGTTGACAGGTGGGGGAGGGGTGTCCGGTGTATCACAGAATCCAGAGGTCCAGTAAGAAGTAAGAGAGGGTAGCATGGCAGGGGGGTTCTGACTGTCTCCTGACGAATAAGAAAATAAATATAAATCGCTCTGGATAAGAGCATCTGCCAAATGCCTTAAAGCTAAAGTAAGTATAAATATCACATGGTGTTGCACAGCACACAAGCATGTAAATGAAGGCATTTTCTTACTGAAGTTTCTTCTCCCATTTCTGTTAATGGTGTCTTTTAAGGAAACTTTGGTGTAAAATGGCTGGAGTTTAGACGGGACACTTGGGCTGTTGAATTGACAGATTGGAATCATTTAGTCTGTTCGTGCAGCCATGTGGCCACAATGATGCTCACTCACTGATTTCAAGAGCACTTTGTGTGCTTGTCACTAACTTTCCTTTGAAGATGTTCACGTTCTGAATTTGTGTCTTACAGTGGAAATCACTCCTGCAGCGCTGGGGGTATAAAATACAACGATACTGATGCCTGCTGGGGCCAACTGAAACGAAAGGATGTCTACCGGGTCTTTCTTGTAAGTGCTGAAATCCCACACATTACGATGTCACCGCTGTTTCTGCATCAGTCTTTCTGTGTCAGTCTCGCATGCTCACAGAGTCGAGATAGTAAGTGCCAGATAGATTGAAGGATAGGGAGCAGCATCCTTGTGTTAATCTCCTGAGACGCCTCTCTCCCCACATTGTAAACATGTTTGCCCTTGAATGGAGCCGAGAAGTGCAGCGGGAAAAACAGGTGCCATTTCCTGCTCTGCTTTAAGTCTCTCAACTCGCCGTCATGAATGATGAATCTCTTTTACTTTGTTTCCTTGGAAATGCATGAAACAGGTGCATGAGCTTCCAAAAAAATACATTTGTTTCCCATCGTCTCTCACTCACACTTTCACTCTGCCTCTCCGAGACACCTCAAGGACAACTTGTGATGTATAATCTCATGAGGGACTATCAGAATAAGGTCTAGTTGAGACATGATGTTATAACAGACAAATAAGTGTGGAATGAGCAATAGATAATAAGCCAGTGTGGGCTGGTCGTCTGTGTACGAGACTTTTCTCTCAGAACGTCTTGTGTGTGATTGATTTGTATGCTTTTCCCCTGAAAAGACTAAAGAAAATATCAGAAAATGAGTTTGGATCTCTTGCGTCGTAAACTGGACACTTTTTGTCACAACAGCTATCACCATACACTTCTACCCAAAAGCTTGGGGTCACCTGGAAATTTTCACATTTTCCATGAAAACACAAACCTGGATCCATCAAATGAGTTGCAAAATGAATTTATTTTTTTATTTTTTATTACTTTATTTTTTTTTCTTCAGACTTGGCTTTTGTCTAAAAATTTTTCATTTGCTGCTCTTGATGCCTTTGATGATCTATCTATCTTCCAATTTGTTGAGGTAAGATAAAGAAATTTCACCTTATGCTTCCTGAAGCCCCTCCCACAAATTGGCCTGGGCTGTTGGGCACTTCGTCTGTAGCATATGTTCAAGCTGCTCCCACAATAGGGCAATCAGGTAGAGATCCGGTGGCTGATCTGGCAACTCTATTATTGTGAAAATACCAGCTGTCTGCGTCCCTTCTAAATAGTATGATTATTATTTTTGTTTTTTTTTTGTAGTTTTTTGTGTTATTGAATGTTGCAAGTGCTTACATGTGGTTAATTTTGAAGCTCTCAAGTTTGATTGATCTGGCGTTATTCTTTCTTGGTGTAGGGACTTTTCTGCCCACCCTCATCAATTAAAATGATTAAATATTCCATGGAATATATTTTGCCAATGATTCTGATTTTTTTTTTTTTTTTTTTTTTTTTTTCCCCTTCCTTTTTCTCTCGAAGCCGTGGCTTAAATGTTTTTTTTATAAATCTACAGAATCATGAATTAATTACAATGTAAAAATAAACACAGCCCACCAAATTCTTATGGGAATTTCCAGTTCTAGTCTGTGTCTAAATCTGGAAGCTATCAGATATTCTTACCTTTTTCAATGTCACGTCCAGTAAATGTTTTACACTCATCTTGGTATTTAGAGAACAGAGAAGACCCAGTGGAGCTTTTGTAAACAAGTTCTTAGACATTTTCCTTGTGGTGGATTGGTGAGCTCAATTGGTGTTCTTTTTGTCATTCGGGTTATTTTGGCAGTTCTGGTTGGCGCTTGTTTATTAGTGCAAGAAATGATGGGCTATTCTTTTGTGACCAGGCTCAGAAGCTGTCTGTGTGCAAATCTACTGGTAGATTTTGACCCTAAACATACACCGTTAGAAAAGTAAAAGCATTATAAAGGTGAAGGCCATTGATTTGGCATTTTAAAGCCCAGGAGCTCTTTCAGATGCTGAGGTCTGCTGTTGTTATTGAGGTTTTCCTCTTCTTGTCAGCTTTGACCAGTCTGAGTATCTACCTGCTGACTGCTGTGTTTTTGCTCAGGCACTTCATGGAGTCATTAGCTACACAGCAGAGTGGTCAATATGTCTGCTGAGTACTTTTGTGGAATATGAATCTTTCTCTTTCCGATATTTTTGGTTCAAGGGAAAAGAACAGAGTAATCGAAACGGAGGAGAAAGCAGCCTGTCTGTTCTGGTTTAACTGCTGCTTGATCCTACAGTTCTATGCTTTGGAGCCAAACTTTGGTCCATTAAAAACTATTAAGAGCTCTGGTCTGAGGTCTAATCTGTTGTTGATTGATTGAGGTTCTGCATTTCCAAGTTGTTTTTCCCCCTTTTGCATCTCAAACTGCTGCCAAGTGTCTCCAGTTTGCCGAATGCTGAAGGCTCGTTCATATCGATCGTGCTTTAAGGTAAACTGGATTTGGAACAGAGGTCCATTTCAAGGTTAAACGCTGTTTACGCCTTTGGCTAAAAGGGTGATTTAATTTATTAGAAAATTATAACATTGTATTGATTTGATCAACCTTATTCGCAGCTGTAAACTTGGTCAGAGGAAAAAAAAAAAAAACATGAGAATGAGAAGAATGTGCTTTGAAGTAATTTAATTTTTCTCCCAAATCTGTCAATTCTCATGCAGAAGACACCCTCACCCCATCACTCCACAGCCACCAGCAGTTCCATTGCTGGTGTTCCACACTTTTTTGGCTTTGTTTATGATCTAGATAAATGGTCTGTGACTGCTATGCTGCTGAAGCCATGTTAATACATTGTACTTGGTCGTTTATTATTATTGTTAAACCCGCAAGTGAAAATTTTGTGCGTGTAGCTGATTCGAAGTGGCGAACACCCACAAGCACACTCGACCCAAAAAAGTTGCTTAAGAATTAAAACTCACTCCAGAATCTCTCCTTCTCTTCTAGCTCACATCCTGCCTGTGGGGCATAAGCACTAACAACATTGACCATCACGCCTTCAATTTCTGACTTGAGACTCGTCAATCTGTCTGACACTCTTTTCACTTCTAGAACATTCCTGATGAACTCCTCCTTCAAGATGACTCCTCCTCTGTTTCTTTTCCCATCCACACCATGATGGAACAGCTTAAATCCTGCTCCGAAGCTATTAGCCTTGTTACCTTTCCACCTGGTCTCCTGAACACACAGTATGTCCACCTTCCTCCTCGGCATCATGTCAGCCAGCTATCTATATTTTCTTTGCATAGTTCCAACATTCAAAGTCCCTACTCTCAGTCCTAGACTCATGCTTTTCCTCTTCTCTCTCTGCCTATGGACACGCCTCCCGTCTGTCCGTCTTCGACCAACACTAGTCCAGTTTCTACCAGCACCCTATTGGTTAACGGCACTGATGGTGTTCGTTGTTAACCTGGGCTTCGACCGATCTTTGGCATGAAATAGTGTCTACAGGCACTTATATATGGCTTTATACACATGTACACACCCATGTACTTAACTGCTGCATTTTTTCCTTATTCTTTGTGTTTAAAGGAAAATTATCTTGGGACATGAGATTTTGTAGATTATTGCATGGTCCTCGACGAGACCGATATGCGATCCCTCACTTACTGAAACCACAACTAAGTTTGTGTTCTGGGTATCAGTGGGCTCAGGGATTCAGGAAAGCGCAGACTGACTGTTATGGTTTTATGTCCCTTATGACTCACGAAGGTTGCTAATTTTTAAACTGCTGCTCATGTTGCATGAAAAGGCAGTGTAGTGCACTCTGAGGACACGGCTGTAGACCCTCTCGTGCATTTGAATTTCTGCAATCTGCCACTGTGGCTTTGATTGACAGGGAGGAAAGAATGAAAACCAGCCAGTTTTGCCATCAGTTACTGGTGATGGTGTGAACCTGTTTTTAATTTTAAACATCTGGGAATTCCCTTACAGAATATTCAGTGGAGTCTCAGTGGTAAGGTCTCTGGACTACTCATCTGAATGATGGATGTGGGGATAAAAAAAAAAAAAAAAAAATTTTTTTTTATTTTTTTTTTTGATGATTAAATCTTTTTGGTCAGACACATTTTTAATGGTTGATGAAATACTTTAAGATCTCTGTACTTTTACAGATTTCTTCTGGTTTCCGCTCCTCTTTATAGATGGAAACACTAAAGTCACAGTATTCAATATGTTTGAAATAAACTAGAGGAATGTGTCCAGTGAATTGAAAAGATTCTTACTGGGTACCTCATTAAAAAAAAGAGGCCACCCTTTCAGCAACCATCTGTTGCCATACTTGCACACACCTGAGTGTATATTCTCTGCTGTGATGTGTCAACCTGGCCTTAAATCCCAGAGCATGAAGACTCCTGTTCATTTTCTCTAGACTAATTTGGATTGTTTTGGGTCAGTTCTGAAAGCAGCCCTGCCTCTGTTTTCTATTGTGTTCTTGATGCGACTGTACTGAATACACACGTGCTCATCCTTTTTGTCTGGCTTTAGTTTGCTGCCGGTCCAGCTTGGTCCATAGTGTGTATTTACCTTGGGCATTTGTACACAGAGGGTGTTCTGGGCCTCAGTGGTGCTGGGATGGCATTCTCAGCTGGAGGATGACGGCGCAGATGGTTTCGTGGAGATTATCTTAGCAAGATAAGAAGTTTGTTCAGTGGCCCGCATGATGATGGCTCTCTCCAGGCCACAGCTGGACACTTGCTGAATCAACATGCATGACAGTGTCATAAAGTGGTGCTAAAGGAGATTTGACCTCTCACCTTTACCTTCATCCAACCCTTCTAAAAAGTAAAGTGATACATATGACACAGGCAGGTGTTGATTTACATTTTAAGTATTACAGAGGATTCCTAAATTCATACTACTTTTCCTTTCAGGGATTGCCACAGCGAATCATCTGCCTCCATCTCACCCTATGCTCTACATCTTCTCTTGCACCAGCTACCTTCATGTCTTCCTTCATCCATAAATCGTGTCTTTGGTCTTCCTCTGGGCCTTCTGCCTGGTAGTTCCAACCTCAGCATCCTACTACCAATATACTCACTATCCCTCCTCTGTACACGTCCAAACCATCTCAATCTAGCCTCTCTGACTTTGTCTCCAAAACATCTAACATGTGCTGTCCCTCTGATGTACTCAGTCCTGATCCTATCCATCCTCGTTACTCCCAGAGAGAACCTCAACATTTTCATCTCTGCTACCTCCAGCCCTGCCTTCTGTCTTTTTCCCCAGGGCCACTGTTTCTAAACCATACAACATCGCTGGCCTCAACACTGTCTTATACACTTTTCGTTATTGCCGATACCTTCCTATCACACATCATAGTGGACACTTTTCTCCAACCTGCCTGCACGCGCTTCTTCACCTCTTTTCCACACTCTCCATTGCTCTGGATTGTTGAGCCTAAGTACTTAAAATCCTCCACCTTCTTTATCTCTGCCCCCTGTAACCTCAAAGTTCCTCTTGGGTCCTTGTCGTTCACACACATGTATTCTGTCTTACTGAGGCGAACCTTCATTCCTCTCTTTTCCAAGGCATTACCTCCACCTCTCTAGATTTTCTTGCACTTGTTCTCTGCAAATATCGTAGTCCATGGGGATTATTGTCTAACCTCATCTGTCAGCCTGTCCATCACCATCGCAAACAAGAAGGGGCTGAGAGCTGACCCTTGATGCAGACCCACCTCCACCTTGAACTCTTCTGTCACACCGACAGCACACCTCACCACTGTCTTGCATCTCTCATACATGACCTGCACCACTCTAACATACTTCTGTGCCACTCCAGACTTCCTCATCCCATAGTTCCTCTCTTGGCACCCTGTCATATGCTTTCTCCAGATCAACAATGCAGTTCCCTCTGACCTTCTCTGTACTTCTCTATTAACATCCTCAAAGCAAACACTGCATCTGTGGTCTTTCTTGGCATGAAACCAAACTGTTGTTCACAAATACTGACCTCTGCCCTTAGTCTGGCTTCCACTATTCTT
Source organism: Plotosus lineatus (assembly GCA_024760905.1). Taxonomy (NCBI): domain Eukaryota; kingdom Metazoa; phylum Chordata; class Actinopteri; order Siluriformes; family Plotosidae; genus Plotosus; species Plotosus lineatus. The sequence goes on from CM045738.1 coordinate 17,379,830, forward strand.
TCCCAAAACTTCATCGTATGGCTCATCAACTTTATCCCTCTGTAGTTGCCACAACTTCGCACGTCACCCTTGTTCTTGAAAATGTGCAAAAGCACACTTCTCCATTCCTTGTGCATCCTCTCACTCTCTAAGACCTTGTTGAATGTTCTTGTCAGAAAATCTACTGCTACCTCCACTGGTATGTCATCAGGACCAACCGCCTTTCCACTCTTCATCCTCTTCAATGCCCTCATCACTTCACTTCACCCTTATTAATCTTTGCTACTTCCTGGTCCTCAACAGTCTCCTTTTCCTCATTCATCAGCTCTTTAAATTATTCTTTCCATCTTCCCAGCACACTTCTGTCATCAGTCAATACATTTACCTTTAGGTCCTTAATCACTCTAACTTGCTGCACATTCTTCCCATCTCTATTTCTCTCCTGTGCCAACCTGTATAAATCATTTTCTCTCTCTTTACTGTCCAATCTATCATACAAGTCATCATACACCCTCTGTTTGGCCTTTGACATTGCTACCTTCGCCTTATGTTGCGTCTCCCTGTAGTCCTGTTTACTCTCTTTGGTCCTCTCAATGTCCCACTTCTTCTTCGCTAACCTCTTCCTTTGTAAACACTCCTGCACTTCCTCATTCCACCACCAAGTCTCCTTATCTCCTGTCCTTCCAGAGGTCACACCAAGTACTCGGCTGCCTGTCTCCTTGATCACATTAGCTATGGTTGTCCAGTCATCCGGAAGCACTTCCTGACCACCAAAAACCTGTTTCAACTTTTCCTTCTTCACCTTCCTCACCATCAGCGTCATCCTGCACACTACCATCCTATGCTGTTTGGAAACACTCTCACCCACTACTACTTTGCAGTCACTGACTTCCTTTAAATTACATCGTCTACACAAGATATAATGTACCTGCGTGCTCCTACCCCCGCTTTTATAAGTCACCCTATGCTCCTGTCTTTTCTGGAAGAAAGTATTCACCACAGCTATCGCCATCCTTTTTGCAAAATCTACCAACATCTGTCCTTCGGTGTTCCTCTCCTGGATACCAAACCTGCCCATCACTTCCTTGTCCCCTCTGTTGCCTGCACCAAGATGTCCATTGAAGTCTGCCCCAATGACCACTCTGTCACCTTTGGGGGTACTCTGCATCACTTCATCTAACTCACTCCAGAATCTCTCCTTCTCTTCTTGCTCACATCCTGCCTGTGGGGCATAAGCACTAACAACATTTGAACATCACACCTTCAATTTCTAACTTGAGGCTCAGCACTCTGTCTGACACTCTTTTCACTTCTAGAACATTCCTGACCAACCCCTCCTTCAAGATGACTCCTATGCTCCCAAGCTTCTAGCCTTGCGACTTTTCCACCTGGTCTTCTGAACACACAGTATGTCCACCTTCCTCCTCTGCATCATGTCAGCCAGCTCTCTACGTCTTTCCTGTCCTTGTTCCAACATTCAAAGTCCCTACTCTCAGTCCTAGACTCATGCCTTTCCTTTTCTCTCTCTGCCTATGGACACAACTCCCGCCTCTCCTTCTTCGAGAAACAGTAGTCCTATTTCCACCAGCACCCTGTTGGTTAACAGCACTGATGGCGGTCGTTGTTAACCCAGGCCTCGACCGATCCGGTATGGAATTCTTATTTTTGACTCACATGTGATATGTGGCATTGGTTTTACGCCCTTCCTGACGCAACCCTCTGTATTTATCCGGGTTTGGAACCGGCGTGAGGATGAACACTGGCTTGTGCGACCCCCCCCCCCCCCCCCCCACGGCTGCATTCTTAAATTCATAGATTAAAGTAATTTTGACATTTTATTTCAATAAAGCATTTAAGTTTCTGTGTGTGCTGTTCAATTTCCTCCAAATAGGCCACCTGCAAATGTAGTTAAATCAAGTTCATAGTGTGTGTGTGTGTTGGGGGGGGAGACCTTGTTGGTTACAAAAAATATTCTCCATTCAGTGAATCGGGATTTTAATTTCCCTTCATTTAAGGGAATCTAGTCCAAGCACGCTGTGGAGTGATGCAGCGCTTTTGCTTGTTGAGTGGTTAATTGTACTGTGTGGGATTTTGATCCCTGGTGTCCGATAATAAATACAGACGCTCCCCGACTTGCGTTCATCCATTTTACTTTATTCGATTTTACGGGGTTTTTTTTTTTTTTTTTTTTTTCAAAAAAAAAAAAAAAAAAAGTCAAATTTTGAGTTTAAACATATCCAAGTAGTACGCTGACGTAATGATGCTGCGTCCATTGTTTACAAACGACAGATTCTACGTGGCTCTCCTTCTTCCCAGTTCAGTTATATGTACATCATGTTATATACAGGTATATGTTATATACAGGTATGTGATTTTCCCGCGAATTCACGGAATGGCCCAGTTTAAACAACCCCCCCCCCCCCACGCCGAATATGTCAAAATAACCTTTCCCACTTTTATTCCATTCCGAGTTTTGCATAAAATGACCTCTCTTGAAATATTACTGCTGATGGCTTTCTAATAGCCAATCGCTGATGTTGAAACATGTACGTAGACATTTGCGCCACTTCCGATCTGTTCAGCTATTGAAAGCATGTCGGTGATCCAGAGAAAAGATTCTGCTCGAATCAGAGAAATAGACAAAGTCGTAAAAAACAAGTTTAGGTGGGAATGGGTGGAAAAGGGAACCGTAGTATTCAATTGCAGGAACATTTGGTGTTCAAGTGAAGATTCCATAACCCTATGGACTTAACCCTTTGTTTGCTGTTTGCAGAAACTTCCGTGCAAAGAAAAGACCCAGTGAAACAACCAGTTCCTGTGACTGATCGGGGGGGGGGGGGGGGGGGTACATTAGTACCGTGACCTGAAACTAATCCGTTCCGAGGGCAAGCTCGTAACTCAAAACGGTACCGGCCCCCTGAACAATAACAGAGACTCATTATGATTGATTTTTTTTTTTTTTTGTCTGGCCACACGATCAAGACTAATACACACCCACAACATCACATTCTGCTCCACTCTTCTGCCGTCTGTGCCCCATCTGAACAACCCCCCCAAAACAAAAATCCTAAACTCTCCCCTGTCAAATGGAACAGAATAATGGTGAAAAGGTTATGGAAGACAAATGGTGACAATATTCAAAGAACACAATCTGTGACGACACTCTGAACCCCGTCACAAAGACGAGTATGCTCACTTGCAAGGCCAAATGCAAGTAGACAAACTCTCAAAGCTAAAAAGTGGATCGTTAGCTCAGGAGAATACATTTGTACGCCAGGCTCGGCTGAACCAGTTCTGTTCGGGCAGCTTTCGGGTTGCACAACTGATGGCAAGCAGCGTTTTGGTTTTTTTTTTTTTTTTTTGTTTGGGGACCCCTGATGTAGGGGGAAAAGTACCGAGCAAACGATTTAAAGTGCAGTAAACACTATTCATAGCCGTGCTGGGGGGCGTGAAATATTATTTCCCCCCTTCCTATAGGGGCGTCACAAAAAATAATTGAGAAGCACTGCACAAGGCATTCTTGGAGTGCACGCGGAAGAATACGAGGCTAATCGGCCCAGAAAAAAACATGTCCCCAGCAGAGTTCTTTCATCAAAAATTTGCTAGTTGGTTAGGGCAGATTTTTGGTGGGATCGAAGTTCATATCATGGAAAATTCATTATTAAAGACGCTCATAAGTCACGGTACCACTGTACTTCAGAAAGAAGAAAGGGATGAGTCAGGACCCAATAAAGAGCCTGTCATTTTCAATTACATAATGATGTGGGGCATATTCTTAAAAGGTCCCTTTAGCTGATTTATTCTGTCATATTTCATAAAGTCTGTGTTCGTGCCAAGATGATGTCAGTGTGTCCTCTGGACTTTGGCTTTAATGGCGCTGGGCAGCCTTTAAAAATAAAGCAAGTGATTCACTTTCAACAGGTTTTTTTTTTTTTTTTTTTTTTAAAAAGTCCGTTTGTATTGGTCTGTAATGTTTTTGATGTGCATCTTTAATCAGTGGTGTAGGGAATGATTATCAAAAATTGCTTAATGAATTGAATTTTGCTGGTGGTTTTCTCGTTCTGTCGCTAAAACGGATTTATAACTAACATGACAGCGTCTTGTCTTCCCGAATATAAATATATAAAAAATATAAATAGAAAAAATAAATAGCGTACCATTTACACAAGGCAGACATTTCAACTCCAACTGTCCTGAGTCCTCCGTCCTCTCTCTGGCACTTTCATCTACCATGTTTACAGAATTTGGAGGATAATATTTTTACTGTTTTCAAGTGTTTATTATAGCATTTTAGTGGATACCCTCTTTTTTTTTATTTTTTAATTTATTTTTTTCATTGTAGTATTAGACCAAAATCAATCTCTCCGTCTCCCCAGATTACTTGCTTTTGCCCATCACCATGTAAGAGGAGATATTTCATGCCTGTAATGGCGATCTGTCTGATGTTGTGTATGAAAATTAGCTGAGCTTCCAGCTCTGGATGTGAACGACCATTACAGGTCAGGCAGGGCGACTCACAGCGGCCCAGGAACAGTGATTTTGACCGAGCGCATTACTGCTGGAATTCTGTTCTTGGATAATCTTTGGAATAAAATTGATGAAACTTTTAGAACGTTGTATATGCACAGCACTGAAGTTTTATAGAGTAATCATTTAGATTTTTTTTTTTTATAACCTCACCAGTTACATCTCTCTGTTTTTATTCAGTTACATCAAATAAAGCAAAATAAATTTACTTTTGCCAGACAGAGTTTTATACATTTTGGTTCTGTGATCCCTTTATTTATTTATTTTTTTGGCTTATTCCGAAGCTTATTAACATTTTACCATCTGCATGGACACTTTCAGTCATTTCTTTTTAAAGGTTAAATACTTTAAGCCATTGTTTCTCGAAAAACCACTAGAACCATCACCAAAATATTGAAAAATAATTTTTTAAAACAGCAGTTGAACATATCCTTTTTGTTGGTTTTGCCTTTTGACGTGCTGTTTAATGGTTTGGTGTTTAAGTTTTAAAGCTTTAGGGTTAAGATTACTCTTAAACCTAAAGGTTTAGCTTGGAGCTCGTGCTGAGTTTTCTTTGCAGTTGCTTAACATTACAGTTAATCTGGAATATTACCAGCCATCTGCGAGAAATTAAAATATTTAAATAAGCCTTTGTAGCATTTAGTCCCTTATTAACTGTTGTCACAAGCCACTGGTGTATGAATTATGTACCTTTTGCTTACACAGCATGTCATGTGAGCAGGTGGACTCTAAATGTGACCACATTAGCATTTTTATATTCTTCAGTATATGTTGCTGACCCCCACCAAGTATGGTCAGACTGAGCCCACTCCAAAGTAGTTCATTCATAAATTCTCAAATTTAACTGTGTTGTAGAATAGTCCGTTTTTTACTTTTTTTTTTTTTTTTTTTTTTTTAATTCAAACAGCGATTTGTCCCTTTTTCTTTAGGACGATTTTTTGATGTTTTTGCCATTTCATTCTGAAGTACTAAAATCAATCATAAAAAGTATTGAGCAACTTTTTAAATTAAATTGAGTGAAATGTTCAGTTGCATTTTCTTAAGGGGCGATGCTTAGTTTTTAGCAGGTCGTAGTGTGACCGTAGACTTGAGAATGTAGGCAAATAAAGCTCGGAACAAAGTGCAGAGGGAAGCTTTCTGCATATTTGCGATTAGATTCAGTGATTTTATGGTTTTTCGTCTCTGTCTTTGTTTCCAGCCCTGTAGTTTTATTCCTACTTGATGAAACATAAGGTGTTGCTGGTGCTTTTGCTGACAGCGAATTATGTGACTTTTAGTCAGGTGCCTCAGTGAACATGAGGTGAAACTAAAAAGATAAAGTGACAGCCATTGTTTAAGAAGGTTTACTACAGCTGTGATTTATAGCCTCATTATTAATGTCACAGCACTTTAAATTGCTGTTTAATAGAAGAATGTTTCTTTATAACAAAATTCTGGCAAGTTCTTTATAGAGGTTCTTTAATGGAGAGGAGCTGACCCATGAACAGCAGTCTAATGAAGTTCTCAGCCTTTGCACTACAGAATAAAAGCTTTTCCGTGCAGATTTATTAGTCCTACTGCAATTATAAATAAAAACGCATGTAGATCAGACATGTGCATGAGCTTTATGTGATGCAATTATTCAGCAATACAGGAGTCATTCTGTCCACGCTGACCAACTGTGCTTTACTCATGGTGCTATACTACAGATTTCTTATTTGTCTGTCATACAGGTTGATATTTGCACTAAAAATTGTTTGAAGGCAGTGATGCTGCCTCTGGGGAAACACTGGTGTTCCTGTGACTCACATTTATTTATTGAAGACTCGGACTGAAGTCATGAGAGGGCAGCTTAGAATACAGCTTGTAAATCAAGTTTGTAAAAAGCTGTCAGTGTAATTCAGTTTATTCAGATCATAGAAACTATAAATAATGATTGGCAGGAACATATAATAATAATCTGTGTACAGCTATGTGTGTTTTGAGACTTCGTCAGTACAGGTCCAATGTACAACACAAAGATCACACCCTAATTAAATATTTTGCTTGGATGGTGACTTCAAGTAGCTGTAGTGCTGCATAAATCGAGAACAGCTTCCATAGATCATATACAGCACTGCATGCCAGAACACCCTGGTGTTGAGGCATATTTATGAAGGAAAAAAGTAATCCATGCACAATTTGGGGGGATTGTACTGCAAAAAATGGTAAATACGGAACTGATTTACAAATGAATAATGGTGCATTTTATTTTATTCAGAAATTCACCAGTTGTATATTTGACTTGTATGAACTGATGGATTCGTTTTCTATTTTCACACTTGAGATTTTTTTTTAAACTGGCTAGTGCAAACTGTCCAACAGATTTTTAGCAATTTTAACAATGAAGAAAAAATGTAAGTAAAAACCACCTGATGATGAAAATGCATGTTTATGTAACAGCATTTGTAAAACTTAGCTTTCATTTAGCGTTCAGTAAACCGCTCTGGTAATATTCATTTAAGTTTTAGTATGTAGTGTATTGAAACGGAAGAAAAGCAAAATAAAAAAGATGGCTTATTTTTCCCTTTTAATGCATGAGAACACTACCTGCTCTAAATAACCATGACAAACTGTGATTGTCCATCATTTTGATTAGTTTTTTAAGTATTTTAATGGTCTTCTAGCGGACCAGTCAAACCCACTCCATTCACGTGTGTGTGTGTGTGTGTGTGTGTGTGTGTGTGTGTGTATACAAGTCACACTTGCCCAACTGCAAATAGGCTTGTCCCTGAAGGAACCGAATTGGGTAAACTTCATGTGTTTCAACAAAAGACATTTAGTGTTTTTCTGGCAGCTTCTGCTAGAAATTTTCAATTAGAAATTTATAATTTATTCTATTCGGGCTGCATATAATGCGGCTGCCCTGTCGTAATTAGCCTGTCTGTGTATCCTCTTCCTCGTCTAAGCTGTAATTTCTAAATCATCAGCTCCAGGTACTTTAAACTTGTTGAATGTGTAGGGCGAAACGGCGACGTGATGCCATACAACATTAGGCCACTGCGACCTTGACCTTTTGATCCACTTAAAAGAAACTGCTTTGTCCGAACTTTATTTCCTATATGATTAGCCTCACGTATACCAAACTTGTACATCTTGAAAAAGGTGGAGTGTCACATACCAACATTAGGTCACTGTAACCTTTGATCTTTTGACTTCACTTAAAAGAAATGTGCTTGTCCAGACCATATTTTCAATATTGGGGGCCTTAGATAGACATCAGGCATGACTGGGTCACTCATTTCATCTTCAGGGTCATGGCTCACAATCAAATGTCTGATTACATTTGATGAGTTATAAGATATAGCTGACGAGAGTAAATTTAATCTTTCACCTTTTACCTCAGCTATAACCTTGATGCAAATTACCACACAGATGGAAAGTAGAGCGTGTAGTTCATGTACTGAAATTCTGGTTGACATCTTGAGTGTTGGTGTACTTCACAGCAGGATCTTCAGTGATGGTTTGTATCACAATGCTCTTGAATTAAAATATATGCTCTGTTTGTGCTGTTTTTGTCAGTAAAATTGTTGGGAATGTTTATGCAACTGTAATTTTAGACAAGGCAGATACGTTCAGAGAGAGTTGACACTGCATTCCATTTCCAACCTCGCACAACCACCAGTGACCCACCCAATCACTCATTGGAAATAAATAGTCATCCATAGTTTTAAAGCATCTGTGTGCATTATTGCTTATTAAAATGTAAAGCTGTGGAAAAAGGGAGGATGAATTGACTTATGTGAAGCAGAAATGTATAGAATCCCTTCATTTTTTCTTTTCACACCAAAGATTTTTTCAGTTGTATTTGTAACATATTATATAACATTTAAAGTTAACTAAATTTTACAGCAGCACCATTTTTGCACAGAGCAGGTATTTCCTCCCTGTCACACTAACACCACCGGCCAGGGAGGGGCAAAAGCATGCCATCAACCCCTTCGTGACAGGTGCTAGCCACCAGTTTCTTTTCAAACTGCAGGCTGTGCGTACTTGGGGGTGGGTCTAACACACTAAGATGAAAAGCAAAATCTGCCCGCTCGCACGAATGAGCTCACGGGCGCCATGATTTGCTGGTAATCGCTGTGCGTGACAGGGAAGTGAGCATATTCAGTCCCTTCCTCACATGGGAGCTTGGCCAATCACCTCCCATGGACTCACAGCTATGGTAGGCTGTGGCATTAAATGGGATGTGGACTTGCGATCTCGAGGTTAATAGTCACAGACCTTGTCGATGCACTACTAAGGTGCCTAAAAATGCAGAAATATTGTTGCACATGCATGGAGTTAATCAATACATGGGTAGCTCTGTTGTTCAAGACTCTGGGTCTGTTAAACTTCATGTCTGAGCACCACCACAAATGCCACACTTGGATATTGATGCAAAAGTCTTACTATTCTCTATTCTATACACTTAGGGACCGATTCTGTGTTCTGATCCCAGCTACATAAAGTCTGTATCTCATTCAGTGATGAATGCTAATGAATGTATTGAATTTTGGATTTGGAAACTTTTGATTTTTGTTAATGAAAATCAGGATTCGTCTGTCATTTTGCAACATTTGGTGACAGGTGGCAACATTTGCATGAAAGCTTGCAGAATTATTTGCAGAAGAAAGTTTGTGAACATTAGCAGATGTTACTAATGGTATTTGCAGCTATTTGCCACCCTTTGGCCAGAGTTTGGGATCTTTTGTCAGATGAATGTCTGGTGAAGTGGACCATCCGCCCTCGTAAGATGGGAAAGCAAATCCTCCTCAGATACAGAAGATGGACTTTGAGAATATGGAAATGGATGTCTGTCAGGAAGAAGCCTAAAGTACTGCTGCCCTTGAGGACGAACTGCTTTGTCTGGCTGCTGCTGTAGCTACCCTGCAGCAGAAGAGAATGATGGAAGAGAAAGCCAAGAAGGGGAAAAAAAGAATAATTGATTGGCCCAACCCTATATAAAAAAAAAAAAAGGTGAGCAAACCCTCCCCAGCACTGTGTTCACTACTTGATGGGCCAAAAATAATTTTAGCTACTCATGTTACAGCCATTTGCAAATGCTTCAAACTGTTTGCAGAAGAATAAATTTGCAAAGAAATTTATAACACGTTCAAAATTTATGACGAGAAAATGTGTGACTCTAAAAACTGGAAGCATATTGTTGAACATCCTTTACAAGCCTCAAAATTTCCTACGTTCATCAGCATTCACTTCTTCGTGAGATACAAACATCAGAACTGAGATCCAAACTATTATCGACGGTCATGTGTCTGTCTCTGTGATAAAATCTGCCTTCTTCCTCTTATATCATGGTAGGAAATTGATGCTGATGTGATCTGATGCACTGCCGCCATCCTTTGTTATGGAGTCAATGATCTACATGAGGGCATATAATGTGTGTGTGTGTGTGTGTGTCTGTATTTGTTTGTTTGCTGTCAGGATCAGCTTCATGATGCAAATAAATTAAAACAATGCTTTACAGTTTCATATAAATTTGACTAAGAGTCATGAAAACATCCACAGTTTATTTTATTTCTGGCCAATAGTAGGAATCTTGTATATGCAGGTGTTTTTATACCCTTTTTTCAGGGGCCTATATGACGATTCAGACCATATCGGGGCAACATCCGCAATCATCCAGACTCATAAGATCACATTAACATCATGAGTCAAAACGGTTAGCAGCACTTTAACTGTATTTTCCTTCCTTGGAAACAAGCTTTATTTTTGATAGACTCTTCAGACATATGTATAATAACCATGTGCATTTTGTCTTGCCAGTTGAAGCACAGAGCTATAAATGGAGCTGTGATCTGATCCCAAAATAAGTCCAATGTAGGAATGTTCTGCAAAAATCTGAAAGGATTTTAGTTGTATGTCAGTCATACCTGTTTTTTTGTTGCATTTGATTGTGATTTAAAAGTCCCTTATACTGTCACATCACAGAATCAGAATTCAACGACAGCTTGTGATTTTTAATGATGGGATTGAAGCAGATTCGAATCCACCTTTACTGAACTGGGTCAGAATCCAAATTTTTTTTTAGGTGATTACAACAGACCCATTACAGTGATCCTTCGCTACTTCGTGCTTCAGTTTCTGAGGCTTCAGTGTATCCCGGGTTTTTCAAAAATATTCATCAAAAAGTAAAAAAAATAAGGAAAATTGGGGAAAAAGTTAAGGAAAATGCCACAAAAGGCCAATTATGCAAAAGAAAAAAAAAGCCCAACAAAACTGCTTATGTTTACATGAGGGGCGCATCTGAATGTGTGCACGTGCATCTGTTTGTATTTATGTTGTACTTACATCTGAGGCATTATTTTTGAATGTTTGTTATAAGCATTTATAGTGTTTACTATGTCTTTATTGATATTATAAACACATATACATGCACGTATACATCAGTCAGGGGGGATCAATCCCACTTCACAGAAATTGGCGACCACGCAGGGGGAGGTTCAGTCCCCATTAACCACAGAAAGTGAGGGATCCCTGTAAAACCTGGAAGTGCTCTTGTGGCAGCATCCGCTGTCTGCTCTTCAAGTAAAACCAGCATGCATTGTATTTATTTTCCTCTACATGTGCTTTATACTGTGGCTCTACTTACGAAATGAATCCGTTCCAGTGCCTTTTTCGTAAACTGGAGTTTTCATAATTAGAGGTGCATTTTATATGTAAAATGTGTGATTTGTTCCAAGGCTCCCAAGTCTGTCTTCCTTTCGGCTTTTTCCCTTTTACTCGGGAGTCGCCACAGCAAATCATCTGATTCGCATGTTTGATTTGGGCAGAGGTTTTTACGTCGGATGCCCTTCCTGTCACAACCCTTTTTAGCAAGGGACAGAAACATGCTAACGACTTTGCAGCTACTCTTTACGAAAGTCAGCAATGGTTCTTTTACATGCCTCTCACCATAGACAGTGACAGACATGGCCCGCCTTTGATAACCCAGTTAGCTGCACTGGGGGGACAGTGACAACCCTGTGGAGAGTGGGACTCGAACCCCCAACCTTTGGATCAGCGATCCAGCGCCCTATACCACTAGACCACCACTGCCCCTGTTCCAAGGCTCCCAAGACTACCCCATAAACCCTTTAAAAATTATGAAAGTACACCAATTTTGTATGAAATGTGTGTTAAAAGTAAAAGAAAATGTATTTACCTTTTTTAAAATCTCTCGAACCAACGACGCTTTAAAGTCCGGGGGTTGCTGGTCTGAAGAACCCTCCCCCCACACCCAGCCTCCTTCACGAGGTCCTTAAATATGGCCGTTGCTTTTTCCGAAATAATCGCTTCAGTCACTGTATCTCAGCTTTTAAGGTCTCCTTCTGCTTTAATATTGTCCCAATTGTTGAGGGGTTTTGGCCATACTCCTTTGCGATTTCGCTCAAAAGCATCCCACTTTCATTTTTTTTTTTATCTCCTGCTTCACTTCGATTGATAACGGAGCCCGCTTCTTATTTTCGGTGTCGCCGGGAATCACTTTCTCGGGGTCGATGATGGATAACGAAATATAACGCTGCAATGATCAGTCTCAAAAAATTCATGAGCTAACAGTCCTGTTCAACTCTCCTTCACGAACAAACAGGAAGTGACGAACAGGAAGTATGGGTACAGTTCAGCTTCCTCCTGGCTAATTGGAGGCCAGCGGGGCGGGATGTTGGGGGACAGCCAATGAGTGAGTAACTTGCGCATTGTTTGAATGTTTTAATGGCGTGTTTGAATTTTTGAATGGCGCTTTTATTGCTTTTTGTAAAGAGGTTGTTTTCGTAAAAAGAGGATGAAAATCTAGGAAAATGTTTTTCGTAATCTTGATTTTTCATATTCCGAGGTTTTTGTAAGTAGAGGGCTGTCTGTATTCATTGTAAAATTCCGAATATATGTCTGTGCTGTTGTCATGTGATTATTTTGCAGCTTCACACATTTTGTCTGTATGCCCTGGGAATCGTGTGTGTCAAGTCTCTTCTGATTAGAAATGCAACCAGAGACGTGGGATTAAGGGATTAGTGGGTTGATCAGATCCATATTTCTCTAACTGTTGTTGAATGGATTAAGACCTCGCACACAGTCGCAGAACAGGTTCTCGAGGGTAAAAAGAGCATTTACCAGCCCATGATAAAAAGAAGTGTTTCGGGTTTCATTGTGTCTGTAATTATTCTAATTCACACACATACTTTTCCTGAATATTATCAATCATGAATCCGAGATATTCGAACTGGACGATATTGCTAAAAGAATGACATTACAATGGGCCATTTCAGCTGGTATTTATCATTTTGAATTACATTTTTTTTTTTTCCTAAAAAAAACAAAACAATTCAAGTTAGGTAAAAAATGTTTAATTTATTCACATAATTTGTAATACGAACATGTTACCTGCAAATTCCTCGGCAATGTTTCTTACACAGGCTTTACTTGTGTGGGCAGGACTAAAGGGATCTGTGTACAAGTTGCATGTTCCCGTCGACATTACCATAAAACATGAAGCACATTTACTGTAACTTTCTAACACAGGGGTCGGCAACTCGCGGCTCTTTCACCTCTCTGATGTGGCTCCGTGGCTTTTAAAAATAATGAATGTGTACTTTACGGTGGCAATGGGTGCAAACGCGCTTCATATACAAAAACCACTGCAACACCAAAAACAATTGCAAAAAAGAAAATGCTGCTTATTTACTCACAACAGAAGCACTCCGGGCTCCCAGGGGTAGAGAGTTAAACCAGCTTTCACCTGAATGATGGGAGAATCTGCCTCAGGCAGAGTCCTGCAATGGTCAGGTACCTACGGGTACCCAGCGGGTAACCTTGCCAAAATGCTCTTTTTAGGGTTGAAAATCAGATAGATGAAAATTAACGGTCACTGGTGTGGGCAGATACTTATTTGGTGTGGGCGGGGTGATTTTTGTGGACATTGTGTTGGTGGAGTGAACCACGGTATTTCCAAGTCCTTGTGCTCATGACAAGGAGTGTTCTTGCCATCCCAGCAGAATTTTTCCGCCGCCGTGGTTTGTCATCCAGCAGTGTTCATTACAGATCAAAATTTTATGGGGACAAATTGGCCCCTAGAGAAAAAAACCTGGGGACATTAGCAAAAACTAGGGGTCATAATAACTGGTCAAATTATTATATATTACATTATTCCAAGAAACTAATTCAGCTATTTTCTGACAGCTCACTGGTAAAAACTGAACCTAAATTAGTAAATACTCCAATGTAATGTATAATAATATTTCACATGATGTATATCATACTACTCTATAAATTTAATGGTAAAGCAAGTTTATTGCTTTGAAGTTTTAATTTTTTATTTCAATATTGACTTCCAATATTCTAATTCAAAGTTTCTGCTATGCTTTCAGGCTGTTGACAGTATTTTCACCTTATTTGCTTAAAAAATATCCATGTCTTTCTTTCCCTTCCAAACCTTCAGTGCTAATGTTAGCGATTGCAGTCTCAATATGACTAGCAGTAGAAGTACTAGCACTACAAGCGGCCACCCCACTGTCACTAGCGGTAGCAATGCAACTCGTATTAGATACATTTGACACTTGGTTACTAGCACCCCACATTGTTAATAAATTTCTCTGTTTTGAGCAATGTTTTTTCGCTTTGGATACCGTTTTATGTTTCTATAGTAAACACCCCAGGGGCTGGGTTCGTTTTTATGGATCACGAGCAAGGGTAGTGTGGGTAAGCACCGGGGCATGCGCATTATATACATGTCTGTTAATTTGGAGCAAAGTGAACGCTGTAAAAGTGGATTCTACACTCGTGTGCCCAAAACGAATGAAGTGCATTGCATCATGTTTGCGAAGGAATAGCAGTTGTGATTTGTCAGCTCGGGAGCCACTGGCCAATCACGTGCTATCTTTCATATTAGCATCGCTAAGTGCAAATGTCCTCACCGGCATGATTTAGTTAGCATTTCTTTGAACGATATTAACTTTTAAAATTAAACAATATAATAAACTAGATTTTCCCAGACATTTTCTATGTGCTCGGCTGACGCACGGACATGTAGTTCAATGGGGACACAGGCACAATTAATGCGCCATTGGCGCAATGGCGCAGCTTGTAATAATAACTGATCCAGGAATGGAAATTACCACTGAAAGAAGAGACGGTGGATGAGATTTGTTTTTACACGGCAATCTCGGAATTAAATAACTCTCCTCCCAGTGACAAAATAAAAGACTGGTTCAGTCTCCACTCTGAGAATGGGTTGGTCAGTGCAGTATTAAGCATTAATATTACTGTTGGCCCCCTTCTAACGAAATTAATCCGTTCCAGTGCCATTTCGGAATCTGGAGTTTTTGTAAGTAGAGACGCATTTTACATGTAAAACGCGTGATTTGTTCCAAGGCTCCCAAGACTACCTTTTAAAAATGATAAAAGCATACCTTTTTAAGGTACTTACTTTGTGTTGACCATGTCTTCTTAGCAGAGTTATAATCTTACAAGGACGATGGCACCGGGAATCACACGTGTGCGCGTGTGTTGACCATGTCTTCTTAGCAGAGTTATAATCTTACAAGGACGATGGCACCGGGAATCACACGTGTGCGCGTGTGTTGACAATGTCTTCTTAGCAGAGTTATAATCTTACAAGGACGATGGCACCGGGAATCACACGTGTGCGCGTGTGTTGACCATGTCTTCTTAGCGGAGTTATAATCTTACAAGGACAATGGCACCGGGAATCACACGTGTGCGCGTGTGTTGACCATGTCTTCTTCGCGGAGTTATAATCTTACAAGGACGATGGCACCGGGAATCACACGTGTGCGCGTGTGTTGACCATGTCTTCTTAGCGGAGTTATAATCTTACAAGGACGATGACACCGGGAATCACGCGTGTGTTGACCATGTCGTCTTAGCAGAGTTATAATCTTACAATGACCGTGGCACTGGGATTCACACGTGTGTATGTGCGTTGACCATTTCTTCTTATCCGAGTTATAATCTTACAAGGACCATGGCACTTGTAATCACTTTCACTGGGAATCACACGTGTGTGCGTGCACGTTTGTTGACCATGTCTTTTTTAGCAGAGTTATAATCTTACAATGACCATGGCACCGGGAATCGTGTGTGTGTGTGCGTGTGTGTGTGTGCGCGTGCATATTTAGTATCTATATTTTATTTTGGAGGTTTTTTGGTCATTTGATGTGCTCGGGATCGTACGGTAATGCAATAGTCCTCTGATTTGCTGTATGCTAAACTTGCAGGACCTCATTATATACCCACGTGTATTGTGGGGTATTTTTACCGTGGTGTTGGGTTGAGCTGTATGGTGGTTACATATCAACTGCGTACCACAGGAATATGTATTGTTTCGGTATTGCATCAGTCTTCTTATTTTACTTTTGGCTGTTCCCTTTATGGGTCGCCACAGCGAATCATCTGCCTCCATCTTCATGGAAGTCATATTAATGATTCACATGTTTGATGTCAGAAAGAAATCATTTGTGATGGTATTTTCAAAGAAGAAGGAGACGAGATGTAAGGTCCTGGTTAAGGGCCAACAGCTGGAGAAAGTTGAAGAATTAGTTTATTTGGGTAGTATGGTTTCAGCAGACACTAGGTCTGAGGTGGAAGTAAAGAAAGAATTGGAATTGCGAAAGCAACCTTCAAGAAGTTGGAGAGGGTGCTACGGTCAAGTCGTGTCAATCGAAACCAGAATTAGGCTACTTAAATGCTACGTGTGGTCGAGTCTACTATATGGTTGAGAGTTGGACTATTACTAAAAGTCTCGAAGACAGGCTTAGAGCAGTGGAAATGTGGTTTCTAAGGAGAATATTGAGGATATCATGGACAGACAAGATCTCCAATGTGGACATTCTGCATAGGCAGGGACTAGTAGATGTTTATTCCAGATGATCGTGAACAGGCAGATTTGGTTTGTTGGGCATGTGATGAGGAAGGAAAGGCTTGAAGAGGTCGTGCTGACTGGCCATGTAGAAGGAAAAAGATCGAGGGGGAAGACAACGAACTACATACTGGGCATGGTTAGAAAGTGCAACTGGTTGGAGACCCATTGTGCTCACTCAGGGTCTGAAGAACCGCAAAGAGAAGGCTGTTATGGCTGCTGCCTATGCCAGAATTCTGGCATGGCACCCAGTTTGATTGATTGTTTGATTTGGCATAGGTTTTTATGTCGATGCCCTGCTGGACACAAACCTTAGCAAGGGCAGATGTGGCGGTCATGTATTTTTCCCCCATGAACGGTGACCATGCACAGCTTTTAAATCCACCTTAGCCAAACATTTATCAGCTCCTTCTTTCTTTGCCTTACAAAATTTGTACAACATTAATAACAACAAAAAATTACCGGTTGTTTGTAACCGGGGTTTTACTGAGCATCTTGAGGCAGAGCAAATAGGACTCTGCAAGTGAAGGAGATTCTCTAGTGATGGGGAATCACATGTAAGAGACTTTTTTCTGTTTTTTTTTTTTTTGTTTTTTGCTGCACCTATGTTGAGTATATTTCAAATGTCTGGGGAAACACTGCTCATTCGCTCATGCTGTCATATGGTGCAACAGAACAGGTTTCATAATTCTATAGTGGCACGTTTGATGCGTCAATGAATAGATCTGTAGATATTTGGATTTCTTTAATAGGGTGAGTTTCTCATACTGAGCAACGAGATGCAAGTTCACCCTTCATACAAGCTTTGATATTTTTCTCTCCACTCAATGTGGGGTCACAGGTTGGAAGCATTGAAAACACCTGCTATAGCTCATTCTTGATATCGATCAGAGGGCCAAGGTTCACAGTAGCTGGAGTACAACTGCTCAGCTTTTCGCTGTGGACAGGTTAGTGTATACGGGTTGCTTGTGTGCACAGAATAACTTTTACTCTTGATATAGATCAGAGGGTCAGGGTTGGGCTTTCTGCAACAATTTCTTTTAAGTTGCCTTGTCTGTGGAGGTCACACTGCCTGCATGAAATGGAATTTTTATCAGTACCTAAAACGGGTCAAGCCTGATATTTTATTTCATATGTGTCTTTCATTTGTAATCTGATTTTATAAATACTATCTGCTAATGATATAAACACCCACTGAAATTGGAGTGTTGCATTTATTTAAAGCATAATATGATTAATGCTATTCTGATGCTGTCCATATATAGCCTGTGTGACTGAAACTGTAAAAACATCTGCCAGATTGAATCTACCAAGCCATTGTAGTAATTATACTTACCGTATTCTACCTAATAAGCGCCCTGATCTAGTAAGCAGATCCCCCCCACCACCACCCACTGTGTCTTTTATCTTGTGTCTAATAACTGCCCATGTGTACTGCGAGCAAAATGGTAGATTAAACTCACCAATTTTATTTGTTCAGTCTCTGTAACCGTAAAATGAGGCGTTCACCGACTGTAAAAGTGAGTTTACACAGTATTTCAAGATCCCCTGCCACTGGGGAATGTCTATAATGTTTATCAGTAACAACACATGTGATTGTTCCACCATGCTTTAAAAAAACAGGAAAATATTTTGCCGTTTTCTCTTGGTAAATGTCCAACAACCGATGAACCTGCTACAGCAAAACAATGGGATGCTCTGAATGAATGGAGCGATGAGCCAGATATGGACCTATCAGAAAGTGATAACGAGGATTTTTCACCCGATTCTCCTGCTCACTAACTTCACAAGTTCTGAGCCATGTGCTTGTTTGTGTTGGTTGGTTCAATGTGCCATGTGCTAAAGTTGACATTCATGTTGATTGGCTTGATTTTACATCTGGGGGAAAATATGTAAAGGAACAGCACCTGGAGGGGAAAATTAAAGGGTCCTTTTTTTTTTTTTTTTTTTTAAACGATGCAGTTTTCTGTTTATTTTCAGCTTTCATGTAAGTACAGGTCCTTCTCAAAAAAAATTAGCATATTGTGATAAAGTTCATTATTTTCTGTAATGTACTGATAAACATTAGGCTTTCATATATTTTTGATTCATTACAAGCAACTGAAGTAGTTAATGCCTTTTATTATTTTAATATTGATAATTTTGGCAAAAAAGTAAAGAAAAACCAAAAATCCCTATCTCAAAAAATTAGCATATTTCATCCGACCAATAAAAAGTGTTTTTAATCCAAAAAAGTCAACCTTCAAATAATTATGTTCAGTAATGCACTCAATACTTGGTCGGGAATCCTTTTGCAGAAATGACTGCTTCAATGCGGCGTGGCATGGAGGCAATCAGCCTGTGGCACTGCTGAGGTGTTATGGAGGCCCAGGATGCTTCGATAGCGGCCTTAAGCTCATCCACAGTGTTGGGTCTGGTGTATGTCAACTCTCTCTCTCAAATTTCCTTCTCCCCAGTCTTCCTCCAGACTCTGGCACCTTGATTTCCGAATGATACGCAAAATTTACTTTCATCCGAAAAAAGTACTTTGGACCACTGAGCAACAGTCCAGTGCTGCTTCTCTGTAGCCCAGGTCAGGCGCTTCTGCCGCTGTTTCTGGTTCAAAAGTGGCTTGACCTGGGGAATGTGGCACCTGTAGCCCATTTCCTGCACACGCCTGTGCACGGTGGCTCTGGATGTTTCTACTCCAGACTCAGTCCACTGCTTCCACAGGTCCCCCAAGGTCTGGAATTGGCCCTTCTTTCACTTTTTCCTTCCCACAGACGTCCCACTGAGGTGCCTTGATCCAGCACTCTGGGAACAGCCTATTCGCTCAGAGATTTCTTTGTGTCTTACCCTCTTGCTTGAAGGTGTCAATGATGGCCTTTTGGACAGCAGTCAGGTCGGCAGTCTTACCCATGATTGCAGTTTTGAGTAATGAACCAGGCTGGGAGTTTTTAAAAGCCTCAGGAATCTTTTGCAGGTGTTTAGAGTTAATTGGTTGATTGAGATGATTAGGTTAATAGCTTGTTTCGAGTACCTTTTCATGATATGCAAATTTCTTGAGATAGAAATTTTGGGTTTCCATGAGCTGTATGCCAAAATCATCAGTATTAAAACAATGAAAGACTTGAAATATTTCAGTTGGTGTGCAATGAATCTAAAATATATGAAAGTTTAATTTTTATCAGTACATTACAGAAAATAATGAACTTTATCACTATATGCTAATTTTTTGAGAATGAATAACACAAATACCAGTAAAACTCTTTTATTGTTCTGTTATTATTCATATTTTCCACCTTGATGCTAATAAGCACTTACTGTTCCACTCCGCTGGTAACATTTTAATAAGTGCCCACCCACTCCAAATTTTTAAGCGCCCTGGGCGCTCATCACGTCTAATACAGTAATTGTACGCTGCTGATCTACCAATCTTGGTAAAAATGTTCAGTTGAGCTAATTGATTACATCTCCTCACCATTTTTAGATTTACTTTGAGGACCATCATGGCACGCTATCTAACTGTGTAGAAAACATCTGCTTTCTATGACGAGTGGAAATAAATATGTTCTTATTTACGGTTCCTGTCGAACATCGGTCAGCTTATATCTGTAGTTAAATACAGATGTTGAATTTCATCTCAGGAGTACATTAGATAATTTATATTATCCCATATGCCAGTTTTTCGAAGTTCTTGCATTTAAAGATGTCTACAGTCTGGTGCTTCAGTCTTTGTAGCAGTTTGGGATCTCATTAGGAACGGACCATCTGGTGAAGGAGGGTCACATGTAGATGATGAACTCTGGTGCCCACGAGACTGTACGGCTGTCACGTGTGTGTGAGTAAATGAGATTGAGTGAAGTTTCAATGCCATGTTGACTGTTTCACGCCAATATACTGATATCTAAATCTTCAAGTCACAATTCAAAAAAATAATCACAATTAAAAATCACTCCAAGTCTGATGCTTCAGTTTGCATTGTAAGTAAATACACTCATTTTTAATATTTTCCATTTTAAGCTTCAAATAGGATTTTATTTTAATTGATGTGTTTTGGTTTTTTTTTTTGGGGGGGGGGGGGGGGGTGCTTGGTCCTTGGTTCCGGACTTGGTGACCTTTTTGCAGTTTCTTTTCTCTTATTGCATCTCATTCAACTGCTGAACTGTGATGGCCTCAGCTGCAATAGAGCTGTTCTCATATATAAAGGCATAAAATGGGTGATGTTTAGGAGAGTCATTATCATAAAAAAAGAAATGCTCATATTCATCCAGAGCACAGCTCTACAGGAGTGTGGTAGTAATCTGATTTGTGGAATGGGTGGGGGACTGGATAAGGTTGCTTCTGCTATGAATGTGTTTAAATATAGCCTGGATTCTGAATATTTTCACTGTAAGAAAACTTATGTAAATGTTGCTTGCAGTGGCAGGGAATAGTGTAATGGAGGGTTCATTGGAATGGTCTTTAGGAATTTTGAAGGAATAAATACATTTATATTGGATCTGCCGGTTATAAAAGCTGAAGTCAGGCTTTCGTACTGCACTCAGTGGTGGTTAGTCTGAGTCCTTACATGGGTTGAATGATGACAAAAAGCTACCACCACAAAAAAAAAAAAACCTTATATATATATATATATATATATATATATATATATATATATATATATATATATATATACATATACATACACAGTTTAATCGTGCTCTCTTGAGCACACACCACCTGGACTCTTGTTTGTTTTCTTTCTGGTTTGGTCTCCATGCCAGCCCTACTTTTTGTCCCAGGCCACTACAGGTCATATGCCATGAGAGTCAAAGTCATGGCTCACTAACAGTGCAGCCTCATCTCCCTCCATCTTCCCTCCTAGTAATTTTGGAAGTGGCTCGTGTTTCCAAAGGGTTTTGCGAGACCCTTAAATTGGAAAAGCCAACAGATGTAATGTGTCATACATTAGTACTAGTTTCGTGTTGGAAAAGTGGAGTACAGTTGAAAGGATAGTGATGATTCACCAATTTAGAGCCAGGAAACCTTAAGATTATCATATTTAGCCCTGCCAAGAAAGAAGAGTTTTGGTGAAGGTATTGTAATCGCGGATGCCTAGCTGTTTGTGAACAAAATCCTGATCAGAACTCGTAAAAGGGAGTCCCAGAAGTGAGTTGATCTTAGAATATCAAGGTCAAAGGTGAAGATCAGAGCAAGGTCAAAACATTTTTTTGGAAATGGGGCATTTGGAAACAAGTCCCACTAGACATTGATTTATGAGTCCACATATAGTTTCTTTGTATTTCACAGTAACAGTTACCTTTTGACCTTGGGGTTTGAACTTTCAAGTTCACTCGGCCATCTCTTAAAAATGCTACCCACCATAGACTCTTGTCACATCCACTTACTATAGAACTTATCAGTGAAGCACAAGAGTAAGTAATACTAGTACATATGTAAGGCACATATCACTGGATAAAGACCTCATTCCAGTCGTGGGACCCGCAGATTGTGAAATGTCAGGATCTGTGACTGAGGATCGTATATAAAATGGCTTCTGTATGAGATCATCCCAGTTTACATCACCGGTTCTCATTTATTCCTAATTACAGGGCCTTCAAATTGTTTTTGAGTTGTCGGAGAACCACTAAAAGTAGCACTAACCTCTGTCCTTGAAATGCCATCATTACTGTTGGCCAAATTTTAAAAATTACAGTAAAGTAGGCCCTTGACTATTCGCGGTTTTTCACTCACGGTTTGAGTATTCACGGACTGCCGAGCAGCTGACACGTGATTCAAATTCAGCTAATGGCTGTCCTCCTTCCTGCTGATTGGTTGAGATGATGTAACGCCCCTTTTTCCTCATTCACGCACAAGTTGTCAATGATTCTTTTTAGTGTGCTTTAATTACCAGTTAAGCCCTATGATGTCACTCAAATGCCTGCTAAGCACCAGAAAAAGTTAATGAGGCTGGATGTCTCTTCTGAAGAAATAACTTCTTCGGAAGAAACGACGGTTTCCTCTGAAGTGCCTGAAGAGGAATAATTGTCTGAACTGTTGTACAACACTCCACTATTAAAGTCTTTTTTTGATTATTATTCCAGTACATCACCTAAGGTAATGTTTGAGTGTTAGATTTTATTTACTGTGGTGTAGCATGTTTCTCATTTTCTTTTGTTTATGCAATTTATCACATTTCTTGTTCTTTTATGTCCTTTTTGTTATGGTTTGTGTTTTGGGGGACTTTGATTTTGGCGCTGTGCCTCTAACTAACTGTTTACTCTCCGCTTCGGCTGAGGGGTGTGGCTGAGGTGCTCGGTGACTCTCACCTGAATTCACTATTCTCATTTACTCACAATAAACAAAAGCACGCTCACCTTTGTGCCAGAGGATTAACTCACATCAACATCACCGCTTCTTTGGTTTGTAACGCTCTCTAACTCTCTCACGCTAAAACTCTGTTTTGTACCTGCTCAAGCTGAGGGGCGTGGCTGAGCTGCTCGGACTTAATACAGCTCATACCTAATGGAACTCTCCACAAGGTTGTCACTGCCCCCCCCCCCCCCCCCAACGTGCAGCTAACTGGGTTTATCAAAGGCGGGCCATGTCTCTCACTGTCTATGGTGAGAGGTTCATGTAAAAGAACCATTGCTGACTTTCGTAAAGAGTAGGCTACAAAGTCGTCAGCGTGTTTCTGTCCCTTGCTAAAAAGGGTTGTGACAGGAAGGGCATCCGACGTAAAAACCTCTGCCAAATCAAACGTGCGAGTCAGATGATTCGCTGTGGCAACTCCCGAGTAAAAGGGGAAAAAAAGCCGAAAGGAAGACAGACGGACCTAACGGAAGACCTTCCTCTAGTGGAAATTTTTGAAAACTACAGTGCTGTATGTTTCAAAAAGAACGTATTTAAAGGTGTTTTTATATATATGCTGTACAATGTTTATATTTTATCAATAAATATCACAGTAAAAAAATTAAGTTTGTCTGAATCAATATTACATTTTACTTCATTAATACTGAATTAATGAGTAAGACTGTCTATAGAATGTGTTTAAGAAGCATATTTTAGTGCATGTAATAGATGCGTAGTATTTACTTCCGGCTGCTCATTCGCGTATGTGACATGATACATGGGGTTTTACTTCCGGGTACAGAACTCTCGGATTATGTTCATTCGCAGGAGGGGCTGGAACCAAACCCCCGCGAATATCGAGGGCCTACTATACGTTGAATTGAGGATGAATTATGAGAAGTTGATGAACACCCATTACACTACGCAGCTTGTTCAGTTGCTGTATTGGGAGGTTTCTTCCCGTAGTACAAAGACATGCACATTTAGACTAATTGGCAGTTCGGGCTTGTTTCTCTTCAGGATGAAGATATACAGGTCCTTCTCAAAAAATTAGCATATGGTGATGAAGTTCATTATTTTCTGTAATGTACTGATAAAAATTAAACTTTCACATATTTTAGATTCATTGCACACCAACTGAAATATTTCAGGTCTTTTATTGTTTTAATACTGATGATTTTGGCATACAGCTCATGAAAACCCAAAATTCCTATCTCAAAAAATTAGCATATCATGTTCAGGTAGTCTAAACGAGCTATTAACCTAATCATCTCAATCAACCAATTAACTCTAAACACCTCCAAAAGATTCCTGAGGCTTTTAAAAACTCCCAGCCTGGTTCATTACTCAAAACCACAATCATGGGTAAGACTGCCGACCTGACTGCTGTCCAGAAGGCCATCATTGATGCCCTCAAGCAAGAGGGTAAGACACAGAAAGAAATCTCTGAGCGAATCGGCTGTTCCCAGAGTGCTGTATCAAGGCACCTCAGTGGGACGTCTGTGGGAAGGAAAAAGTTAAAGAAGGGCCGATTCCAGACCTTGGGGGACCTGTGGAAGCAGTGGACTGAGTCTGGAGTAGAAACATCCAGAGCCACCGTGCACAGGCATGTGCTGGAAATGGGCTACAGGTGCCGCAGTCCCCAGGTCAAGCCACTTTTGAACCAGAAACAGTGGCAGAAGCGCCTGACCTGGTCTACAGAGAAGCAGCACTGGACTGTTGCTCAGTGGTCCAAAGTACTTTTTTCGGATGAGAGCAAATTTTACATGTCATTCGGAAATCAAGGTGCCAGAGTCTGGAGGAAGACTGGGGAGAAGGAAATGCCAAAATGCCTGAAGTCCAGTGTCAAGTACCCACAGTCAGTGATGGTCTGGGGTGCCATGTCAGCTGCTGGTGTTGGTCCACTGTGTTTTATCAAGGGCAGGGTCAATGCAGCTCGCTATCAGGAGATTTTGGAGCACTTCATGCTTCCATCTGCTGAAAAGCTTTATGGAGATGAAGATTTCATTTTTCAGCACGACCTGGCACCTGATCACAGTGCCAAAACCACTGCTAAATGGTTTACTGACCATGGTATTACTGTGCTCAATTGGCCTGCCAACTCTCCTGACCTGAACCCCATAGAGAATCTGTGGGATATTGTGAAGAGAAAGTTGAGAGACACCAGACCCAACACTGTGGATGAGCTTAAGGCCGCTATCGAAGCATCCTGGGCCTCCATAACACCTCAGCAGTGCCACAGGCTGATTGTCTCCATGCCACGCCGCATTGAGGCAGTCATTTCTGCAAAAGGATTCCCGACCAAGTATTGAGTGCATAACTCAACATAATTATTTGAAGGTTACTTTTTGCCAAAATTATCAATATTAAAACAATAAAAGGCTTGAACTACTTCAGTTGTGTGTAATGAATCTAAAATATATGAAAGTCTAATGTTTATCAGTGCATTACAGAAAATAATGAACTTTATTACAATATACTAATTTTTTGAGAAGGACCTGTATTAGAGTTTGAATGTAATGTTGATACAATATGCTAAAGGGAAGGCATTTTTATAGGTGCACTTATTAGCACAGTGCTCACTGTTCAATGCAACACAAGCCACGAACTCGGGCTGTGACACAAACACATTAATTCCGACTATATTCTACAGACAGGCTGAAACACAGCGAAAGCAGTTAAATACAAGTAAACTAAGTGGATGTGTCACTTGGCCATAAGCCTTGTAATGTACAGATTTAAGACCTCCAGAGTCCATCACGACAGCCCCTATATTCTACTCTTACCTCTGGAACTTTACACCAAGTGTCCGAAGAAAGACAGAAATGACTGCTGTTTTAAATACATCTTTTATGTGAGCGGTTGTATTCGCTAATATATAATGTGCTGTGCGAGATGGTAGGAGGCATGTTGGGTGGAGCAATTTTTGTTTGTTTGTTTTTAACGGTGCACAGGGCTACAGGAGACGGGTTAATCCGAAAGCCCTGATTGTGTAACTAAGTACCTTTCTTTTCCAGTTTACGACATTGTAGTGAAATACCTTTCGAAGAGTGAGCCACTAGATTATTGGTGAACAGAAATATGTATTTGGGTTTGTGTCCTTGTTTCTGATATGATGTAACATGACACCCAGAAGTCTAGTTTTGATTTTGAATCTTGATTGTATTTCTTACAGATTGTATTTCTCCTGTTTGCAACTGCAGTCTGCTTATTAGCTTTTCCTGTTTCGACTGGGTTTGATTGTTCCTGTTAAACTGCAATTGATGTTTACTTAACTGCAGTGGTATATAATTTTAGTGGACATTTCTTTTAAAATGGTTTCTTTCCTTTCAGCTGTACTTTATTTAATTTTTTAAAAAATTGTTTAATTTCTATCTGCCTCATTTTACATAATTATGTTAATACTTGTATAGTTTTATGAAGTTATTTTGGCACCATTACTTGACTGTACCTTTTTGTTGTGTTCTTTATCTTGCTGTAGGCAATCTTCACATTACTATTGGGACCATTCACATTCTTCAATGCACAGAAGACGAAATATCTTCAGATCATCACCTCACTAATGAGATGGATTGGTAAGTTCATACAGACAAACATTAAATTACTCCTGAGATCATGTGACCCAAGGAAAATGTGTGTATATAGATACATATCAGCCGCTTGTATCCGGGATCTTGTTCCTTTAGTTCAGGGGTCGGCAACCTTTGCCATTCAAAGAGCCAGTTGGACTCGTTTTCCACATTTAAAAAAAACACTGGGAGCCACATATCCTTTTTTGACATTTAAAATCAAATAACACTGCATATAATGTTTTTCCCTTTTTCCCTTCATGTTAATATAAAATAACAATGTGGTGCATTGATTTAAACGAATGCAGACAATTAAATTACAATTCTGCTTGCAACAAAAACATTTATACTAAAAAAAAATCGCCAGCCTCCCCGCGACTAATTAGGCTTAAGTGGTTCAGAAAATGAATGCGTTCGAGTCCTTGTATTTTTATAAAGAAAAAGAATATATATTCCACTAAGCGAGGGATGGGGTGCAGCCAGATGTTTTAACGGGTTGGGTCGTCGACCTCACCATCCCTTTGTGGGATTTTCTTTTCTTTATTCATTATATTAATGTTGTTTTGTCATAGTTTTAATTTACAACAGTAACACAAAAAAGTATATGAACTTATTTTAAGAAGGAGCCTGCTCAACATTCTT
The DNA here is from genome assembly GCA_024760905.1 of Plotosus lineatus. Taxonomy (NCBI): domain Eukaryota; kingdom Metazoa; phylum Chordata; class Actinopteri; order Siluriformes; family Plotosidae; genus Plotosus; species Plotosus lineatus. Next base: position 17,406,731 of record CM045738.1, read on the forward strand.
TTAAATAATATTAATGCTTAATGCTGCACTGACCGACCCATTCTCAGAGTGGAGACTGAACCACACCCAGTCTTTTATTTTGTCACTGGAGGGGAGTTATTTAATTCGGAGATTGCTGTGTATAAACAAATCTCATCACCGTCTCTTACTTCAGCTGTGATTTCCATTCCTGGATTACAAACCCCGGTGGTGGAAAAAATCTTTCTCTTGCCGCTCTGCTGATGGTGAGAGCATTCCTTGCCATGAGCACAAGAATTTGTAAATTCACCAACACAGCAGATCAAAAACACCCAGACTCTCAATGTATCTGATTAATATAACGATGTACACACAATAACCCTGACCACACCAATTAAATATCCGTCCACACCCGTGACTGTTAATTTTCATCTCTGTAATTTTCAACCCTAAAAGAGCATTTTGAAAGGGTCCCCTCTGGGTACCTGTGGGTACCCAACTGTTACAGGACTCTACTGTAGGCAGATTCTCCCATCATTCAGGTGAAAGCTGGTTTAACTCTCTGGAAGCCCGAAGTGCTGCCGATGTGAGTAAATGAGCAGTATTTTCTTTTTGCAGTTGATGTTTGTGGTGCACCCATCAGCCACCGTAAAGTGCAACATTATTTTGAAAAGCCACGGAGACGCACCAGAGAGGTGAAAGAGCCACATGCGGGCCCGGAGCCGCAGGTTGCCAACCCCCGTTTTAGTCACTACCTAAAGCTCATGACCAGAGATGAGGGTTGAACTGTAAATTGATGCATTTTCCCTTGCTGGAAGGAGGGACCAGTCTATCAGTGCTCGACTCTTCATTGGAACTAAACGCTTAAGGCCAAACCATGTTCCTTCATGACCATTCGTTTGCATGCCATGAAGTTTTTGAAGACATGGTTTACCATGATGGAAGTAGAAGAATTTGGGTAGGCTGATTCCTGACATCAGTGCCCATTAACTCCTTTGGGATGAACCTGAATGCCTGTTCACCTAATAACTGTGCTTAGCCTCTTTTAATGCTGTTGTAGCTGATTGAACAAATCTCCACTTGCATGCGCCAAAATATATTTGAAAGCCCACAAAAGGGAAGGTAATTATGAAGCACTGGTGATCTAAATCTTAAATGGGTTGTACATTAAGCACATGGGTATGATAGAAAGGGTGACCGCAACCCTTTGCCCATATGATGTATAGGCAATAAAAGCTCATCTTTTTGTCCTGACTGGAATTTGATTTACAAGGTGATTGCTTGTCACCTCACCATTTAAGGCACAGCAGTGTCAAATGCAAGCACATGTAAATCTGAATGTTTAACACTGATTGCATCAGAGCCATTGTTAATTTGCACATTTTGCAGTCTCTGGCTACATCTGCTCTTTCCTCTTTACGTCTGGTTTTGCCTCACTACGTGGCCTCTGCTCTTGATACATTTAACATGTCACAATGGCAGCCCTCAGTGACATGCTGGCTAATGATTCAAAATGGCTGCTGCCGAAGAGCTTCATTTCTCAACAGCACCACTGACACGGGCTGTGCTGCTTCCCGAGATGGATTGAGAGTCTTTAGACCTCTAGGGGAACAAGAACCAGGAAGGAATAAAGTAGCTGTCATAACTCTGAGGGTTCAGACAACACTTTGACCAGATCATAGAGTCCAAGAACAGATGCCATGTGGTGTTGCCTGGTAAGCAAATATTTAGAAATGTGCTTGTACGTGACCTAAAGGTTAATTTGAGTTTTGGCTATTTACTATTACTGCTATTACTTACATGCAAAGCTGCAAATTATGTGAATTAACAAGTTGCACAGTGGGGATGATACTAGACCCTTGTGGGTAGAAATGGTCCTTATAAAATTTCCGAATAAGGTGTAACATTTAGATTACAATAACTGTTTATTTTTTTAACACAGTTTTACCATCAATGTTTGCAGTGCAAGTATGCAATTTAGAAAGATATTGCATTAAAGAAACGACAGAAATTAATGACATGTAGTGGAACTTGATTTAACCCATTTGCTACCACGAACCACTGTAGTAGTGCTGTTTCATTACTCCCACCTCCCCACAAACCGTGGTATCGGCAATGAAAACTGCTTTCAAACCCCAAGAACCACTGAAATGGTTAGTCTGCCCTGATCCAGAGTTGCAGAGTCCGTGTAGCCTGATGCTAGATATTCAAGCTACCAAACCATCTTTATCTTATGATGAACATTGACTGTATGTGGAATGTATTTTTAAATGCTTGAGTACAAAAAAGAAGGACATTATGACACTAGTTGGTATTTCATTTTGATTTGTTTGTTGTTTTTTACGCCGTATTCAATATATATATAATAAAATATAATATTTCACTGATATGATGGCGGACATGCTTCCGCACTTACCCTTTTTCAAAATGCATTTTGAATGCAACTGCTGAGGCCATACTTTACGAATTATACATTCGGTGCCAGTTGCGTGGATTTTCTTGTCAAGCAAATTGGTGAAATGACAGGCTGGAAAAGTTGTTCTTATACACATGGTAGTCCCCCCACAAGATCCCTGGTGATGTCAGTAACATGTGCGGTGAGACCACCATCTGGGCTGCCGGTTTCACTTTTTCTTGTACAGGGATTCCTCACTTTTGGCGGTTAATGGGGACCGACAACCCCCTTGACTATGTATTTATTTAAAACTTATGCATTATTTTTGAATGTTTAATTGCTATTATAAGCATTTATAGCATTGAATATGTATGTATTGATTTGTTTGTTGGTTTTTACACCGTATTCAATAATATTTCACTCATATGATGGCGGACATGCTTCCGCACTTCTCCTTTTTCAAAATGCATTTTGAATGCAACTGCTGCTTTTGAATGTTTGTTATTATAAGCATTTATAGCATTGAATGTGGTGGTCTAGTGGGGGGCAGTGGTGGTCTAGTGGTATAGGGCGCTGGATTGCTGATCCAAAAGGTTGGGGGTTCGAGTCCCACTCTCCACAAGGTTCTCACTGTTCCCCCAGTGCAGTTAACTGGGTTATCAAAGGCGGGCCATGTCTGTCACTGTCTATGGTGTGAGGCATGTAAAAGAACCATTGCTGACTTTCGTAAAGAGTAGGCTGCAAAGTCGTCAGCGTCTTTCTGTCCCTTGCAAAAAAAGGGTTGTGACAGGAAGGGCATCCGACGTAAAAATCTCTGCCAAATCAAATGTGCGAATCAGATGATTCGCTGTGGCGACTCCCGAGTAAAAGGGAAAAAAGCCGAAAGGAAGACAGACAGACAGCGTTGAATATGTATGTATTGATATTTTTCCACATATACATGCACGTATACGTCAGTCGGGGGAGTCGATCCGACTTGGCGGAAATAAAATGTAAATACATACACAGATGCGCGCGCGCACACTGAGATGCACACCTTACATAAAAATGTAAGTAGTTTTGTTGGGGTTTTTTTTTTTTTTATTATTTATTTTTATTTTTATTTTGTTTGCATAATTGGCCTTGTTTTGTGGCATTTTCCTGAACTTTCCCCCTATTTTGCTTAATTTTCTTATTTTTTTATTTTTCGATGAATATTTTTGAAAAAACCCATGATGCACTGAAGCACGAAGTAGCAAGGGATCACTGTTTACATTTGCATTTCATGCACATAGCCGTTGGTACTGTCTGCCAATTCCCACACTTTGAATCCAAATTTACATTTCGAAGCCAAAAACGTATTTTCTGCTGGGGTTGAAGACTAGAACTGGCCCCAGTACTTGCAGCTATATGTGACTGCAGTCGTGAATGAGTTAATTTCCTTCACTGTTTTCATGCTTTAGTGTTTTGGGTTTTTTTTTGGTTTATTTTTTTTTTGGACCCAATATTTGGCCATTTATATGATTGTTTTGCTGTTTTAAACAAGGACCTCTAGCAGAAGTAATAATGCACTTGAGCCTTGGAGCTGTGTTTTAACACCAGGAGCACTTTTAAAGGCACCATTACTGCAAAGTAGTTTCCGAGAATGGAATGTTCTTATTTTGTCTGAATGTGTCATTGTTGTAAAGCAAGAGGATTCTCAAAGACTAAACAGTGATAGTTCAGCTTTGACCTTTACTTCTTCAATCATTACTGCATTATATTATGGTTCAAGTGGCTGTGCAGATAAACCTGGCTCAATAGAGAGAGATTTCCTTTTGGCTTTTTCCCTTTATCAGTGGCCGCCACAGCGAATGATTCGCATGTTTGACTTGGCATAGGTTTTTACGTCGGATGCCTTTCCTGACACAACCCACAAGAAACAGAAACACGCTGACGACTTTGCAGCTACTCTTTTTACAAAAATCAGCAATAGTTCTTTTACATGAGCCTCTCACCATAGACAGTAAGAGACATGGCCCGCCTATGATAGCCCAGTTAGCTGCACTGGGGGGTGGGGTGTTTGTTATAATTATTAGCTATCTACGATATTCTCAGGGAAGCCATGTAATAATTATTCTCAGATGTCGTAGCATAACAATTTCTACCTTACACCTCTGTTCTTGGGTACATTCTAATACATGCCTCAACTTGCTGAGGAACCTATGCGGCAGACTGAGGGAATAAATAACTAAACAAAATGCAAGTAGTGATGTATAGCGTTCAGTGAAGACTTCTGAAAGGAATCTCCAGTTTCTGCTCTCTTTGGAACAGCGAGACCATGGGATGGTTTTTCAGGGTGGAGATCTTTACCCAACACTGAATTATAAGTGGAAAGAAAGAATCCTGTCATATTTAATAAGTAAATGTTCATGTTGAGTTGTTGTGGCATAAGCGTGGAGGAAAGTATCTATGTGCTGTACTTGGATAAGTAGTCCATGTTCAGATGCTAAAAGGGCGGTCCAGTGGTTTAGCACTGTTGATTTAAGGCAAGAGGATTCAAGGTTCAAATCTCATGGCTGTCTGGTGCCTTTTTGAGTGGGGTTTGTGTGTCCCCTCCTTTTTCTGTATGCATGTCTATGGATTGTTAAAAGAGAAAATAGACCTATGTGGTCGTATGGTAGATGGTACCCTTAACCGCTGACTGTGTGAATGTTTTCTTCTTTGATCCCATTTGCTTTTAGTCATTATTCACAGCAGACAGCAGGACAGACTCAGATTCCCTTGTGTGCGTCTCCAGTCACCCGTAGTGCTGTGTGAGAAACACCATGGGTGGTCGTGATAATGTATTAAATAAGCTTAAGCGAAGCTGTGTTTTAGCCTTTTGTGTCACTTGCTGTTGGACCAGTCATAGTGTCATGACCTCATCTACTACTTTTTAGAGCAAAACATGAAATTACATGTGAGAGGTTACACTGCTGTTTGGTGCTCCGTTAGTTGTCTATTTTTAATCCTCTGGGAGGTTGTAAAGCCTGAAACCCTTAAACCTCTTATACAAATGTCGCCTTTTATGGCCATTCTGCACCAGAGGCATATTTAAAAATACATGAATAAACTTCATAGGCCACAATTTTTTTTTGTCCTAAAATTAAAAAGCACAATACATAATAGAACCTGGTTGCAGTCAGTTTTTCCTCTGCGTTCTTTTACCAGAAGAATAATTTTAAGCTTCCTTTTCTAGAGTGAAATATTAGTGATCGAGGGAGGGGATGGGCTGAGGGGTGTACATTTAATTGATATTAAGTGATGAGTTGAGAGCGATTGGAGAGTGTTTTGATAACTGGATGAGGATTAATCAGGTTCCTACTGCCTGAAGCATTTTATTGCTCTTACTGCAGTGCTTCTCAATTATTTTCTGTTACACCCCCCCTAGCAAGAAGAAAACAATTCGCGCCCCCCCACTACCCACTTTCCGCCGCAACTATAAATTATAACTTTTTTCTATAATATAGTTACAGGTATATCTTTTCATTATATCGTATCCTTGTTAACATAAATAAAACAAAAAGAAAGAGATATAGTTCAACTTACAAGAATAACTTTTTTAACATTTTTTATTAGTCTGTAAAAGAAAGTGCATCAATTTGCCTTAAATTTAAAAATAATAATATCCTTGTTACATTTTTGACAAACTTACCACACCATTTGCTGCTGAAAATAAAATCAATAAATAATTAATTCAAATTTCATCCCTGTTAAAAATTTCTTCATGTTGTGAGGGTGTGTGTACTGCACTACACATTGCCAGCTCGTAGCAAAACAAACCTACACCGTAGAGTTAATACTCACTGCGCACAATGGGCAATGAGGGCGCCACTGCCAACTACTGGAGTGGATGTGCAATTACACTTTCTTGTAGTACGGCGGAAAAAAAGCATGTTCTCCTGGGTCACACGCGCCCCCCTCAGCATCCCAACCCTGGGGGGGCGCGCCCCACTATTTGAGAAGCACTGTCTTACTGTGCCAGAGGCTTTTTAAACAGATCTCTGGTAAGAATGCAATGGGGTAATTCATGTAACGAGTCTGTCATAGCAGCGTCGCAAGGTTGTTTAAATAATACTTGTTAAATGTTTGTCAGGTTCACTATTAACTATAGTGTGAACTGGCAGTGTGAAGCCGAGCTCACATGTAAGAAATCATGGTCGGATGTACAACCAAATTTTAGCTTGAGGGTAATTCAATATATTTTTGGAGGTAGTCGGACAAATTTGAAGTAAATGGTTCGTATTCTTGGTCTTGGAAAATGTTTTCAGATTCAGAGTGGCATGAATTGTTTCTGAATGGCTCAGCTGGCTGATATTTGCACATCTCACACTAAACCTCCTCTTGTGACAAAGAAAAACCCATCGAATAGACATGTCACGTGAATCTGCTCCTTCTATCCAGATCCAGCCACAGGAGTCCTGTGAGCCTGCAGTTTCATTTTCAAAAATAAAAAAAATCTGCGTATTCATTACATACAACTTTTCGCTTTCCATCTCACACACGTATTATAAAAATATAATGTCTGTATATAAATGGTTGTTCCGGTGTTGGTGTACTTGCTGCTCAATCTGCTTTTCACAACAGACGGAACCACGTCTCATGTATGTTCCATTTGTGCTCAGATCTGTTTCTTTGGGATGCATTTCAGGGGGCAGATGGGATACACACACACACACACACACACACACACACACACATATACATATATCAAGAATACGAAAAATCCAGGTTACGAAAAACATTTTCCTAAATTTTCGTCCTCTGTATACGAAAAGCGCCAAACGCGCCATTCAAACATGCCATTCAAACATTGCGCAACTTGCTCTCTCATTGGCTGTCTCCAAAAATCACGCCCCACTGGCCTCCCATTGGCCAGGAGGGAGCTGAATCTCCATAGTACTACACCCATAAAGCTTGTTTGTCACATGCGTAAAGGAGAGCTGTACTGTTGGTTCATGAGTTTTGAGAGTGCTCATTGCAGCTTACGTTTCGTTTTTAAGTTATTTAATTCAGTAAATGTTTAATAAATGTCGCGCGCTCTGCCAAATGTGGGCAAAACGTGGCTCATCCGGACCTCTGATCCCTCAAGCAAACAGGTGAATGTTGAGTACTAAACAAGTGTTCAAAGCGCACTTGCCTGCTTGACAGATTGGAGGTCCGGACAAGCCGCGCCTCGTCTCAAAAGCTCTGGCATCGGCTGCGGCAGAGCGCGCCATGGAACGCGCAGAGTGGGCGGCGTCGCGACCGACACCGGAGCCCCCGAGACCTGGCACAGCTCATCCGGACTTCTGATCTCTCGAGCAAACAAGTGAATGTTGAATACTAAACAAGTGTTCAAAGCGCACTTGTCTGCTTGACAGATCAGAAGTCCGGGACGCCTCCCACACATTGCGGCGCGCGTCACAAATGTTTAATCATGTTTAATATTGTTTGGTTAATAAAAAAATTGGTTCATAAAAAAATGTTTAAAAATGGTTTAATATGTTTAAATGGTTTAATAAATAATTTTCTTTTACTTTTAATACATATTTCATAAATATTTCAGACAAAATTGGTATACTTTTTATAATTTTTTAAAGAGTTTACGAATCACATGTTTTACATGTAAACTGCACCTCTACTTACGAAAACTCCGGGTTCCGAAAAAGGCTCTGGAACAGATTAATTTCGTCAGGAGAGGGCCGACTGTATATATGCTCAAGGATCCTATGTTGAAGGTTTTCGAAGTTATTGTATGTTTTTTTTTTTTTTTTTGTCCATCTGAATCCGAAAAGTAACACCAATTTGCAGATATATTACTTACATGTGAGTACAGCCTAACATACTGTAATTTTATGCTGCTTTGAAATATATCTGTACTTGAATGAACTCCTTAAAGCATTGAGGCAGCCCAAAGAAAACTAGCCTCAAGGAAAGTATGTTGGTCAATTTTATTCAACAGACAATGATATAAATGTGACAAATATCTCGGCTGTTCTTAGACTCAACAAATAATAATAAATTTTGGAAGTTAAATCCAATCAACCAAATTTGTTATTATTTATTGAAAAAAAAGTCATACTTGATTTTTATTTCTATTCTCCATTACTTCTAATTAACACCTGGATTTGTACCTCTAGTTGAAAAATGTAAAATTAGTATCAGATCACTGCTCTAAATTAATTTTAACAACTTAGAACAGAACGTTTGGGTTGTCCTAAAAACAGCCAAACAGAAAAATAAAATACACAATTAATAGCTGTATTATAAAAGGAGAAACTAAAGAATTCTAAGAAATAAAGAAACTACAATCGGGGGGTTATAATATAAGAGTGAGGGGACACTTGATGAGTGGATGCTTTTTGGCCAGCTCCTCTGTAGAGGGTAGTGTGGCTATAATGATCCTCTCTACTGTTCTCACCACTCTCCTCAGGACCTTTCATTCTGTACTCTTGGAGTTGTCATACCAGAGAGAGATGCTGCAGGTCAAACCCCACTTTATGGTGGTGAGTGTGGGTGTATTAAGATGAGGCCTTTTCAGCTCCCTTTAAAGTGTAACTGCTTATGGGCCCTTTACATCAGTGAGGAGGTGTGTGGAGACCTGGATAGGTTGCCACATGTACCCCAGAAAGTTTGAGTCCTGAACTCTTAACCTTCCTGAAATCTGGCACCATTTCTGCAGTTTTATTGATATTCAGTATTCGGTTGTTATTTCCCAGCAGTGAGGTGTCGTCAGCGTACTTTGTGATTTGTTCAACACAACAGTCGTGGGTCTTCATAGGGAACAATAGGGAGCTGAGGACCCAACCTTGTGGAGAACCAGTGCTCAGTAGGATGGTTGTTTGCATGACTACATGCACAATCTGAGGCCTTTCTGTGAGGGGATCTATAATCCAATTGCAAACTGCAGTGTAATCACAAATCAAGTCACTATATTATACACAGCCAAATATGTTTGAGATTAGGGAATAGAATCAAAAGGTTGGTCCCAGATCCAGCCCATGAAGAGTTTTATTCATGTTTGGGACATTTATTCGACTTTGATAATGTCACTTGTTTTATTTGAAAAGCATGCAGAGTAAAAAGTCTTTCTCTCCTGAGCATTGTTGGTGTTCTTCACAAAGCCTTTGCCATTTTTTTTGTTTTGTTTATCAGTCAAATGCATAGTTGGACTAAGATCAGGTCCATGGACATAATATATAGCAGGTTGACACCTATCTAATGTAATCAATGGTTACTGCTTGGCAAGTGTCCCTGATTGTTCACAGAAATGTTGACCCAATCAACTATGAACAGTTAATGATCCCAGCTTGTCTGGTTCAGAGGAGGGCGGTCCGATCATGTTAAGTTTTCTACTGTAGGTGACACTTGATTTATTCTACTAGTTATTACAGGGTGATGGGATTGAAATGCTATCAGAAGTCTATTTTTTTAAGGTTCACGTAGACTGGAATAAAAATGCATGAGTTCTTTTATTTTTACGATTGTAATGTAGGCTATATATATATTTTAATAGATCACCAAAACCCAACTCCATTCTTCATGATTGGAATGAAAAAAAATGTGACGTCCAGCACTTTCCACGTTCATCACTATAGATGAGTGGCATTGCTCATGAAGATGGACGAAAGCTTCGTGTCTGGCAGAAAAATCCCATCAGTCTGTCTCTTCCTGTTGGGACCGTTTGCCAGGACCTCTGCAGCTTTAGAGTTTCTGTTTTCCTAGAAAGTCTACTGTATAGACTCGATGTACAGTGTTAAACCGTGTTAACAGTCCAGTCATGAATGCATGTGTCAAATACTTAGGGCTATCACAGCGAATAAGACCCAGAAACATTTATCAGTGGCCTTTTTCTTCACCCGTTGACCATTTCACGGGGCATCAAATTCAGGATGCACAATTGCTCCCATTTCTGCGTGAATGTAGTCAGCTTTCACTTCGAACCTCTCTGTAGAGCAGGTTGAACATCTGTACAGTGAACAGTGGAATAACCTGTCAGAAGGTTTGCGGCAAGACAAAGCTCTGAAATTACCAGTAGATCTACGTTCCAACCCTCACCTGTGGTCAGGAGCTTTTGGTAGTGACTGAATGAACGAGATCACGGATACAAGTGGCTTAAATGAGCTTCCTTTGCTGGATGGCAGAGTTCTCACTTTGGGTGAGAAACGCAGCCATCCAGGAGGAGCTCGGATTAGAGGAGCCTGTTGAGGTGGCTTAGGCATCTGGTTAGAATGCCTCCCGACCGCCTCCATGGCGTGGTGTTTTGGGCATGTCCATCCAGGAAGAGGCCCGGGGTCAACATAGAACATGCTGGAGGGATTATGTCTCCTGGCTGGTCTGGGAACGCCTCCATGACCCCCAGAAAGAACTGGAGGAAGTGGCTGGGGAGAGGCATGTCTGGACCTCATTGCTTATCTCTGAATGTTGTTCTTTAAGCTCTCACTGTTAATATGGGAACAAAGGGTCTTAAATGTGCCTGTTTGAAATTCGCATGTGTTTTTGTATGGACATAATGAACCTGCAAAAAAAGCCCTGCTTGATCTCGTGTGTTCAGGGCTTTCTGTAAAACCCGACCGGTTGCGCGACATGTCGTACTGTATTCGTCATTCTGCTGGTAAATGAATATACCAAGTTATTAGTCATTGTGTGCGTGTTTTCAAACTGGAATGTATGAATGTTGACTATTTTTTTAAAAATTCCTTAGTTTGATAGTTTCACTTTTTCAGTTGGCTTTTTACCAAGGGCACAATGTCAATGACTCCTGGTTAAAGACGCATACTAAAGGTACAAAGTAAATGCACCACCCTGGGAATGTGCAGTCCATTCTCCATAAAAAGTATATGACAATAAGGACATTTATTTATGTATAGCTCTATTTCAGACCTTTCTGCTTGATGTCACGTCTTTACCAAGTTAGGCGGTGGGTAATTTACTGTCTGCCAGAATGACAACTGCTCCAATGAAAACTAGAAATCATTTCAGCTCTGTATAGGTCGTTTAAAGGTCGGTCCCAATGCCCAGAACATCACTAAATATGTTGAGCTTGTCATTGTTTGCCTTTTACGTTGTGATGCTTTTCAACCAAACTTGCACTGATAGGTTATGGTTTTCTGCTCTACTTAATATCAATTATTATAGGAAATCTAATTAAAATGTCTGGAGTCTGTATTCAGTGTCAGCAAATTGAGAAAGTTTATTTCAGTAACATACACCAGGGAAACAATTCTCCGGTACCAAATTAAAAGTATTTACTGAATCATTACTACATTTTACAACATTATGACTGTATTAATGAGTAAGACTGCTTATAGAATGTGTTTAAGAAGCATATTTTAGCGCATATACTATCATACATAAGCTTTTAAAACCACATCAATAATTCACAGATTTCCAGGATCCGTGCGTGGGGGAGGAACGTAACCACTGTGAATAGCAGGGGGTTTCTGTATATTCTATAGATTCATTATCATCTTCTGTAACCGTGTAATCCTAATTAGGGTCGCAAGGAGGCTGGTGCCCATCCCAACCAACTCCGGGCGTGGGCAGAGTACACCCTGGACAGCTCGCCAGGCCATCACAGGTTGGAAATACGCTGACTGTTTTGCAGCCTACTCTTGTTGAAAGTCAGCAATGGTTCTTTTACATATCTTACACCACAGACATGAGAGACATGGCTGGCTTTTGATAACCTAGTTACCTGCACTGGGGGGGGACAGTGATAACCTTGTGGAAAGTGGGATTCAAACCCTCAACCTTTGGATCAGCGATCTAGCGCCCTCTATACCACTAGGCTACCACTGCCCTTTATATATATATATATATATATATATATATATATATATATAATATACACATACTAGTCCTTCTCAAAAAATTAGCATATTGTGATAAAGTTCATTATTTTCTGTAATGTACTGAACATTAGACTTTCATATATTTTAGATTCATTACACACAACTGAAGTAGTTCAAGCCTTTTATTGTTTTAATATTGATAATTTTAGCAAAAAAGTAAAAAATCTAAAATCCCTTTCTCAAAACATTAGCATATTTCACCCGACCAATAAAAAAAGTGCTTTTAATACAAAAAAAGTCAACCTTCAAATAATTATGTTCAGTTATGCACTCAATACTTGGTCGGGAATCCTTTTCCAGAAATGACTGCTTCAATGCGGGGTGGCATGGAGGCAATCAGCCTGTGGCACTGCTGAGGTGTTACGGAGGCCCAGGATGCTTCGATAGCGGCCTTAAGCTCATCCACAGTGTTAGGTCTGGTGTCTCTCAACTTTCTCTTCACAATATCCCACAGATTCTCTATGGGCTTCAGGTCAGGAGAGTTGGCAGGCCAATTGAGCACAGTAATACCATGGTCAGTAAACCATTTAGCAGTGGTTTTGGCACTGTGAGCAGGTGCCAGGTCGTGCTGAAAAATGAAAATCTTCATCTCCATAAAGCTTTTCAGCAGATGGAAGCATGAAGTGCTCCAAAATCTCCTGATAGCTAGCTGCATTGACCCTGCCCTTGATTAAACACAGTGGACCAACACCAGCAGCTGACATGGCACCCCAGACCATCACTGACTGTGAGTACTTGATACTGGACTTCAGGCATTTTGGCATTTCCTTCTCCCCAGTCTTCCTCCAGACTCTGGCACCTTGATTTTCGAATGACATGCAAAATTTTCTTTCATCTGAAAAAAGTACTTTGGACCACTGAGCAACAGTCCAGTGCTGCTTCTCTGTAGCCCAGGTCAGGCGCTTCTGCCGCTGTTTCTGGTTCAAAAGTGGCTTGACCTGGGGTATGCGGGACCTGTAGCCCAGTCCACTGCTTCCACAGGTCCCCCAAGGTCTGGAATCGGCCCTTCTCCACAATCTTCCTCAGGGTCCGGTCACCTCTTCTGGTTGTGCAGCGTTTTCTGCCACACTTTTTCCTTCCCACAGACGTCCCACTGAGGTGGCTTGATACAGCACTCTGGGAACAGCCGATTCGCTCAGAGATTTCTTTCGGTGTCTTACCCTCTTGCTTGAGGGTGTCAATGATGGCCTTCTGGACAGCAGTCAGGTCGGCAGTCTTACCCATGATTGCGGATTTGAGTAATGAACCAGGCTGGGAGTTTTAAAAGCCTCAGGAATCTTCTGAAGGTGTTTAGAGTTAATTGGTTGATTGAGATGATTAGGTTAATAGCTCGTTTAGAGTACCTGAACATGATATGCTAATTTTTTTTGAGATAGGAATTTTGGGTTTTTATGAGCTGTATGCCAAAATCATCAGCATTAAAACAATAAAAGACCTGAAATATTTCAGTTGGTGTGCAATGAATCTAAAATATATGAAAGTTTAATTTTTATCTGTACATTACAGAAAATAATGAACTTGTCACAATCTGCTAATTTTTTGAGAAGGACTAGTGTGTGTGTGTGTGTGTGTGTGTGTGTGTGTGTGTATATATATATATATATAATATATGTATGTATATATTTGTGTGTGTGTGTGTGTGTGTATATATATATATGGCGGCACGGTGGCGTAGTGGTCAGCACGTCCGCCTCACAGCAAGAAGACCCGGGTTCGATTCCCGGCCTGGGCGTTTCTGTGTGGAGTTTGCATGTTCTCCCCGTGCTTGTGCGGGTTTCCTCCGGGTGCTCCGGTTTCCCCCGCAATCCAAAGACGTGCACTGTAGGTTAATTGGCCGTTCTAAATTGACCGTAGTTTCTCTCCTGCAGCGGCACTGGAACCCAGTCGTATCGGCACTTGCCTTTCCATTGGATCCTTCCGCGTGCGCCGAGACAGGGGGGGACTTGCTGCTTGGGTAACAGCCTGTCCCTCATTACTCCCTACCCAGGCTCTGTGCACTGGGGAGTATCACCAGTCAGGATACTGGCCAGAGCGCAGCCATAGCCCTTCGGGACTGACGGAGGCCTATGCTATGCTATATATATATATATATATATATATATATATATATGTGTGTTACTGCGACGATATCTAGTCGTTGAGTGTAGTGGTAGAATGCTGTTAGTGTGGGATGCTGTGCGGCCACAACTATCTTGCGCGTTGTGCTGCCAGACATAACTCATAATGGGCATCTGCTAGATGTGGTCGTAAGTACGGGTGGTTGTAACTCGCATACGTCGTAACTCTTGATAGTGACTATATATATTCGTCTCTCCTGGAACCAATTAACGACATAAGCCGAGGTATACCTGTGTATTACTGCATGAAGAGTCTTAATCATATTTTTCAACCAATTCAAGTAGTATTTTTAATTAAGGTGATACCTTGTTTACCTGATGGATATAAAGAAATGGGTTTCTGTATTTTTACTGTTTTGTAAAAATATACAGTGAACAAAATAGAATTTAATACGTGCTGTACATTCGGTAAACGTATCGTTGAAATATGATTAAAGCGTTTACACAATGTCGTCATTGGTAGAAACTGAGGCATCATAATTGGGAACAAAAGCAGCATCGAAGGTTGGCTTTACAAGCAAGGAAGGGTAGTAGCCCAGCCCTTAGTGCTAAAATTCATGAAAAGAATGAATGTTAATCAAGTCTAAAGGAAAATTTCTCATCGCATGATTGCAGTTGATTTGGGTATTTCCACATCTACAGTGTACATAATATTGTGATTTCAGGTGTATTAAGGCTCAGCTCAAAAACCACTCCTAAATGTGTGACCTTTGAGCCCCCAGACGGTACTTTAGGGTGCATAATTTTTTCAGCTTTTGAAAAACTGGTGAAAATGATGTACCCTAGTGATACAATATGAGAAACAATCATGCTACCACATGAAATATAGGCACGAGGGCTCAAAATGACTTCAGAAAAACACTTTTACTTACTTAGTGCATTCCTGTATTAAAAAATGCAGCCAGAAAGTGTCTTACACAAAGAGGAAGCCATACATGAATTCCATACGCAAACACTGCAGAGTTTTCTAGGCCCGCCACACTTAGCTCAGATACAATGAAAAGCAGTGAAACCATAGACTGTGGGCTGATGAATCCACATTTCTGCTTGTCTTCAGGCTTCTACATACCAAATGTGAAAATATTACCATTCAGATGACTAGCAAAAATCTACAAGTCTTATGGAACATGGGCAACAATGTTCACGAACTCGGCAATGTGCAGTGTTTGTGTATAGAATTGATGTCCAGCTGCTTCTTTGTGTAATATGGAGGGTGTGGAAGTACCATTGAAATAGTTGCATTAATTGGGTTTTAGAGCAACATGTTTTCAAGTCATGTCACTATGTAGGAAGTTCATGCTTATTTCAGCAGGGCAATGCCGGGCCTTATTTGTCAATAGCAAAAATAACTTGGCTTCATAGTGTGGTTGACTGGCCTTTGGCTAGTCCAGTTTTTCCTACTATTAAATATTGTTAGCCACATCTTAAGGAGGGGAAATCACACAACTCTGAGTATGGACTGTTGAGTAGGGGGGCCCCAGGGGGCATGCCCCACAAATAGTTAACAAGTGTAATTCAAGGAAAAGATATTTTAAACTGATTAATTTTTTTTTTTTTTTTTACTGAAATTAGAAATTCATGCCTGCATTAACACTTAAAAAGTGAAACGGAGGCTTTTTTTTCATTTTTTTTTCTTATTCTTATAAATAGAACTTGATACTCAGGTCTAGGGCCTTATTCCAGTGGTTCTCAAATAGTGGGGCACGCCCCCTGGGGGTGGGGGCGGTACGATGCCAGGGGAGGCACGTTCTAGAATATTGTGTAATTGTACATCCAATACAGTAGGTGGCAGTGGCTCTCTCACTGTCAGAGTGTGCACAGAGAGAATTAGCTCAATGGTAAAATATGAGGTGAAATTAATAAACGCGCCAGAAGACAGAGACAGAAAGAGAGATGGAGACAGTGAGAGAAATGTCTCCCGGAAGCTAAGTTGAGGAGGTGTGATGAAGCGGATGTAGCACTCAGCTTCACTGTGCTGCGGTGAGAAACGAGGAAAGACTGCTGTGTTTACTGTGTCTGAAAACATTGGCAGCGGATAGCATGAAGCCAAATAAATTCAGTTGTCACTTAAAGACATCACACCCCGATCGCGTGATAAGCCGCATTAGTTTTTTCAGCGAAAATGCGGCAAATATTGCCAACAACCATCCCGCTTTGTGTATGCTACTCCAGTAAACCAGCGAGCTCTGTTAGCATCAGATAAGATGGAGGTCCAAACTGCTCAGTGCAGCAAACCTCACAGCACAGCACAGGAACTGATTCTACCTGCAGCACACACGGTCTCCGTCATGCTGGATGACATCACTGCTGCGGAAATAAGTCCAGGTCCCAGTTCAGCATTGAGCAGGAGCTGAGAGTTCAGTATTGCGTTTTAAACCCGGCTTCGAAAAGCTGTGCACTGCGAAACGGGCTTATTGTAACCACTAATCTGGACTTAATCATTTTGACTAAACAAAATAAAAATAATACATTGTTTTATTCATTTTTGTTTTGTAGGTTAAAGGATTTCATATATTGTGCAACTGAGTTAATGTTGCTGATCAGTTTGAATTTATTATTATTTAATGATTTTATGTTTATTTTTCAGGATTGTTGGGTTCAAATTGTTGGTCAAAAAAGGTTTACAGTTTAAATAAGAATACTTTTTTTTTTTTTTTTTTTGATTTCAGGCAAATTGATGCATTTTAAATCTTTTTGTTGAAAGACTAAAAAATTGTTAATAAAGTTATTGTTTGTTGGAAGTTAATCTATATTTCTTCATTTTTTTTTTTTTGTATCCTATAATGATAATAAGGATACAGTGTTATGCAGAGGATTACTTATAACAATTTTATAGACAAATGACACTATTTATCGGGGTGTGTGTGAAATGTTTTCCTCTTCCCTGTGGGGAAGAAAATAATTGAAGCACCGTCTTATTCAAAAATGCTTTGGGAGGTAAGTCACCCTCTGGAAATCTGATATGATAGTGAGTTTAGAAAGCAAAGCTACTTGTAGCTAAGCCTGTTGCTCTTTGCTGAGAGGCTGAAATAGCTGTGTAATCCGGTACAGTTGAATTGAGTGAAGTTACACGTTGCGTTCTTGTTAACTTATCGATGAACCATTTGATGCAGTCATTGCTCTTTTTTATATTATGCATGCTTTATTTTACTGTGAGTATTTTGATGGGACATTTAGGAGATAATTGTTCGTTTTCCAGTCGTCATTTTAAAAGAAAAAAGGACGATGAGGAAAATTGTGCCTTTTTTTCTGTTTTTATTTATTTTTTGACCTTTTTTTAATGGTGAGTGCATCTTGTTATTCAAATGAGCGCATTGGCATTTGCTTCGTTCTGGGAGAAAGCAGGTTGATGGGCTCCTGATTTATTTCTATGCTTTTGTACTCCGGAGACTCACCATCATGCTGTAACACTGTTCACATTGCTCTCATTTTTTTTTTGTGAAAGTACATCTTGTCCTTGTAATTGGAATGCTCATTTTTATTCCCATGGCATGCAATAAACTGTCACAACCGCAGCACACTGCTCCTGATTTATTTATTGACTATTGGAAGACTTCTCCACTGCCCACTGAAACCTAATTCTTAGACTCTACACGGTTATGCTAACGGAGCTTCTTTACATGTTTTCTTTACACTCACCTCTAGTTTAGGCCTTGTGCTGCTAGGATCCAATTAATTTTCCCTGCCAACAGTGACACTTTGCTCTTGCTGATTGAGCCCAAATGTATTACGAGAGATCTCTTACAAGGACGTGAGACTCTGTCCCCTTCCTGGTACACCAGGCGATGCATCATGCATCCTAAAGAACTGCAGACTTGGTGGAGGACGAGAGCTGTGACTAATTCCCCCTGTAATGGTGTGATTGAGCAGTGAGAGGCGAAGAGCCTGCACTCAACACTCTAACATGAATGCTAAGCCTGCTTTGATGTCCATTCGAGAGTCAAGGACCCTGGAAGTTAACCATGATGCATTAATTTCTATTGATTTAATGTGGCCTTTCTGCTCACTGTTGGACACTAGCTTTGGGTGGACAGCAGAAATTTTATGGCTGAAATTTCCAGTGCTGAGAAACACTGTGCATTTAGGAAAGAGGTAAACGTCTGGGTGGTATGTGTGTACAGTTCAGCGCTACTGAAAAAGTTAATTGATGGGATAACGTGGTCACTCAGTACACTCAGGTCAGTAACAAGTTTTGATATGATAACCGCTCTGTTCTTTTTCGGGATCTATGCAGTGGGGAAATATATTTGGAGGTGATGCCCCTTCAGGGTTTCAACAGTTAAGTGCAAGTTCAAAAATGAGTAAAAAGAAATGAAAATGCTGTAATAATCAACAATAAATAAAGAGCAAAAAAAAAAAAAAAATTAAAAAATGAAGTTTTAAAGTATGTGCTTTAACTGTGATTTTATATCTCCTATTTTACATTACAACCATTTGTCTTTTTCACACTCGAGGCAGCAATACCAATACGATAATGGTCTTTATATTTATTTATTAAAAAAAAAAAAAACCCATAATAAAATCTTGGGCAGTGGTGGCCTGATGGTTGGGTGCTGGATTACTGAGCCCAAGGTCGGGAGTTTAAGTCCCACTATCACCGGGTCTATATGTGCAAAAGCACAAACGGAAAATAAAAAATCTTGAATCTTGTCACCGATGGCTCCCCAGCGCGCTAACTGAGTTTTCAAAGGCCGGCCATGTCTCTCACTGTCTGTGGTGGGAAGTTCATGTAAAAGAACCATTGCTCACTTTCATAAAGATAAGCCACGTCTCAGTCAGTGTGTTTCTGACCTGCAATGGCCTGGTGAGCTGTCCGGGGTGTACTTTGCCCTCGCTCGGAGGCGGCTGAGATGGGCACCAGCCTCCCCGTGACCCTAATTAGGATTAATTAGTTAAGAAAATGAATTAATGAATAAAATCTCCTGGTAATGGTATGTGCAGCCATGTCTGTAAACCAGGCATTTTGGGAAGTGAACAGACAGCATTTGTATCGTTTCCCTCCGAGTGCCATTTTTACTTGATTTTAAATAAAGTTTCCCACTAAAAAAAAAAGTGTGTGAGTTCAGTGATTCTCTGTGTGGGTTACACTTCACATAAGCAATGTTGAAGTTGTGCTGCAGGACGGCTGGGTTTAACAGGCGTCTAGTGGAGTATTGATGGATAAAACCATTAACGGTAAAAAAATAAAATAAAATAAATGTTGTGTAATAATTCTTTGGTATTTGCATGTTTTGACTAAATGGTGTATTTTAACTAAATTTGTATATAATGACATAAAAATAGCCTTTTGATCTCTGTTTGTTTTTTAGCTTTCACAATGATGATAATCCTGGCACTGATCCAGATCTCAAAGGGCCACGGCGAGGGCCACCCTCCAGTGGCGCAGCTCAGTGGAGTTCCCAATCTCTTTGGCGTGTGTGTGTACTCGTTTATGTGCCAGCACTCCCTGCCCTCTCTTATAACGCCCATCTCAGACAAACGGCGGGTGAGTGCATTGTTAACGGTGGACTACGTGCTCATCCTGGCCTTCTACAGTTTGCTTTCCTTTACGGCTATCTTCTGCTTCAAGAACTCCCTACTGCGAGACATGTACACACTAAACTTCACCGATAACTGTGAGGTGCTGGGCGTGGCCGTCCTTCGTTATTTTTTAGGACTATTTCCTGTCTTCACCATCAGCACGAACTTCCCTATAATTGCAGTCACGCTGCGCAACAACTGGAAGACACTGTTCCATCGAGATGGAGGCACTTACCCGTGGGTGGTGGACCGCATCGTGTTTCCCTTGATTACGTTGGTGCCACCTATTATAGTAGCATTTTGTACCCATGATCTCGAGTCACTTGTGGGCATCACTGGAGCTTATGCAGGCACAGGCATTCAGTACATCATTCCTGCTGCCCTGGTGTTCTATAGTCGACGTCACCTCGAGCCTGTGTTTGGAAGGGATGTACAGAATAAGCACATGTCTCCATTCTGCCACACGTTCTGGGTTGTATTTGTGGTGATTTGGGCCGTTTCATGTCTGATGTTTGTCACTGCTAACATCATACTGACATCGGAAAACAAGGATTAGGTGTAAATTTCACATCCTGATTTATCAATATTGTTAATGTGTGTTTTTTTTTTTTTTTTTTTTTTTTTTAAACTGTAATTAAAACAGGTTTGATAAAACTTTAATTCTTTTTTCACAGTATGAAGCAGCTGTTTTCTGTTTAACTTGGTTGAACATGAAGAGGGTTTAAAATGGCCTTTAATTTTAACATAAGAACTAATACCTTTCTTGACCTGCCTGTAAGAGGATTCTATGAATTAACTTTTGGACTGTGGTTAATTTGAGCTTTAATGTGTTAAACACTCATTAATTTACAGTTCATACTGCAGCAATTTTCAGATTTTAAAATCCTCATTCAGTCGGCTATCTGACGTCAACACTATCACTTTTTTGTTTTTTCGTGTTTATGTTGCTGCTTGGGAAAGCTTTGTAGAGGTTTTTTTTTGGAACCTCTCCTCCTTGGTTTCTTTTTTCGTCCTTTTTTTCTCGCGTTGTTTTTTAAAAACCAAAACAACACTGCCACATGCGCTTTAGCCTGGGCTGAGAGCTGTGGCAGGATCAAGGTAAATCAGGGATAAATTAGTCTCTTATGGCGAATATTTTTCACATTCCTGAATTGTCATTGTGTGTCTGTCAGTGAATCAGGATTTGGCTTAAGGGATTTCCAGAGCGCTGCAGTTTAGTCCAGACTCTGTAAGTAGTCTGTTGCTGCCAGAGAGATGTTTCCTGCTTGCTTCGCCTGTTTGTGTTTGAACATGTACTGTATAGAGGAATGGGACAGCTGTCTGTTTAAAACTACTGCAGCTACTCTGTGTCTCCGTGTCTGCGTGTCTGCTGTGGGACTTTTGAGCTTGACTCTTTCATACTGCTTGCTTGAATATACTTTAAATCTAAACGTATGCATCATATCCTTTAATCCTGCCTGAAGCAGTTCTGTCCTCACCATCTTTGTCATTTTGAAATTTCCTGTTCATCCATATTCATTACTTGTCAAATGATGTTGGTGTTCTTTCGTTCTCTTTTCTTTCTATTCTTTGTAACTTATTTTCTGTGCAGTGTTTGGTTTTTCACAGTATACAAATCCTCAGAGCGCCAACATTCAATTATTCACTCACCAGGTAGAGTGGAGCCTTTCTTTAAATGAACTGGTTAAACTTTCAACATTCCAACCCTCAAACTTTAACAAGCAATGAAAATGGTAGTTTGTCAGTTCCTGAGGTTGTGCGCTGTTGTGTGTTGTAGTTATCACATCCCCATCTCATTACATCGATGTCTCGGTTCTCGTTAAATTTTGTTCCTATGTTTTCTTTGTATGCCCTGAGAGCACTAATCATCGGGGTCATGTATGGTACTGTAAAAAAAATTCCTGCTGCTCTCTGTGAGAGTGTTTATCTGCTTGTCTGTGTGTGTGTGTGTGTGTGTGTGCTCAAACAAAAGGCAAAGCAGCCTCGGAAGCTTTCAGCTAAAGATGAGTATTGAAATTGTCTCTGACATTGTCCCACTTTTTACACTGAACAGAAGCAGGGACAAGCATGTGTTGTATTATCTCCGTCCTGATTGTGGACTTTCAGGTTAAACTTTGGAGTGCAATAAAAAAGGAATTACAGCTTATAACTCAATAGTTTCATTGAAATAAATGTTTAATTTGTGTATACGACACAAGGGTAGCACAGTCTGATTGGTCTGTAATCTGGGAATTAAAATACCTCATCCTGAGTGGATAATGATTAAATTAAAAAAGGAAGGACACCCACTGTTTGTGGTCTCTAGGAGCACGTGGCATCATTGCCAGCGGCAAAATGGATAAATTAACAATAACAATCTATTAATTATAACGTAGGCAATGTCTGAGAAGATCTTTGCATCCTTTTCGACCGGCTCATCATGATGTTACACAATAGACCCGAAGATGGAAAACTGATGTGGGTTTTTACACTCATTTAAATGTTTTTACTACAAGGAAATCAAACATTTAAATGAGATTTATATTTTATGGTTTGTATTTTCTTTTTGTGAAGCCTGACAATGATTATGTTGCCTGCTATAAGAGAGCCTGACAATAATAAACAAAAGTGTTAATACCGTAATTGACGTGATAAGCGCCCAGGGTGCTTTAAAAAATTAGAGTGGGTGGCGCTTATTAAAATGTTACCAGCGGAGTGGAACGGTAAGTGCTTATTAGCATCGAGGTGGAAAACATGAATAATAACAGAACAATAAAAGATTTTTCAGGTATTTGTCTTATTCATTTTGTGGTATCAACCAAATTATGTACATGAAAGCTGAAAATAAACAGAAAACAGCATAATTAAAAAAAATGCGTATTACACTCCTGGTGCTGTTCCTTTAAATATTTTCCCTCAATGTCAAATCGAGCCAATCAACATGAATGTCAACTTTAGCACATGGCACGTTGAACCAATCATCACAAAGGTCAACTTTAGCACATGGCACTTTGAAAAGCACATGGCACAGGAACCAAATGTATGAAGTTGGTGAGCAGGAGAATCGGGTGAAAAATACTCATCACTTTCTGATCGGTCCATATCTGGCTCATCGCTCCATTCATTCAGAGCACCCCATAGTTTTGCTGTAGCAGTTTCTAATGGTTCAGAGGTTGTTGGGCATTTACCAAGAGAACACAGCAAAGTATTTTCCTGTTTTTTAAAGCAAAGGCGGAACAATCAAACGTGTTGTTACTGATGAACATTATAGACATTCCCCAGTGGCAGGGGGTCTTGACGTACCGTGTAAACTCACTTTTACAGGCAGTGAGCGCCTCATTTTACCGTTACAGAGACTGATCGAAGAAAATTGGTAAGTTTGATCTACCATTTTGCTCCCAGCACACATGGACGGTTATTAAACCTAAAAGTGAAAACAAAACAAAAAAACATTGGGGGGGGGGGGGGGTCTTGGATCAGGGCGCTTATTACATCGAATACGGTAGTTTTGCCTAAAGCATTATCTACTTGTGACATTATTCTTTTTAAACCAGAAACTAAAAATCTGATTTATCCATTCTCGTATAATATAAAATAATTTTAGATCCATTACAACTTGAGCAACAATATCTTACTCTGTGTGTATTCCTCCATTCATTTTCTAAGATACTTAATCCTAATTAGTCATCGGGAGGCTGGAACCCCAACTATAGTCAAAGGGAGAGTACACCCTGGACAGCTTATCAGTCCATTGCAGGGCCAGCAGACACACAATCATTTACACTCACATTTAGGGACGATTTGGGAACAGCCAATCAGCCTGTGTATGTTTTTGGACTGTGGATGGAATTTGGAGTTAAATGAAGAAACCCACACAAGCACCGTTCTAGTATTTTTAATGATACCGGTTTATACAGTTGAGTGGACAGAGGCACATTTGTACTTGCCCACAGAGGGGACTTAGCATGGTGGAGGCCTATTGGGATACTAATCCTTAACACTACACCACTTGTATTTCTGTGTAGTGTTTACTAAAACTCACTTTATAGATACACAGTTGGGAGAATTGTTTACTTCCATTTCAATGCAGTGTGTGTATATACTACAAATAGGAATGGGTTCAGTAAGACGGCGTTAGCTCTGCTGTAGCTTACGCTTTGCTCGGAGTACATGGAGTCCCCTGACCTGCCTCTTACGGTTAAAATAATTAAAAAGGAATTCTAAAAATCATGTTTTATTTTGGTTTTCTTTGTTTCTGTGTAATAAAGGTCAGAGCGATTTTTAAAAAATAAAACAGTGTTAGCTACACAACGTTTAATGCCCTGTTTTGTTCGTATAGAAATTACCTGACCTGCCTCTGTAATCATTAAAATGTATAAAAAATAAAAATCTTTATTTAATTTGCTTTGTTTGTGTGTGTGTGTGTGTGTGTGTGTGTGTGTGTGTGTGTACTAAAACAATCATTTGCCTCTGGTTTGCTGGATTTTGCTGAGCTGATTGGTACACTGACTATTTAGCTCCACCCACTTTGCTTGTGGTATATAATTGTTAATTCACAAATTAAATTCATTCACAAACATGTGGTGGTTAAAAATGTGCCTTTCTCCAAGGATTTGTAATCTTTCCTTTAGAAGGACCCTCTGTTCTTTTGTACCAAGTAAATTCTGTCACATAAACTGTTTCATCTGATTGACAATCCCTGTCTCTTCTTAATAAACTTAAGTCTCATTTTTCAAAATATGCAAAACTTGTCCTGTTTATTTACTCTTTCTTTACATAATAGGCTTTTTACCAGAATTAATAAAGGAAATTGATTGGGAAAGGTCACACTTTAAACTACATCACTTTAAAATTTATGTAGTTTCCAGGCGCATCGACAAAGTGTGCGAAAGTTACAGTAACCTGGAGATCGCGAGTTTGAATCTGGGTTAACGCCAAGGACATCCGTAGCTAGGGGTCCATGGGAGCTGATTGGCTGAGCTCTCACAGGAGTGAGGGATGGCATACGCTCATTTTCCTGTCACGGCGATCGCCAGCCAATCACTGGCGTCTGTGAGCTCATTTGTACGAGGGGGCGGATAGCGCTTTCCCACAGAGTGTGTTAGAGCCCCGCCCCCCCCCAAAGACATATGCACCACAGTTCGAAAAAAGCGGGTGACTAGCATCGTATGTTTAGGGGGTATGTACATGTTTTCGCCCCTCCCTGGTCGGTGGCGGTTGTGTGGTAGGGAAGGCAATAGCTGATGGATGGGAATTGGATATGAATAAATTATCGTGAAATGAAAATGTGATTCATCAGACAGCGCCACCTTTGCTCCATAGTATAGTCCTGATGCTCACATTCTTGTTTTCAGTGCTGGATGCAAGTCGACATAAGCTGTGGACTGGTTTGTTGCTACAGAGGCCCATAAGCAATATGCAGTCTTGTGTTTGTGTGTTCTGATAACTCTTCTAGAATTTACTGTGTATTACCTTTTCATCAGTATTTACTTTCGTAACTTTTCTCTGGGCTCAGATCGGACAGGTGAGCCTCCACTCCTCAGACATATCAGTAAACCTAAGAGACCCATCATCATCTCACCAGCTCACTCGCTTATGATCATCACTAACCACCGCCGACCAGAAACACCACCCGCGACGTCTGGAGATGCTCTGACCCGGTTTTCTAACCGTCTGCTTCCGACATGTCAACTTTTGCAGGACTGAATGTCCACATGCTGTCTACTACATGTTCCACCTCGACGGGTAATATTAAAATCACTTACATTATATTACGTCTTATCAGTGCATATCTCTACAGCTAATGAATCGCTTTCACCTCCAACTTGTTTAGCTGTCTAATCCGAATGCCTTAATCACAGCATGTAATCTGATTGGGATTGTTGCTCTGTTTGTTCCGGTCGAGGCACAGCAACATTAATGTGGTAATAAAATGAAGCAGCTGACGATCTGAATGTACTGAGTGAGCAGGTTATCACGTCAGGGCACTTTTGTTTCCCTGATAGCTCGGATATAAAATGGGGGTCTCGGATAACGAAAGAGTGGTTCAGGGTGTACGAGGAATCATTTTCACACATGTATTGGGCCCCCCCAGAGTCCAGACCTTAACCCTATTGAAAGTGTTCAGGATGTGCTGGAGAAGACTTCATGGAGTGGTTCAGTTTTTCCCGCATTGATTCAAGATGATGATTATAACTGAACCCAAAACTGGATGAAATTAATGTGATGTTGCTTAAGTTTGTTGAAACGATGGTGTGATGATTATTTACCATAAGCGAGGATAAAGGCACCCCATGAAAATAATGATGTGTTCAACTGTTGTTTTGGCCAGGCAGTTTATATCTGTGAATTTAAGGTTCTTAGTTCTTGCCGTATCTCATCTGTTTTTCTGTCTTGTTCTTTATGCAGTGACAATTTTGTCGGAGCGAAGAAGTTCTGGGGTTTGAGACCAGGAAAAGCATTTCTGTGTGGAGTTTGCATGTTCTCCCCCTGCTTGTGTGGGTGTGCAATTGCCCCTGGATGTGAATGGATGCTTGTTATGTAACAGGTTCTGCAGTGGGTTCGCATCCCTCTCTCAAACATACAAAATGTACATCATCATTAGAAACCACGAAGGCGGCCCAATGCATAATCGGAGTGGACTGGGAAGTGAGTGATCATTTTGTAAGGCTTAAATTTTATTATTATTAATTTTTTAACCTTCTCTGAGTATTTTTATAACTTTTTTGGAATTCTGTTAATCACCTGGTCAATTCACATCCATTTTCCCCATAACAATCAACGTTCTGCTCTCTGTGCTTTTAGTCAAACAGATGTCTTTTTTTTTTGCATTAAGACATGGGTGTCTCCCTTCAGTCTGTTATGAAGCTTCACTTTTTATGACTTCACACATCCTTTTTATTGTCAACATAAAATCCAGCCTGAATTTCATTTCTGTCATGTCTGTTGGCAGCACAATTTAATTTCCCCTCCTCTGGCCCTTTGTGTGTGTGTGTGTGTGTGTGTGTGTGTGTGTGTGTGTGTGAGTGAGAGAGAGCGAGAGAGAGCTTTTAATTGTGAAAAAC
Source organism: Plotosus lineatus (assembly GCA_024760905.1). Lineage (NCBI taxonomy): Eukaryota > Metazoa > Chordata > Actinopteri > Siluriformes > Plotosidae > Plotosus > Plotosus lineatus. Next base: position 17,433,600 of record CM045738.1, read on the forward strand.
TTTGTGATCCTTAATTTATTCACAACTTCAGATCGCTGTGATTTATATGGTGTTTTGTTGGTTAAGTGCAAAATGAAAGTCAGCACAACCAACATCGTCTTACTGGATGTGATTCTACTTCAGCTTCATTCATTCATTTACTGAACCGCTTAATCCGAATTAGGGTCACGGGGAGGCTGGCACCCATCTCAACCGACTCCGGGCAGGCGCGGAGTACATCCTGGACTGCTCACCAGGCCATCCCAGGGCCGACTATTACACGACCATTCGTACTCATACTGTTATGTATGGAATTTAAAAGATGAAAATTGCCCCGTGAAACCAGCAAAGCACGACAAACCACGACATAAACTATAAACAGTTTAATAATATGAACAAAATAAGACAAAATAATAACTTGCATCTTAGAGCTAAACAACATACAAATTAAACAAAGGGTCCCATCGTCACCAAGCACCTGCAGCAGGGTAAATTTAGAGACGGCGCGCGCTGGCGGGGAAAGACTCAAAATCCTGCGTGTTGAAAGAAACAAATGATGAACATTCTTGCGTATGCTGTGGGTGAACGTGGCTGATGGACTTTGACGATGAAGTCCCGAACGTTGAAACTTGTTTGACGTGCGTTCCATGATCCACCTTGGATGAGTTGATCCGCCACCATCAGTTTCCTTAGACCAGGGGTCACCAACCTTTTTGAAACCGAGAGATACTTCTTGGGTACCAATTAATGCGAAGGGGTACCAGGTCGATATACACTTCTGGAATTACAAATTTGCTCAATTTACCTTTAATTATGTTATTAGTAATAATTAATGATATTCATCTATGTGAAGATATTGGTTTGATTTTAAAATATATTTAAAAAAATTAGATGCAGCTCAATGGAGATTGGCGCTATGGAGCTGTGGGCCTGTCCTAAAAATAGCAGTGAACAGGTCCGCGGGCAACTTATAATGTCCTTGCGGGCTACCTGGTGCCCTCGGGCACCACGTTGGTGATCCCTGCCTTAGACCATCCGTGCGCCGAAGAGACCTGAAGGGACTCCTTAGGTCATCTGTCCGAAGAGACCCGAAGAGACTGGAGCCAGTCGGCAACAGGTCCTTGATCTAGATTTCCGAAAGTTTCCAGAAAGTTCCATTCTGGAAGATTCCACATCACCTTGAACCGCCACCAGGACGGAACGTCCCAGACCCAAAAACTGCTGAGTCATGTGTCACTATTTACAGCACTCTAACTGAATCTAATCATACACAACGTTTATACAGTCACATTAATATTTACATTTATTTACATGCACAAAACAACCACAACAAGGACGATTTGGAACAGTTAATTAACCTACTGTGCATTTTTTTTTTTTTTTTTTTTTTTTTGGACTGTGAGCGGAAACCCACACAAGCACAAAGAGAACATGCAAACTCCACACAGAACACCTGACGTAGGAATCGAATCCAGGACCTTCTTGCTGTGACACGGACGTGCTAACTACTACGCTACCATGACGACGGCTTCCGATTCAAATAGACTGAAAGGTGGTTGTTGTTGTTGTTGTTTTTGATACTTTTCTGGATCTTTTGTTCCCAGGTGATCACTCCAGTGCAACAAAAATCCAGAAAAGTATTTTAGTGAAGCTTTTATTGAAGGTCTGTTGGGCCTGCATCGTCCCCTTTATTCCACCAAGTTCAGCAATAAATATCAATTAGGATACAAATGCCACAAGGGCAACACAAAGACATTTGATTCTACACGTGTTTGCGCAGCTCTGAGAATAAAGTTCTTTTGTATGTGAAGTGTAGATAAAGGTCAAGCGGCCTTGAACAAAAATACTCTTCGGCATTTACTTTATTAAAGTAATTGACCTGTTAAATGCACATTTTTTTCAAAGGTCATTCTCTTAACGCAGACCTTCAGCTGCTTTATTGCGTGTCTTTCTTTTATCCTCTGGACTGGAAGGGAATATTGATTTGGAGCTGCTGCCCAAACAAGACTTAATACCGTACAGTATGTACTTGTAGCACGTTTACTCAGTCAGGACTTTGAATGGTGTTTGCGGCTCATGTGTTCTCACTACAAGTGTTCCAGTCCAAATGATCCCTTGATGCTGAAGTTTGATAACCGGGGGCTGGGTGGGTGAATTCGTGCATGAATTCACGTTAATTCTGATTTAGTCTGCATACAACCAGGCAGTGTGCAGATATTTTCTTGCACCTGTCTGATAATATTTAATGTTTTTGTCAGTGATTCTAATCCGATACACTTTTCGCCAAATTCTTCTCCTCATAGTCCAGTAACTGTATGTTCTGTGTGTGCAGAAAAATACAGTGGTATGTCACTTTACGAAATTAATCCGTTCCAGAGCCTTTTTCTTAACCTGGATTTTTTGTAAATTGAACCGCATTTTACATGTAAAACGCGTGATTCGTTCCAAGGCCCCCAATACTACCCCCTGAACCCTTTAAAAATTATTAAGGCATACCTTTTAAGACCGGGGCAGTGGTGGTCTAGTGGTATAAGGCACCGGATTGCTGATCCAAAGGTTGGGGGTTCGAGTCCCACTCTCCACAAGGTTGTCACTCCCCCCCCCCCCCAGTGCAGCTAACTGGGTTATCAAAGGCCGGCCAAGTCTCTCACTGTCTATGGTGTGAGGCTGTAAAAGAACCATTGCTGACTTTCAACAAGAGTAGGCTGCAAAGCCGTCAGCGTGTTTCCACTGGCGAGCTGTCCAGGGTGTACTCTGCCCTCGGCCTGAGTTGGCTGGGATGGGCACCAGCCTCCCCGCGACCATAATTAGGATGAAGCGGTTACAGAAAACGAACTGAACTGAACCTTTTAAGACCTCCTTCTGCTTCAATATCATACCGATGGTAGACTGGTTTGGCCATATTCCTTTGCGATATCACGAGCTCGCTTCCTCTTCCTCTTTTCACTCGCACCATAAATCACACGCGCGTGTGTGCGCACGTGCGTGTGTGTGTGTGTGTGTGTGTGCGTGTGTTGACCATATCTTCTTAGCAGAGTTATAATCTTACAAATGTTTATGGAAGGTTAAAAGCCTGAGTCAAAAGACAGTAACTCTGTCCTTTACACGAAAAGCATTATGGGAGATGCAGCTCCATCATAGCCAATGGGAGGGAGCTGCATCATCTCTCCTAGCCAATGGGAGGCCAGTGGGGTGGGATGTTGGAAGATAGTCAATGGGAAAGCAGCTCGTGCAATGTTTGAATGTTTGAATGGCACGTTTGGCTCGTTTCGTAAGGAGAACTTGTTTCTTATACAGAGACAAAAAATTTTGGAAAATGTTTTTCGTAACCTGGATTTTTCGTTTGCTGGGATTATTGTAAGGTGATGTACCATTGTAAAAATCAGCATTGATATTCATCCACAGCTCAGTACAAGTCTACCTGCCCTCGTTGCTGATTGGCTGCTGGGATTTATTGTTTATGTGATTGTCTTGGCAATGTGTAATAATACCTTTCAGGGGAAAGCCTCTGAAATAGCACTGAAGGTGGGTATGCATTTGTCAGCCAGTTCAAATATCTAATCTTCTGCAGAATAAACGCAATCTGCACCTTTACCACAAGTTAAGGGTAGAAACATGTGACCTTCACAACATATACATGCAGTATACAAGCATTGCATGAATATTAAAGGAAGCAAAGTTAAATATTTAATCAGCTTTTTCTCAAAACCGATGAGATGACACCATTTAATGTTCAAAGAACATTATTCACGATTAGTAATCTGTTATTCTTTAAATGTTTACCTTTACTAGCATGCTGTATGAATGATTGTCACGCCATGACCCGACCAGCATCTGATACTGTGTTGACCGTCTTTTGCATACAAGACAACACTTGAGATTTGCATGGACTGAGAGATGCTTCTTTTGCTTTTAATTGCTCATAAATCAGGGTGCAGTACATAACACTAATACAATCTTTCACTAATGTGAAATCACCTCGATCAGTTGTACTGCTCCGCCCGCTCACGTCGGATACCCGCATGCTGTCTATTACAGACACTGTTTCAATAGAAAAGCATATTCAACATATCAACTATACACGTTTACTGCCAGCAGCAGTCAATATTACAGAAGTGAAAAGTTATACGATGACACTCTGATTGCTTTAATTCAAAGTATTCATTTCAAATGTATGTCACACAGCCTTCGCCCAGCATCTCCTGGAAATGAGCGCCAGCCTTCCTGCAATTCTAATTAGGATTAAGCGGCTTAGAAAGTGAATGATGAATGAATTCACACGCGGCATGGCAAAACAAATGAAAAAATCTGCTTCAGCAATAATTTTTTTAAGGTAAAAAATAAGAAACTAAAAAAGTCTAATGATTAATGGAAAAACTTCAAATTAGTTCTTATCACCTCAACAATTCAACACCTTTCAGAACGTTTGTTGATTCATGATTTCTTATTATCAAGTATGTTTACACGGGACTGGGGCTGCGGTGGATGAATTACTGATCCCAAGTTTGAGGGTTCCGAACCCAACTATCACTAGGTTGTCTCTGCTGTCCCCCCCCCCCCCCCCCCCCCCCCCCAAAAGGCTGCTACCTGGGTTATCAAAGGCCGGCCACGTGTCTCACTGTCTGCGGTCAGCTGTCAGTGTGATTCTGCCCTGCACCGGCCTGGTGAACTGTACTCTGCCCTCACCCAGAGTCGGCTGAGATGGGCACCAGCCTCCCCGTGACCCTAATTAAGATTACGTGGTTCAGAAAATGAATGAATGTTTACACAGACCTGAAGAACTGGTTAATATTTGGATTAAATCTCAATCATGTAAACAACTAAACTGGAATGAAACACCTCATTACCATTAAGAATTTAATCAGATTCAAAGAGGGAATGTCGACCTCCCAATATTTGGGAGGTAAATATGAGTCATTATAAATTCCAGATCAGATTCTTCTGCACGTGTGCAGTATGTCTTTGTGCAGCGAAGACGTGATGCTGCTTTGTTTGTAGTGTGGAGGAAACAATTGTATGACATCATACTGGAAATTTGTGCCAACAGTGAAGGTATGACTGTGTATAGGAGGTCATTTCCTTCTTCTGCGCCATTTCTATAAAGTGTTTCTTTCCGATTTATACTAAATGAAATAAATTAAACGAACGTGATTAGTTGTTTTAGAACAGGGGTGCTCAATCCTGCTCCTGGAGATCTACCTTCCAGATGACTTTATCTCCAACCCTAATGTGGCCCATGTGACATGTAAGACCCAGTCAGGTCTTAAGACATTTCGAAAGTCCCTTGATTGGATGATTGGATGGTTAGGTGGGCATGATTAGGGTTGGAGCGAATGCCTTCTGGAAGGTAGATCTCCAGGAGCAGGATTGAGCACCCCTGTTTTAGAATGCTCGCTAGGTCCATCTTTCCAGAGCAGATTTAACCAGCTACGCAGCGTTGGTGAGATGGTTGGGTACCATGTGATGTGATCATCCATTTGGGACATAAATATGTGCATCTCGCTGCTCACTTCATGCTAACTGTACAATTGTAATAACCAATCATTACATTGGGGGATAGTAATACTATGAGTTTGCTGTAGTGAGTAAACCATATATCTCGTTATTGCGATTGTTAGACTGAAGGTTTTACATGCTGACCTCTAATGGTTTATCCCTTAGGAGTTCCGGGAATCTGCTCTGTCCGAGATCGGCACTGCTGAGGTCGATAAAGTGTAGGTGTGTGCGTAAACTGGATGCATTAACTCTTGTCCCTGGCGGCTAGCGATGGCTCCATTAAGGAAGATTTGCGCTGGACTGAGGGATCAGGGTGGCTGGGGCTCATCCCATGTGGAAAATGCTAATAGAAGCAGTGATTGCTCGGGGTCCATCTTGCCCTTTTGTGCTGTTACAGGGCCAGCATTTCCGTGACCAAACCCCAAGCAGACTGGTTGATGGACATCCAGGGAAAATGTTCTTTTTCTTTTTTCTTTTCTTTTCTTTTTCTTTTTGTTAAATGACTTGGCCTATGGTGTGTATGATGACATTTTTTTTATCTGATCTTTGGATTTAGTCACATTTTCATAGTCTGAACATTTTGAACATTATTCAGTCATCGTGCATACCGAGCTCTTTAGCTTTGCATGACGTAGTGGGGCAGCTTTGTGGGGCAGTGGTGGTCTAGTGGTATAGGGCGCTGGATCAGCGATCCAAAGGTTGGGGGTTCAAGTCCCACTCTCCACAAGGTTGTCACTGCCCCCCCCCCAGTGCAGCTAACTGGGTTATCAAAGGCGGGCCATGTCCCTCACTGTCTATGGTGAGAGGCATGTAAAAGAACCATTGCTGACTTTCGTAAAGAGTAGCTGCGAAGTCGTCAGCGTGTTTCTGTCCCTTGCTAAAAAGGGTTGTGACAGGAAGGGCATCCGACGTAAAACCCTCTGCCCAATCAAACGTGCGAATCAGATGATTCGCTGTGGTGACTCCTGAATAAAAGGGAAAAAGCCGAAAGGAAGACAGACCTGCATACCGAGCTCTTTAGCTTTGCATGACGTAGCATCACTCGTACTACAGAACTTTTATGCTCAGAATTTATTCCATGCATCAATTTTATTTGTTTTTGTTTTTGTTTTTTTAAATCTCCCCTAAAGCTCGCTCATATTTCTTTCTGATCACTTGCAGTGATGTCTTCGTGCCTGTGTGAGTTCCTCCAGGTCTCCTGCTTTTCTCTCACTGCCCAAAGATATGCATGTTAGATCAACTGGTTACCATAGATATGCATAGCTGTCTGTGTTAGCCCTGTAATAGACTGGCTATCTGCTTAAGATATTCACAGCTATGGTAAAATTTACTGTAGCTAATCCAGTGGTGTGTGTTGGCAGAGAGTAAAATCCCATGAGGAGAACATTAGACCATGTGACCCTGCAACAGCTAGTGCGCTGAACTCGGGACCAAACTGACGACGATGGTGCTGTGAAACCACACTACTACACTGTGAAATACTATGCCACCCTAAAAAAAAAAAAAAAAAAAAAAACCGCAATCGAACCCACATGTCCTGTGTGATCACCACACAACAAACTCTACCTTATACAGTGATGTTGGAGTTTATATGGTTTTTGGAGAGCAGGGTTTGTGCTGTTATTAAATCATCCTTTCATTTAACCTCATGGTTTTTAAACAGCCAATTTCTCCTTACGGTCCAGATTGTGAATGGGGGCTGTTATGCACAGATGCATGCTCATGTTGAGATGTTGGGTTTTAATGTGTAAATGAAGAGGGAGGTCGAGGCCAGATTGGTGCTACACTTTGAGAGGTGCAGCAGAGCAGTTAATCATTCAGCGTTGCTTGGCACTGACGCTGCTGGCAGCCTGGAGATTCTGCTGTGGTTTCTCTGTGACTTTTGACTGCTGATTTCAAAGTGGGACTTGGAATATTCCTATTATAGATTACTGTCACGTAAGCCGTTGTGAAAATTTCAATAAGCCTGTCAGTTGAGAAGTGGAACGATACACATCTGAATAATTGCAATTTCATAAGAACAATAGTAAACAAAGAGAAATAATCAGAATCGTTCAAAATGTGGGGGACCCCCCCCCCCCCCGCGCCCCCCCCAGGAATTTACTCATTTAGATTCAAACCAAAACTTCGTAATTTATCTCAAATATACTTGCTGTGCGAGTGTTCATATGTTTGTATAGAAATGCTGATGAAGGTGCTGAATGCAGTCCCTAAATTTATCATAGTTGATGGAACAGATTTAAAACAGTTGCAGGACCATCACAAGATTTATGAAAATTTATGTATAAAATTTGTATAATCTTATCATTGCTTCAGCGGATAATCTCATCTCAAAACTGTAGATTTGTGTCCATGAACTGCTGCTGCAATTTATAAAAACTGTCCTTTGCAGACACCCTTATCCAGAATGACTTACAGCTGAGTGGTTGAGGGTTAAGGACCTTGCTCAAGGGCCCAACAGTGGTCGATTGGTGGTACTGGGACTTGAACCCTCTACCTTTAAATTAGTAACCCAGAGTCTTAATCACTGAGCTTCTACTGACCCATACACTGAACACCATTTAATGACAAATGTATATTATAATATACTCAGTCCATATGAAAACGCATCACTCACGAAATCTGGAATAGCGTTATGGATTGATATCTGAAGTATATACTTATGATGCATTTGAGATAATGAATGATTTAAGAACACATGTAAACATCATTCAATTTCATTCACGATAATTTTAATGCGATAATGTTAATGCGTCAATATGGGGCCGAAATAAGGACGTCGTGCACGCAGTCCTGCAGCTCGCATAAGGTTCCGTACAGTGTTGGGGTGAATGAATCCACGTCGTCCTTGAACTTGGCGCTGGTAGTGTTCGGTCTCGGACATGATCCCGTACGATCTGACGGTCCTGACGTGTCGTTGTCACACGTTGTTGACGAGGATGGTCCAGAGTGCTCCCCATTTGCAGAAACCTTTTATGGAGTCTTGCGCTCATTGTGTATGCACAGTGTAGTCGTTTGGCAATTTCCCTGGTGCTGGCGCCATTTTGAAGCCTGCCTATGGCATTTTCTCGTTCAGGGGCTGTAAGTCGCGGCATCATGTCGGCTTTTCACAAGTGTCAGTGGACAAGTGAAATTTTATCCGGATTCACATGCTTTTAAAAGCAATGTGTGCACAAATTCAGAGTGAAATTCATTTTTCCCCGTGGTGTGCGTGCAAAATGTTGCGTTTTTGTGAAAAATTGCCTAGCATTACAGTTAACATGAAATTCTCGTATTTCTTGCACCTGGCATGTCAGGTGACGTCACTGTAGTGTTGCTGTTGTATAAAAATTATATTGAAGTTCATGTTGGAGGGATAATTCAGTGTCCCAACAGCCTTTGGCAATATTGTATATACAGTGATACCTCTGCTCACGAACATAATTGGTTCCCAGAAAGTGTGTGTAAGGCGAAAAGTTCGTCTTCCGAACATTTATTTCCCATAAGAAACCATTAAAATGAGAATAATCCGTTCCCAGGTCCCCATAAAACATAATTTTCTACTAAATAAGCCTTAAAACTACACAAAAATATACCTTATTTTATGTATAATAAATGTGCTATTGTATTGTAATTAAAGAAATAAACTGTACTGTATAATAAAGTGGTTTTATTTACCTTTGTGGTGGTAGTTGACGGCTTGATGGAATGGAGTGGGAGGAGGAGGGAGGGAGGGACTTACTGTTTGGAAGGAGAGTTTGGAAACGCCTACTGTTTGGAAACACCCTTAGCCACACACGCACCCTTAATAGCTTCCTTGTTCTTAAGGATGGGAGCAATGGTAGACTTAGCGTACTGGTACTGGGACGCTGAGTCACACAAACGCACACCTCGTTCGTGTTTTTCAATGATCTCCGCCTGTGGTGGGGTCTTTTTCGGTCCCATAATAGCAAAAGTACACTCAATATGGTCCAAAATGTCTATCAAACACAAAACACTTCCGCATTCAAAGAAAGGGGGTGACGAACTGTGACGCCGTGAGCGTGCGTCAGCTTCTCGTGGCCGCCACCGTGGCGCTGTTCGACCGCGTGGTTTGATTTGTCCGCCGAAAACTAGTTCGTCAGCAGAGACAATATGTTCGCAAATTTAATGTTCTTGAGGCGAAAAGTTCGTGAGCTTAAGCGTTCGTCAGCCGAGGTTTTACTGTATATAAATTATAAAAAAGATTCATAGTGTTCATTTTTAATCCATTTTATCCTTTATTTGGGTTGCACAGAGGCTGGAGCCTGTCCCATAACCATTCACATGCTCACCCACACCGGGGAGCAATTTAGAACCAATTAACCTAAGAAAACCTGAGTACCTTAAGCAGAGCCATATAAGAGGACATACACACTCCACACAGATTTCCCCTCTGCCAGGCATGGGGTTCGAACCCAGGAACACCTTGCTTTGAGGTGGACGTGCTAACCACTACACCACTGTGCTGCTCTACTTCGTAACATCGATATATTCTAAATGACTCGAAGATGTTTTTCTTATTTTCTGTCCTGATAATTTATACCTAAGTGGATAATGATTTCCCATTTTATAAATCACCTAATAATCTGTGAAATTATGCTTGGTTTTTTTTTTTTTTTTCGAACCATCACCACACATTATTTTGAAAACTATATGTAAACTGTTGGTGACAATTTAAGCATCATGCTGAAGCTAATTATTTCTCGTGATATGCAACAACCAGAAAGAATGACATCATTTGGATGAATTTTCTCCTGAGGTGTAAAATGCTTGGTTAAGATTCGAAACCATAACCTCGCAATCCTAAGTTCAGCAGCCTAACCACTGCACCACCAACCACACATCAATAGCTTGAGAATGGTATTAAAGTGAATAAAAGTTCATTAGCTGTTTGCATTAAAAAAGAGAAAACTGTGAGTGAACGTATAAGACAAAGAGAAGGATAAACAAGTATTTATTGTCAACTGTTGCATGAACAATGACAATCAGTTTAGCAGCAATTTTAAAAAGAAATTGCATAAAGGGCAACAGAGGGAGTACACTAAGCTATACATGGGCTTATACCTGCCTTCCACGCACACACACACACACACGTGTACACCTATATCATACACATACAGTGATCCCTCGCTACTTCATGCTTCAGTTTCTGCGGCTTCAATTTCAAAAAATTCATTGAAAAAAATAAGGAAATTAAGGGAAAAAGTTAAGGAAAATGCAGCAAAACAAGGCCAAATATGCAAAAACAAAAACGAACAACAAAAAAAGAACCCCAACCCAACAAAACTACTTACATTTTTATGTGAGGTGCGCATCTGACTGTGCACGCGCACATCTGTATGTGTGTATATTTATATTTTATTTACATCTTATGCATTATTTTTGAATGTTTGTTATTATAAGCATTTATAGCATTGAATATATATTTAATGATATTATATACTACATATACATGTACATATATGTCAGTCAGGGGGTTCCTCCTTCGTGGAAATCAGTGGTTGCATGGGGTCTCGGTCCCCATTAATCGTGGAAAGTGAGTGATCCCTGTGTTTGCATAGCCTACATACACACGTATATCTATCCCAGTGCTTTTCAAACAGTGGTGTGATGCTGGGGGTGGGGGGTGGGGTGGGGGTGTCTGCATATGACCCTGGTGAAAATGCTTTTCTGGAATCGTGTAGGGTGTAATTGAACTTCCACTCCAGTAGTTGGCAGTGGCGCTCTCATTGTCACGCTAAGGTGTAGCTGCACAAGCAAACGATATGAAGTGCAGTAAACAACCCGGAAAAATTTCTAACAGGAACAAAGAGACAAGGTGGAGAGAGATGGAGATATTAAGACATAAATAAATTGAATGAGTTTAAATAAAGATGTATTTTTTTAAATTTCAGGCACATTGGTGCACTTTAAATCTTTTCTTTCTTTCTTCCTTCCTTCCTTTCGGCTTTTTCCCTTTTACTCGGGAGTCGCCCCAGCGAGTCATCTGATTCGCACGTTTGATTTGGCAGAGGTTTTTACGTCGGATTCGCTTCCTGTCACAACCCTTTTAGCAAGGGACAGAAACACGCTGACGACTTTGCAGCTACTCTTTACGAAAGTCAGCAATGGTTCTTTTACATGAACCTCCCACCATAGACAGTGAGAGACATGGCCCGCCTTTGATAACCCAGTTAGCAGCACTGGGGGGGGGGGGCAGTGACAACCTTGTGGGGACTCGAACCCCCAACCTTAGGATTGTTTTTAATATTAATAAAGATACAATGTTATAGACAAATAATACGTGACGGGGTGGTGGGGTTGGTGTTTTTTTTTTTCTTCCTCGAGGGGGCGCCACAGAAAATAGGGAAGCACTGATCTAGCCACATATTGACACGTACACAGACGGGAGAATGATAATTAAAGGTGCCTGATATACATCAGGTAACAGGTAGATCTTTCAATTATAAAGTACTGAAATGTTATGACGTTCGAGACCAGCTCTAAACACGAGTATTGCACTGAATATATAGTTCACCTCAACACCAAAGACAATAGTAAAGTGTCCGAAGGTCCCTTGTGTTCTGTGAATGAAGTGGAAAATTAGAGGGGTGGAAATGGGGTCAGAGAAAATGGCCCCCATTAAGAATTCAAATTGCTTGTAGAAAATAACTGCGACTGAATCCCAGTGTTTCTTCTCATATTGTTGCGGCTGAGTGAACAGACTTTGGTTTGTATGACTGAGGTCTTTGATCATTTTTCTTACCTTGTCTTTTTGCAAGTGGATATAAATTTCCGGGAAAAGCTTCACCACCGCTTATGCTCAGCTGTCCATTTTGCAATTTTGTTTGCCATTGCTTTCTGTCAGGCTGCTCTCTGTGAAACATTGCTAAAATGTTTATGAGGATGTGAGGAGGCAATGGCAGAGGTAATAAAGAAGCAGTTGTGCGCACACACACACACACACACACACACACACACCAGTATAGGAAGATATATTTAGTTTTAATCAGGCTTTAATTGCAAATGCTTGTGAATAGTGTTTACTGTCTGATAAAACAATTTTTAAGGGTGAAAAGTTAAATATGTGAATGACGTTCACCGTAATGTTAAAAATACTTTCTTTCAGCAACTACTTTAAATAAATCATCTTATTATATGTATTATTTATATGATTTAAACAATATGAAGTCTAGTGGTGGGTCGCCCAGTGGTAAGGTGCTGAATTACTGATCCCAAGATCCCATGGTTGTCACGGCTAACCCCCCCACCCCCGTCCAGCTAACTGGGCCATCAAAGGCCGGCCAGGTCTCTCACTGTCTGTGGAGGGAGATTCATATCAAAGAACCATTGCTGACTTTCATAAAGAGGAGCTGCATAGAAATCGGTGTGTTTCTGCCTCACGATGGTGAGCTGTTCAGGATGTAGCCTGCCCTTGCCAGCGTCAGCTGAGATGGGTACCAGCCTCCCCGTGACCATAGTTCGGGTTAAGTGCTTCAGGAAATTAATGAATGAATGAAATCTAATCAATGGAAAATGTAAATTCCTTGAATGTAAATTCACTTCTTCTTCACTTATCCCTTAACATCCGGGGATGTCGTTGGGGCGCCTTCATGGTGAGACTTGGGCTGATTTGGCCTGGCAGTGCCCATCCCTCTCCAGGTCGTAGAAACACGCTGACGGCTTTGCAGCCTACTCTTTACGAAAGTCAGCAATGGTTCTTTTACATGCCTCTCATCGTAGACAGTGAGAGACATGGCCTGCCTTTGATCACTCACTCACTCACTCACTCACTCACTCACTCACTCGCTTGCTGTCGTGGACACTCCACATAGCGCTATCGCAAAAGCCGACCAGGCTTCTCGGTCTTGTGCAAGCCTCTTTGCTTCTTCGAAGGTGACTGGTGTTCCTTTAAGATCTCTGGTCACAGTGTCCTTCCATCGCATCCTTTGTCTCCCAGGTCTTCGTCTTCCAGAAGGTTCCCAAAAGAGAAGTCTCCTCAGGATACGAGTAGGGGCGATGCGGACAACATGTCCAAACCATGACCGCTGCTTCCTTCGAAGTAAATTTATGAGAGGTGGTCGGTTGGTTAGTCTATACAGCTGTTCATTAGGTACATGATCTTCCCATGTTACACCAATCATTCGTCTCAGACATCTGTTTGACAATCGCTTTCCTTCTATTATAGTAGTATTCCAAGCTTCTGCTCCATTTCGCAGGGTGGTGATGACTACTGCTTGGAATATCTGACTTTTTGTTGATATGCTGACAGATCTGTGGGTAATGACTGGTAAGATCTTGGTGAAGGCATCTGCTGCTCTCCCTATACGGTAGTTTAGTTCAGGGGGTGAGCGCACCATTATGTGTCATAGTGCTTCCTAGATACACAAACTTGTCTACATTTTCTAATGTTTCACCTTTGATAACCCAGTTAACCGCATTGGGGGGACAGTGACAACCTTGTGGGGACTCGAACCCCCAACCTTAGGATCGGTGATCCTGCGCCTTAACCACTGGACCACCACTGCCCCGGTTGAATGTAAATAATAAATCCAAAATATGTGGACATTTGTATGTGGATCTTCTCCAGACGGTTGGAACAAAGTTGGAAGCAGACAGTTGTATGGTGAAGTTTCTCTTCAGACTTATTACACCAAAATGTTTTTATACGTGTATATATTTGTACCTCGATGACCAATGTAACTATATTTTGCCAGTTTCATTTAAAATTATAATTGCACAATTGCACCAATAAATATTTATGGCACCCATAATAAACTACAGCAGGTCTTGGCTGATCCCCACCCTGGGCAGACATTTTCTTCCTGGAGGCTTCACAGCTGGCTGTATAACATGAAGAACTAAGATCTCATAGAGGACAAAGGGGACAACCAATAAGCAATTCCAAGAGGATTAAGACCATCTGCTTGGCAGTGAGAGCTCACCTGCTCATTGTTGTCTCAGAAGGAACACGGGGAGCACATGCTTTCTCGTCTTCACTCAAAACTTATCAATATAATATTAGTCTGAGGACAACTAGATTGAGCATCCACACTACACTGCATTTTGGTGCAGAAGCTTCTAACAAAAGTCAGTCACATTCACACAGCTCTTGTAGTGACCACCCATGAAAGCGTCATGTAAAAGACTGTCAGCACTGCCCCATCCGAAACATCTGTCATGTGTTATTTTTGCCTTTGCTGCTTCACTGATGAAGGTAGTGACTTTCCGTGACTTTCCATAATGTTTTTTTTTTAAACGCAGTGCATATGGTGATGCGAAGAACTTGGCTAGCGTGAAGGGAAAGAGAGAGAGAGAGAGAGACAGAGACAGATACACAGAGAGAAATTAGTCCAATTTCAGTATTAAGGCTCCTGGTCAAAACCTCAGTCTGTCATCATGTGACTTCTGAGCACGTTGTGTGTCTAGAAACTCCAGACAGTCAGATCAAGCACAGACTCAGGAACATCAATTTAATGCACAGTCCATCTTTACAGAAATAAATATATGTTGCTGTCATCTGTCTGTCTAGAAAGATAATGGACATTAGGGCTGTAGAGAGCAATTCTTGAGCAGTTGGCCTTTTAACAGTTGTTGCAGCTGTAGACTTACAGCTGTAGCATGTGTAAGCACTGACTCTTCTTTCTACTTCCTGTCACCTCCTCCTCTTTTCTATTGTCATAAAGACCAACTTGATGGTGAGATGCCAACCGCTGTAATCTGCCGCCTCAAGTCATTTCACAGATTTTCGGTTGGTTTTAAATTTGTTTCTGACTAGACAAGGACAGTCGCCTTTTTACCGAAGGTAATGTGTTCTGTGGATGTAAATGTGCTGAAGGGAAAAACACCAACGATAATTTATATCAATGTTAATGCAAGCAAGTCTTATGGGCTTATTTTTTTCTTTTTCATCAAATATCTGTGGTAAATTATTTTAAGATTTTCATGTCGTCTTGTTATAGTGGGCAGTGGCGGTCTAGTGGTATAGGCCGCTGGATCGCTGATCCAAAGGTTGGGGGTTCGAGTCCCACTCTCCACAAGGTTGTCACTGTCCCCCCCAGTGCCGCTAACTGGGTTATCAAAGGCGGGCCATGTCTCTCACTGTCTATGGTGGCATGTAAAGGAACCATTGCTGACTTTCGTAAAGAGTAGCTGCAAAGTCGTCAGCGTGTTTCTGTCCCTTGCTAAAAAGGGTTGTGACAGGAAGGGCATCTGACGTAAAACCCTCTGCTAAATCAAACATGCGAATCAGATGATTCACTGTGGCGACTCCCGAGTAAAAGGGGAAAAAGCCGAAAGGAAGACAGACAGACATGTGGTCTTGTTATAAATTTAATAATCACAGTATTTATTGCAGGAGGGCTCCAGCAGGGGGAGTTTGCAGTGAGCTACAGGAAGGAACATGGCTTTCCTCTTCAGCCATTTTAAAGTCAAGCGTTTGTCATAGAAGGAGAGTTTGTTTCTGCTCTGCTTTACTTCCCGAGTCGTTTGTAGCATTGTAATGTTGGCTATGTGTTAGTTGAAAGTAAAAATCGCTTCATGAGTTGATTTTGTTGTTGTTGTGCCCATGTTTATTTCAGGTCTGTGGTTTGCTTATTTAGGATCATTAAGCTAACTGTCCAATGCCATTGCACACCATATGCAGTCATTATTATTAATTGGAGGCTATGGGAAACTATTGTTTTGTTGAATAATCTGTATGGATGAGTAAGTTTTTAAAAGACATTATTAGAAGAGATTGTGTCTGATCCAATTTACTCCCCCTTTTGGGGATTTTACATAAGCAGTAGTGCTGAGCCCATTTCAAAGCATTTTGACAAAGCTTTCTTGGGAAGTGACTTTTTTTGGTACACCTTTCATACAAGCCACATTTTTTGTAGCATGGATGTGGTAAAGGAGGACATGAAGGTCGTTGGTGTAAGAGAAGAAGATGCAAAGGATAGGGTGAGATGGATGATGATCCATGGCAGGATCATGGCAGATGATTCGCTGTGGCGACCCCTGAAGGGAAAAGCCGAAAGGAAAAGAAGAAGAAGAAGTGAGATTATCATTGGAACACAGAATCCACCATTTGCCATGAACTGCTTTGACTACTTCAAAGTTGCCAGAAGCTCTGACCAGTTTCCGCCTTCATCCATTCAGGTTGGAGGGATGGCCTGATTCATAAAGTTCCAAACGCTTTTCACTGGTTGATTATGAACCTCTGTGTGCTCCTTAGGAGCCAATAATGCTTTTGTATTTGTGCCTGTCCACAACTTCATCCCTGAGAACTTTTGACAATGCCTTGCCACCCATAGTTGATTGTTTGCTTTTAGGTACACTTCCATGCACTGGGATCCACCAGGAATTTATTCTTCTTATTATTATTAGTCTTGATGCTACAGTTAGTCACAGCTATAGACCGCTTAACTTGGTGTGCAGCGGAGAAGGCAATAAGTTACACCTGGCTTCACAAGTGATTTTAAGGAAGAAGGTGATCCTTTAACCATCTCAGTAATTGTTTTTTATGCTGAAGTGTTGCTGTTATATTATTCACTTGGTGGTTGTAATTTATAACTAAAAAATCTTGTGTGTGCGCAGCAGATAGTTGACGCAAAAGCAGGTGTGTAGAATAAAAAGTGTTTATGAACAATGACTGACAGACAGATGCAAAAACTCAAGATATTAACAGATCAGGAAATCAAACAGACAGAATATTTTAGGCAGGTCTAACTAAGTGGCAGCTGAGGGACATGCCCAATACAACTCTCTTACAGGTTTAGCTAATAATCTGAAACACACAGCCAAAAAAAGTCACACACAGAGTAGCAATAATTTGTTCCAAGCTGTGATGTAGCTGTGATTGAAACCATGAGAGAGCGCCCCCAAGGCTGCCATTCCCAGAGTGCCATCAATTTTACTCCCTTATAGAAGTCCTGGGGGCAGTGATGACGTGGTGGTATAGGGCGCTGGATTGCTGATCCTAAGTTTGGGGGTTCGAGTCCCACTCTCCACAGGGTTGTCACTGTCCCCCCAGTACAGCTGACTGGGTTATCAAAGGCAGGCCATGTCTCTCACTGTCTATGGTGAGATGCATGTAAAAAAAACATTGCTGACTTTTGTAAAGAGTAGGCTGCAAAAGCCAGCATGTTTCTGTCCCTTGCTAAAGGGTTGTGTCAGGAAGGGCATCCGACATGTAAAAAAAAAAAAAAGCAAAATCAAATGTGCCAATCATTTGCTGTGGCGACTCCTGAAAAAGGGAAAAAGCTGAAAGGAAATCTCATAGAAGTCCTACCATAGAACCTGGGGTGGACTCTGGCATGGCTGTAGACATAGCCTTGGTGTAGCTCTTGACAGAGATCTTTGTATGGATTTTGGTACAGTATGGGCTTTTGAATTGATTCAAGAATGTCTAGGAAGATCCTTCAGAACCACCTCAGGAAAGGCTTGTGAAACAGCCTCTGCAACACGCTTGGTATCATGGCCAGGATTAATCTAGAACAGGCTTCAGTGCAAAAATAAAATATTACCAAGTTTGTTCAATGTGTTTTACAGATAACCTTTTGTAATGAGGGGTGTCTATTTGCTTTTGATGAATCTCTGTACACCAGTTGTTTTTTTTAATCATAGGTAAACAAAGATTCATCATCGGACAGAGATTCATCATCAAACAGAATAGCATAGTGAAATTCAAATTAATTTTTGTTTCTCTGGCCCAACCTCAAGTTCATAATTAAATCCAAAAAATGACCTTTCAAAAGGATTCAGACAGTGATTCACATGTCCGTTCTGACTTCTGTTTAGATTCTGGCATGGATGGGGTAGCATCTGAAATGTCAGTTGTTTTGTTGGCCTCCTAAATATGTTTAGGAATGCATGCTGCCCTGCCCGTCTCTGGCAAGAGACCTGGGTTGAAAGCCTCCCTGTTAGCCTTTTTTGGAGAGCACTGGGTTGGCGGCACCCTGTTGGCCTCTGGTGAGAGCTTTGTAAGAGTCTTGTTGGCCTCCTCTTAGGGTCCTGTGGGGAGGCTGAATCATTAGTATGTGTGCTCAGGGAGGGAAGGTTGCCTTATTAACGTCCCCAGGCTGTTCATAGTTTGTAAACTGTCAAGTTTTAGCTTCCTCAGACCACTGTTAACTGGAAGTAGCCTTCTTAACCTCCATAATGTACTTGGACTATGGCTGGTTAGCCTCTGCAGCAATGTCAGGATTGGCATTGGACCTTCATACAGCAGTGCACTCTGAGGAGAGGTTTGATCTACTGGCTTGCGGATCTTGCGAGCCAATAAAGAGGTGTTCAGGGGGTTAGGGTCTACCGGGTTGTCATACAGTATGTAACACTGGAGCAGGAACCCATCTGGCACAAATCTATGTAATCATAGAAAGACAATGGACTAATGAAGGCGAAGCGTCCTCTCTACAGTGGCTAGCAAGGTTGGGAAGGAAGGCGACGGAAGTACCAGACCACCCCTTGGTTCTGCTGCATTCATAGTGGCGAAGTATTCTGTTACATCTTGCTTGCCTATGTCGGGTGCCAGTCCTCTTCTGCCACCCGAGCCACCATGGATGCCCAGAAGCTCCTGTCCTGCATAACCTTTCCCATACCATCAATCTGTAGACCAGTGTCTTTGCAGTACATCTAGGTATGTGAGGGGTGGTCTTCCAGGCCTCCTTCTCCCATGCGTTGGAGACCATAGCACTAAGTTAGTGTCCGGCGAGTCTTAGACGCCTGGTTCGTATTTTGTCTGACAGCTTTGGAAGACCAGCATAAAGCTCTTTGTCTGTACAATGTTGCTCCCACTTTATGTTGTGGACACACCTTAACATCCTTCTGTAGCAACCATCCAGCTGTTTCTCCAGTTCAGGGGTGACCGTCCACGCCTCACAGCCGTACAAAAGTACAGACTCCACTGTTGAGAGAAAGAGGCGGGTTTTGAGTTTACTCGGCAGGTTTGACTTCTAGATCTTTTCAAGCTTGTTACAGGCTCTCCATGCTGCTGCCTTATGGGAGTTGATGTCCTTGGAGGTGCTTTCCATGTGGGACCCTAGACACTTGAAGTCGTCCACTTCCTCTAGAATGGATCCGTCTGTGGTCTTCAAACACTTCTGTCACATCACTGTGTGAAATATAGTTTAAAATAAGGAGAAAGTTATGAATTTAGAGTAAATACAGTGATACCTCAGCTCACGAACATAATTGGTTCCCAGAAAGTGTGTGTGAGGCGAAAAGTTTGTCTTCCGAACATTTATTTCCCATAAGAAACCATTAAAATGAGAATAATCCGTTCCCAGGTCCCCATAAAACATAATTTTCTACTAAATAAGCCTTAAAACTACACAAAAATATACCTTATTTTATGTATAATAAATGTGCTATAGTATTGTAATTAAAGAAATAAACTGTACTGTATGATAAAGTCGTTTTATTTACCTTTGATGGTAGTTGATGGCTTGATGGAATGGAGTGGGAGGAGGAGGGAGGGAGGGACTTACTGTTTGGAAGGAGAGTTTGGAAACGCCTACTGTTTGGAAACACCCTTAGCCACACACGCACCCTTAATAGCTTCCTTGTTCTTAAGGATGGTGGTAGACTTAGCGTACTGGTACTGGGACGCTGAGTCACACAAACGCACACCTCGTTCGTGTTTTTCAATGATCTCCGCCTGTGGTGGGGTCTTTTTCGGTCCCATAATAGCAAAAGTACACTCAATATGGTCCAAAATGTCTATCAAACACAAACCACTTCCGCACTCAAAGAAAGGGGTGTGACGAACTGTGACGCCATGAGCGTGCGTGAACTTCTCGTGGCCGCCACCGTGGCGCTGTTCGACCGCGTGGTTTGATTCGTCCGCTGAAAACTAGTTCGTCAGCAGAGACAATATGCTCGCAAATTTAATGTTCTTGAGGCGAAAAGTTCGTGAGCTTAAGCGTTCGTCAGCGGAGGTTTTACTGTAATATGACTGGGCAGACAGATAGATGTTGAACTATGTTGAAGTCGTGAGGCAAGTTTGGGTAAGTAAGCAGACAGAATATAACAGAGCAGCGTGAAGCTTAAACACAAAAGCACTCGATCTGTAACAGGATAAGCTAATGATATGGAAGAAACAGGCAAAACGGGCCATATCCAGAATAGTTAATAACAAACAAAAGCTCGATATTTTAGGTAAAGATACACTGAACAATACTCCACATTTTTGTAAGTTTATATTGTCCTCCAAAATGCTGCGTACAACATTGTCTACACATGCAGTGCAAATATCTGTGCATGCAAACTGCTAAGCGTCCTGAGACATAATGTAGGCATAAACACGCTGATGGCTTTGCAGCGACTCTTGTTGAAAGTCAGCAATGGTTCTTTTACATGAACCTCCCACCATAGACCGTGAGAGACATGGCCGGCCTTTGATAACCCAGTTACCTGCACTGGGGGAACAGTGACAAGCTGTGGAGAGTGGGACTCGAACCCCCAACCTTAGGATCAGTGATCCAGCGCCCCATACCACCAGGCCACCACTGCCCCGGGTCGGCTGCAGTATTTGATGCCATCGTCTTTGAATGACATTATGCATATGTCAGATATTAAAGAAGTAATGGACATGAAATGGAAAAGACCGAACATTCAGAGGTTCATACTTCCCTCGAGCTGGTTCATCATCATATTTAATGGCCGTCCATAAAAAGTGCTTCACTGCAGAAGATCTGGCAAATTCGCATTGGTGGTGTGAGGATATGTGTGACACCCATCATGCCTCAAGGGCTTCCATCCGACGACGTGCGTTGTGTGGCCTGGCAAACATGAATTAAGAGAACATTTGGACCGAGATGATCTCGCAGAGCAGTACACTCATTGTCTTCATTAACTCTTATGTCTGGAATGTGAAATTAAGGCCCTCAGCTGAGATACAGCTGAAGTACACGTATACCTCCGCATCACTGGTCTTGTATTTTATTTTATTTTTTCATCCCAGTGTCAGCCTTGTATTCTTCGAGGCAAAAGTTGCTTAGTTCATAACCCATTTTACATACCAATTAACTATGACAAAGAAAACAATATGACCACTGACAGGTGAAGGGAATCCTGCCAGGCAAAATCAGTTGTTGGAAACAGAATAAATGAGCAAACGTGGTGATCTGAGTAACACTGTTCCAGTTATGGGGACACGTTAGCATAGTGGCTCATACCACGAATCTCCTGGTTTTGAACACTGTGGTTGGTGAGGACATTTGCGTGGAGTCTGCATGTTCTTCCCATGATTATGTAGGGCTCCTCCAGGTGCTCCAGTTTCCTCCTACAGTTCAAAGGCTAAATGACTGTTCCGAATGAACTCGGTGTGAATGCGAGTGCAAGTGGATGGCTCTCAAAGAGAACAAGTTGTGCAGTTTAAAACAACATTGCAGCAGAAAGCATGAATGTTGATCTATCTGAGTATCACTGTCTTTTTGGTCTGTTTATATAAACAAATCTGAGACTAGGTGTAATTGTCTTCAAAAGGACAGCTCATGTGAGGTGTTCCTGAGATACAGTAGTACTTACCCATTAAATTTGGTCCAAGTAAGGACAGTGAGCTGACTAGATTGTCATGGCTGGCCAAGGATCATTGATGTGTGTAGATCCCACAGGAGAGCTGCCGTAGCACAAACTGCTGAAACTGATAATGCTGTTAATGATAGAAACCTGTTAGAACACTTTGCATTACAGCTGCCTAATTGTATTCCGGTTAGATGTTGTTAATGTTATGGCTGAGACGTGTTTATCTATGGCGTCAAAATATTCTTGGTTGTTGTCAGTTATGTCCCGAGGGTTAGAGTAAGTAGCCGAGGATCGGTCCTACAGAACCCATGCCTTCGGCTGCCACCCAACTCACACTGCATCCGACCCCTAAAACTCCTCCCACGGGTGGTGGTGGGTCCATGGGAAGGTGGACCCATGTCTCCTTCTCGGGCTAGGCCCGGCCAGGCTCCATGGGCAGATGCCCGACCACCAGGCGCTCGCCTTAGAGCCCCTCCCCTGGGCCTAGCTCCAGGGGGGGAACCCTGGTGACCCACGTCCGGGCAAGGGAGACTGCTTCCTTGGATGTCTCTCCATCATAAGGGTCTTCTAAATCACACAGGTATCCCGGACGCCTCCCTGGTATGGTGCTTCGGGCATGTCCAACCGGGAAGAGATCCCGGGGTCGACCTAGGACATGCTGGAGGGACTATGTCTCTCGGCTTGTCTGGGACTGCCTAGGTGTGTCCCCCAGGAGAGATGGAGGAAGTGGCTGGGGAGAGGGACGTCTGGACCTCTTTGCTTAGGTTTATGCCCCCGCGACCTGATCCTAGACTTAGCGGAAGATGATGATGATGATGATGATGATGATGATGATGATGTGGTAGGTTAATTTGAAAAATAGATTAAAGAACAAAAGACTAATTTACAGAAGACATGGCATCCGATATAGTGTTTCCGGCAATAGAAAACAGGTCAACAAAACCTTTTTGATTTCTGAATCCTGCAGCATGTTCTATGCATTCAACCCAATTTATTTGACATCACTTCATTACTTAGCTAAAATACTACACTCACTGTGCATTCACATTTTTGCCGAAAGAGTGGATAATTCTCTAAGATTTATTGTCGAAATTATGACAATTACCTAAAACAATCAGTTGTAATTAATTCTAATAGGCTCTCGGTTGGCGCATCGACAAGGTACGTGATTATTAACCCAGAGATCGTAAGTTCGAATCCAGGTTGAAGTCACAGACGTCTGTAGCTGGGAGTCCATGGGAGCTGATTGGCTGAGCTCACATGGCAGGGAGGGATGGCATACGCTCACTTCCCTTTCACTCGCAGTGATCGCCAACCAATCCCGAACATCCATGAGCTCATTCGTACAAAAGGGCGGAGAGCGCGTTCCCTCCGAGTGTGTTAGACATGCTCCAAATTGTATGAGCCGCAATTTGAAAAGAGGTGTCTCTGAGTGAGAGTCCCCCCAGCTCTCTCCCATCCTGCAATAAAACATGATTTAGCAAATTAAAAAGAAATCCAATTGTGGCCACATACATTGATCAGCTTTAGCGTTAACCCCCACATACCTAATATTGTGTACGGCCCCCCGTTGTGCTGCCAAAACAGCTTTGACTCATTAGGGCATTGCCTCCACAAGACTGCTGAAGGTGTGCTGTGGTATGTGACACCAAGAGAGCTGCACTTAATCCTTTAAGTCCTATAAATTATACAATGTAATTTCCATGGATTAGACTTGTTTGTCCAGCATTTTCCACCACTGCTTGATCGCATTGATCTTTGGGGAATTTGGAGGACAAATCAACATCTTTGAACACTTTGCCATGTTTCTAATCTTCTTCCTGAACAGTGTTTGTAGTGTCACAGAGCATATGGTCTGCTGAAAGACGGTCACTGTCATGTATGATGCACAAGAAAATATAATTCACCAAAGGATCCCACCTTCTTTCCTTGCTCCCTACTCTGGTTCTGATGCTCACGTACACATTTTCGGTACTTTTGACTGAAGGCAGAGGGCAGCATGGGCACTCTAACAGCCTCATAAGCAGCCCCGGTTCACAGCAACCTCAGATACACTGTGTGTTGTGCCACATTTCTGTCAAAGCCTGCTTTGACGTTTTCAGGATTTTATAAAAGGGAGCATCTTTTGAAAAGGGCCTCAACTGCCCCGGGGCACCTAGAAACCTATCACCAATTTTAGCAGTTACTAATCCCTGCATACAGGGCACACCCCACATGACCCATCATTTTGAAGATGCTCCAATCCAGCCATCACAGTTTAACCATCGCCAAATTTGCAAAAATATTATAAAACATAATGTTTGTATTTACTAAATTCTTTTAAATTCCATACTCTTTATTTAACAAAACAACAAAAAAAAACGTGTATTTCTAGGCTTTATGTGTAGGGATGACTGCAAACCCTAAAATGGGAAAGATGTCCTCAAGAACATAACAGAGACACTTTAAACAAGCTGCAGTGTATTTCTCACCAGCTTTATGAGTAAGAACATTCTGCAAGATTTTCTGCTTCTGCTCGTCTTGACAGGTAAACTACTGCAGTCCCTTCTACTTCGATGGTTGTTTTGATTTTATACAAAAAAAAGATTATTTTATCTTGAACCACAACCTTTCGAGACTGGTAGTCAATCCAATCACAGGTGTCTGTGAGCTCATCCGTACGAGGCGGCGGATAGCGCTTACCCTCCGAGTATGTTAGACCGCCTCAAATATGCACAACGCCGCAGTTTGAAATGAGGTGGGTGGCTAGCATCGCATGTCATGGAGAGGGCGTGTGCGTGCTTTTGTGCCTTCCTGTTTGGTGGTGGTCATGTGATAGGGAAGGCGATACCTGATGGGTGGAATATCAATATGACTAAATT
This sequence comes from Plotosus lineatus, assembly GCA_024760905.1. Lineage (NCBI taxonomy): Eukaryota > Metazoa > Chordata > Actinopteri > Siluriformes > Plotosidae > Plotosus > Plotosus lineatus. Next base: position 17,458,424 of record CM045738.1, read on the forward strand.
ATGGAGAAATGTAAAAAAATCCCCCGTTTAAAAAAAAAAAAAGATGCAGAACGATATTTTTGGTTTTCCAGTGAATATTATCTGGACTTAACTTGCTTGGTTACTTGAAGATCTTTGGTGGGTAATTTTTCCCCTTACACACACACACACACACACACACACACACACACACACACACACACACACACACACACACACACACACACTCACTCACTCACTCACTCACTACTGTTCCAAGTTGGGGGTTACCCTGAAAATTTCACATTTCCCATGAAAACAAACTTATATATTATTTTCAAAACTCAGTTGCAGAATGAATACAGAATATAGTCACGATATCAAAAGGGTTACAAATAATTTTTTTTTTTTTTTTTTTTTTTTTTTTTTACTGAATTAATAATTGTCCTTCAAACTTTTATCTAAACCCCTCCATTTGCAGCGATTACACCCTTATAGTCCTTTGGCATTCTAGCTGTCAATTTGTGGAGAAAAGATGAAGATATCCCGCCCCATGGCTCCTGAAGCACCTCCTAGAAGTTGGACCATTGCTGACTTTCGTAAAGAGTAGCTGCAAAGTCGTCAGCATGTTTCTGTCCCTTGCTAAAAAAGGGTTGTGACAGGAAGGGCATCCGACGTAAAAACCTCTGCCAAATCATACGTGCGAATCAGATGATTCACTGCGGCGACTCCCAAGTAAAAGGGAAAAAGCCGAAAGGAAGACAGACAGATTTCCATACTTATGTAAAAAATCATTCTTTTTATATTTGCCATGTTTATATGTACGTGTGTATGTTTGTATTTGTATCTATTTTTGCACCCCCTACTGATGGTACCTCAAGAGCCTGTAACAGTGAATTTCTCCATTGTGAGATTAATAAAGCTGTATCTTATCTTATCTTATCTTATCTTAATTACATGAGAAATTAATATTTCATATTTAGTGTAACATTAGCCGGTGGCTCAATGGCACAACAAGTAGTCTTACCACTTTACCCTTCTATTTTTATTTTTATTTTTGTGTATTTCCTAATGAATGTAAATTGTTTTTTTCATACTATCACACTTTTCTGCACTTGCAAAAAATTTTCTACTCTGCCTGACTACATTGTTTTGTAACTTCCTCGTAGCGCATGTGCATGCAGTAAACAAATACTTTTCTCAAAGGAACACCAGGACGAATCTAATTACATCCAATCTCGCAGTCGTCTGCGAACTCGTATACATTTCTGCCTCGTGCCCATCAGCATAACCAATTTACCGAGTTAACTTTTATTGATCCAAATGTTATTGCTCACACACATTTAACCTTCTACTTTAATTCCGCCTTGTTTTCCTAATATATTTAATGACCTGCTTGTTTTAGGAGGTCTCGTTCTAAGATGCAGCCGTGAAAGTCATTTGTTGACCTTGTAGTCATAAGACTCCATCGAATGATTCCGTAATTATATTTTCACCAATAAAGTTTTAGCTCGAATTCGGGTCAAAGCAAATTAGAATGAGTCAGCAAGTATTCTACTTTGTAGTTTTATATTATTTAAATAATATTCTGTCTGTCTGTCTTCCTTTCGGCTTTTTCCCTTTTTTTTACTCGGGAGTCGCCACAGCGAATCATCTGATTTGCACGTTTGATTTGGCAGAGGTTTTTACGTCGGATGCCCTTCCTGTCACAACCCTTTTTAGCAAGGGACAGAAACACGCTGACGACTTTGCAGCTACTCTTTACGAAAGTCAGCAATGGTTCTTTTACATGGGGCAGTGGTGGTCTAGTGGATAGGGCACTGGATCGCTGATCCTATGGTTGGGGGTTCAAGTCCACACAGGGTTATCACTGTCCTATCTGTACTATCGGGCGACTCCCGAGTAAAAGGGAAAAAGCCGAACGAAAGAAAGAAAAAAAAAAAAAAGCAATGGTTCTTTTACATGCCTCTCACCATAGACAGTGAGAGACATGGCCCGCCTTTGATAACCCAGTTAGCTATTTAAGAAAATATTAATAGAAGACTTAGTTGACCGAAGTCATCAAATCATGGTCGTCAACAAAGGGCAGATGTTTTGCAAGTCTTATGTTGAAGCAACTATTTCTGCTTTCGTTTCCAGTCCGTCTATGCACCTTTTTGTCTGGTCCTGCTGCTTATTCTCTGTCCCAGGCTTTTCCTTCAGTCTCTGTGATTTCATTAAGTCAGTTCAGTATAGACAGTTGCAGAATTGGAAGCAGTCATTATCCCAGTCAAGATCATTTTAGGCGTCAATAAAGAACCACCTAATCCTGACGATTTGAAAAAAAAACAAAAAAAACCCATCAATAATTGGATTAAAGGAGCGAAGGGCTCGAGAAACAGACCAAATCAATGTAGAATTGTTGAAGGGCTGAGGAACGGTTGACATTAAACAATACAAATAGACGTTCTGTGGAAGATCTGGGACTTGGGGGAAATTCCAACATTCTGCGCCGCACGTCTGATAGGAAAGCTGCCAGAAAAGGCGACTTGACAAACTGTAAAATTGGAAAGTGGTAATTTTGCTCCGAGTTACTCGTAAAGTTCTGAGCAGAGTGATCATGTACTGACCGCATATTCACCCTCAGACAAAATGTTTGTACAAATAGAATGAATGCAACTCATCACTTTACATCAATTTTATCAGCCTTACAAAGGTTTTTGTGAGTGACGACCACCTGTCCCTGTGGAGAATCGTTTAGGACGCTTACGACACTGGTATCCCAGCCAACTGCACCTTTGGTGCAGAAGAGGGCGGCACGGTGGTGTAGTGGTTCACACGTCTGCCTCACAGCAAGAAAGCCTGGGTTTGATTCCTGGCCTGGGCGTTTCTGTGCGTAGTTTGTTCTCCCTGTGCTCGCGTGGGTTTCCTCTGGGTACTCCAGTTTCCTCCCACGGTCCAAAAACATGCACAGTAGGCTAATTCTTCTTCTTCTTCTTTTCCTTTCAGCTTTTCCCTTCAGGGGTCGCCACAGTAAACCATCCGCCTCCATCTCACCCGATCCTCTGTATCTTCTACTCTTACTTCAACTACCTTCATGTCCTCCTTCACCACATCCATAAATCTTCTCTTTGGTCTTCCTCTAGACCTTCTGCCTGGTAGTTCCAACCTCAGCATCCTACTACCAATATACTCACTATCCCTCCTCTGTACATGTCCAAACCATCTCAATCTAGCCTCTCTGACTTTGTCTCCAAAACCTCAAACATGTGCTGTCCCTCTGATGTACTCAGCACAGTAGGTTAATTGGTCGTTCTAAATTGCCTGTAGGTTCGCATCGTGCAGAAGGCAATGGCAAACCATTGCACTATCCTTGCCAAGAAAACCTCCTTCTTCTTCTTTTCCTTTCAGCTGTTCCCTTCAGGGGTCGCCACAGCAAATGATCTGCCTCCATCTCTCCCTGTCCTCTGCATCTTCTACTCTTACTCCAACAACCTTCATGTCTGCCTTCACCACATCCATAAATCTTCTCTTTGGTCTTCCTCTGGGCCTTTTGCCTGGTAGTTCCAACCTCAGCATCCTACTACCAATATACTCACTATCCCTCCTCTGTACATGTCCAAACTATCTCAATCTATTGCCAAGAAAACCTCCATGAAGATGATAATCAAGGCGTTATCCTTCATGGCAGGTCACCAAGATTCGTCCTACAACTCGGACGGTACCAAGACCAGACCAGTGCAGACGGGTATCTGTGTACTAAATAGAGTTCGTACTACACATAGGGGTAATACAGCGGTTTTTGTTTTTGCCTCTCCACTTCAAAAGCTTTCTACACTCCAGCTTATAAAGAAACCACCAGAAGCATTTAAAGAGGGATTGGGGATTGTCAGAAATGCTGAAAAATGACACTTTATAATATAATATTGTGCTGCAGTTAGAACAGCATCACATACACATTTGTAAAACAAATAAGATTCAACATCTATACCACCACCACCAAAAAAAAAAAAAATCACAAAGAACACTGCAAATTTCAGTGAGTCAGTCCCCTTAAATTCAACCATCATTGAAAAAGTTAGCACATTTTTCAATTTATCAGCCTTGGACGCAAAACGCAGGTGAAAATTCTGAGGCAAAAGACAGGCTTGAATTCCGAAGATCATGAGGAAAATCTGGGGGGGCCATGAAGACGAACATCACCACCAAAATGAGGATTTTCACGAGCAATGTTCTTGACCTCCTCTGTAGTATAGGACCTTGGTACCACTGGGTAAACACTATCCGTTATTACTTCAAACGAAGCAAAGAAAACAGAGTTTAAATTCAGGTCTGCAGATGATAACTATAAATATAAACATGGGTCTGCAATGGCCTGGCGAGCTGTCCAGGGTGTACCTCGCCCTCGCTCAGAATCAACTGAGATGGGCACCCGCCCCCACGCAACCCTAATCAGAATTAAGTGGTTCAGAAAATGACTGAATGACTAAACATGGGTCGCTTGGAATAAAGATTCATAGCTGGCAATCCAGTGCAGAAACATAATGTTCAGACATGGCATTACTCACTAAATCGAATGACTTTGTAAATGTCCCCAGTCCCCTATGATTAACGTAGAACAGTGGACGACCCGTAGCTGCAGAGGATGTCACCTGGATCTGCAGGGGATGTTGTTGGTTTGAGGTGTAGTCTTCACAGGGGAACATTACATGAACTGCAGAGGCTGTGGAGGGAACATCCTTTTGTAAGCGACAGTACTGCGTAATAAATCAATGTTTTATGTCTCTATTAAAAAATGGACAAGTAATGATTAGATGATTTCTAATAATTTTGCCATTAACACATGTCCTTTTATATTGTACATGGGAAGAATGACAGATGCACCCTATTACATCTTTACCTCTGTCCCTCCTTAAAGAGCCTGTGTGCAATCTGCTCATTGCTTTTTGAATGCTTTATTGGAATATGATTGGAGGGTCAAGCCTCGCTGGTGCAGATGATTATATATCTAAATGCTGTATTAAAAGTCCCAGGTGTGTGTGTGTGTGTGTGTGTGTATATATATATATATATATATATATATATATATATATATATATATATATATATATATATATATATACATACACACACACACACACACGCACACATACATACATATACATACACACATGCACGCACACACACACATACATACATACATACATAAACACGCACACATGCATATATATACATACACACATGCATGCACGCACGCACAAACACATACACACACACACACACACATACATGCATACACATGCATACATATACATACACACACACACACACACACACACACACACACACACATATACACACACATACATACATACATACACATGCATACATATACATACACACACACACACATACATACATACATACACGCACACATGCATACATATACATACACACATGCATGCACGCACATGCACGCACGCACACACACATACATACATGCACACGCACACATGCATACATATACATACACACACACATGCATACATATACATACACACATGCATGCACGCACATGCACGCACGCACACACACATACATACATGCACACGCACACATGCATACATATACATACACACACACATGCATGCACGCACACACATACATACATACACATGCATACATATGCATGCACGCACACATACATACATATGCATACATATACATACACACATGCATACATATACATACACACATGCATGCACGCACACACACACACATACATACATGCACATGCATGCACGCACACACACATATACATACATACATACGTACATACACACGCATATATGCATACATATACATAAACACGCACACACACTCACATGTACAACTACACACAAACATGCGCACACACTAGAGCTGCACAATAAAACCAGTTTACCGGTTTAAACCGGTTCTAACATGCAAACAATACATATTGCGATACTCTGAAGCAGAGCCGTTTTTTTTGACATGCATTCGGAAAACTTTGGAACAGTAAAAAAAAAAAACTTCGGCTATTCCCGCTAATAGAACCGGAAGTAATGCTTCCGTTGAAAAAAATAGTGACTGCCCAGGTTCCGGTATGTAATCCCGACACAATGGGTTTCCGTCCTCTTATCTGCAGTCATTCAGTGTGTGGAGAGCCAGGTATAATAAGAGCTATGCTGTGATTGGGCAGTGTGGATGTCACGAAGACCTTCAGCCAATAGAATTTGTCTTTATACAGGATACGGAAATTCCCTCTGAAAACAAAACCACAGTTTATGTTGCTAATTGCTCAGAAATTTACTGACCTACTGCATCTAGATTTTCGCTTAAACATTTATTTTAAAATGAGCAACAGAGGGAAGCGGTCCCATGAACCTGATCTCCAACAAGGCACATTAATCAT
>CM045738.1:17469796-17564796 GCA_024760905.1 Plotosus lineatus
AGTTAATATTTATATGCATCATTGCTTCCATCCTGTTGATGTAGTCTATGGCATAGAGAGATTGATTTATAATGTTGAAACATGCACTTGCTCAAAGCTGAATAATGCAGGTTTATAGTGCAGCTTTTTCATCTTCTCACATTAAAACAATGTCTACAGCTTATAGTGGTTTTCTGCCATCAAGTATTTTATTATGGTGATGACTTGTAGATTACTGATGAGTAATGGGGAGGCACAGTGATTTGCACATTTGCCTCATAACAAGAAGGTTCTGGGTGTGAGTCCCAGACCCAATAAAGGCGTTTAGATATGTAGTTTGCATACATTTCCTTTGAGTGCTCCAGTTTCCTCCCACAGTCCAAAGACATGCACGTTAGGCCACCTGGCAGATTCCCCTAGGTGTGTGTGTGTGTGTGTGTGTGTGTGTTTTTGGTGGGGGGGGGGCTTTGACTTTGCAGTGGACTTGAGCGTTGTTGAGGGTGTACTGTGCCCTTGCTCAGAGTTAGCTGAGATAGGCTCCACCCCCACCCCCCCCCTACAAGCCTAATAGGATTGGGTGGTTCAACGAATGAATGAATGATCAGTACAGTAATGCCTTTTTCTGATTTTGCTTGTGATTATAGTTTGTCATCTCAGATTATTTTATGGCTCAGATGTGGAAAATGTAAACAGATAATGAAAAATGTTATTTCACACTGGAGTTGGAGAGCAGCACAGACCAGGATATCCCAGAGAACAGTATTAAATGTAATAAATGTCATGCTGTTGATGCTACGGCTGACTGCAAAAGACAGAGTACAGAGAATAGTCACCCTGAGCTTGAAGGTCGTCTTCAGCGTGTTATGAGACACAGTTTACCGTCTTCCTTGTGATAAGTAAAATGTACAAAGTTTATGAAAAGTTATTCTTCTGAGATTTGTGGGGTATGTTTTTAAAACTGTGGAGGCTGGAGGGGTAAAAATAAGCTAGATTTCAAAAAAAAAAAATATTCCAGTGTACTAAAATTTATATGGCGGTTTCTTTAAAAAAAAAAAAAAAAATTAAATTGTCTTAATTCCTCCACTGAGCTACTTTAGAAATGAAATTATCTTAAAGCTAACAGTGATGATTCCGCTGAAGAAAAAAAGAGATGAATTGTCTATTATGCATGTCTACTGTGTTATATAAGCCTTGATGATTTTGTTCTTCTTTTATCTTGACTGAAGTGAACCTCCGGCTTATAGCCATACCAATAATATTTAATCAAAACATGTTGAGCCTGGCTGAATAATTTGTCCTAAATCCTGGACAAACAAATCCTGCAGTGCCTTGTACTTTAGTTACAGCGGTATAGAAGGCAAAGGACGGAAAGGGAGTGGGTTTCAGGGGCTCGATGGCCAGTAGATTAAATATTCGTTACAGATTCAGTGACAGGCTGGCCATTATATAAATATCTGGGAATATCTGGTCTTTCAGTAATCAGAGGAAAAGTATTTTAAAAAAAAAAAAACATAGCCAACAAAACATTTCTCTGCTGTCAACCAAAAGAAAGTTCCTTCGCGCTATAGACACCTTCCTCACATTTACATATCCTACCAGTTTTGTTCCTGATCAAAGTCATCACTAGATGAATGGCAAATCAATATTTTGTTATTTATCTGTGGTCAAGATCTTCGATTAAGCATTTTAAATATGGAGCAGAATGAAAACACTTCTCTCTTTGTCAGTGTTGTGCAAAATAGAGTTTGTGAGTTAATACTGAGGAAAACAGAGCTTGGCTAGAAAAATGTGTAATATAAGGAACTTTATGTTTATTTTACTTTCATTTCATGCTTGGCTGCGAGTCTGGCAACCATTACTATCAGCCAAAACCAGCCAGTCAATAGTTACTTTTGACAAAGACTCATAATACCCTGTGTGATGTTTAATAAATGGTTGCAGTACTGTACTCATCACGTGCAGTGCATTCTGAATATTATATTTTACGATGAGCTGTGTTTGTCCGCAAATATTATTAATCGATTTTAAGTTTATAGAGAACATAACTACCGTGTTTTCCGGATTAGACGTCGTACTGTTTTCATACTTTGTGACTTATACTCCAGAGCGACTTATCTGTGAAATTATTACATATAATTCTGTTCATCATAATAATAAGACATAATTTCACGTTTGTTATTTTTTACACTCACAACCACAAGAGGGCACTCTAAGCTTGGGTACCAGTACCTGCTCATCCACCACTGAAGAAATGGCCCCCAAAAGAAAATCCTATTATGCGAATTATAAGCTGCAAGTAGTGAAATATGCAGCAGTAAATGGCAATCGAGCAGCAGAAAGAATGTTTGGGAGTGAACGAGAAACTTGTGAGGGACTGGAGAAAAGCGGAGATTACTATTACTGCAATGAAGAAAACAAAACAAAAAGCTAATCGCGTGCTGAAAGCTAGATGGTCACAATGAGAGGAACCAGTTCGCACATGGGGGCTTGAGCAATATACCTCAGGGACACGCTTGTCAACAGTGCAGTTGCGTCTCCGCATCCAGATAGTTGTCAAGGAGATGAATAGAAATGACTTTGCGTGAGGACTTTCTTGGTGTTATCACTTCATGTAATACAATCACCTCTCTACCAGAGCGAGGACCACAACTGTCACAAAAACTGCCAGCAGATTTCCAAGCCAAGGTAGACAGTTTCCATGAGTTTGCGACTTATAGTCCAGCGCGACTTTTATATGCATTTTTCTTCATTATTATGTGTTTTTGGCCAATGCGACTTGTATTCCAGAGCGACATATAGTCCAGAAAATATGGTAATGTTGTCTGAGCAAACCAAGGAAAATCATTTTGTAATATCATGTCACAATGATTGACCTGCTGTCAGAATCTTTCTTACACATTATTGTTTTCTTCTGAGGTGAAGTTTGAAGGCAAGAGCTGAACTTCTTTTCTTTATTGCATTCTCAAATCTCAGTTGGGAAGCTGGTAGGCTCTTGAACTAAAGCCATTGTGGATTCTCATAACCTGGAGGTCATTTCCTTAAAACTAATCAATTGCTTAACTAAATTAGTTTTCATTCCAGCGTGAGGATCTAATCCACTCATGACAGTCGAAAGCATGAGTCTCATTTCCTGTCTTAGATGTTTGGCCAGTTTTCTTCCCTTTTCTCTTCAGACTAAACCGTCATGACTTTGGGGCTGGAAGTTGATCAATTCCAGTAAATCAATCAAATATTGGGCGTGTGATGCTACAGCTTGATTTTTCAATACGTTTTTAATTAAATGTTTACTTTAAATATACAAAATTGTTAAATTAATGTGAAAGAAAATATTCTTCCATCAACAACTTTAGGTTTTCAAATGGAAAACTACAAATAAGTCCACCACGATAGAGAGGCGCTCTCCTGCCCTGCCTTTCCAGAGAAGGGCATCATCCACTGCAGCAGCACCAGATCAGAGCCTCCCTGTACAGAGACAAAGCGAGGAAATCTACTGGCTGGGACGGAGTAACAGAAAGGGAACTTAAAACATGTGCATATCAACTCACCAGTGTTTTTAAAACCATCCTACTGCAATGTATGGTTCTCACCTGCCTCAAGACAGCCTCCATCATTCCAGTGCCTAAGAAGAACACGGCAAGCTGCATGAATGACTACTGCTCAGTTGCCCCAACCCCCATCATCACCATGTTTGGAGAGATCCACATTAGTTTGCATACAGATCAAACAGGTTAGCAGAGGATATCATCAATACAGCCCTCCACACAGCCCTCACACACCTGGACAGCTGCAACCCCTATGGGAGGATGCTGTTCGTAGACTTCAGCACCGCGTGTCTACACAGTCCAATCACATAAACTAGTCCAGAAGTTGGGTAATCTGGGCCTGGGGAGCTCACTGTGCACCTGGATACTGGACTTTCTTAGCACACCGTCATAGGTTTAATTACGGATAACAGTGAGTCAGCCAGAAAGAAGTAGGTTCGGCATCTGGGGCACAGCAATAATCTGGAACTAAACACATCCAGAACCAAACACATGATAATGGACATCAAAACAAATGGAGCACTCTGCCCTCTACCTTGATGGAGAAAAGGTAGAGAAGGTGGAGTGCTTCAAGTTTCTTGGAGTCCACATCTTTGCTGACTTCACCTGGACCACAAACATCTCCCACCAGGTGGGGAAAGCATATCAACTGGGCAGTGACGATGTGTTAAAACGATGTGTTACTGATCCGAAGGTCAGCGGTTCAATCCCACTATCACCACTGTTGGGCCCTTGAGCAAGTCCCTTTACTCTCAATTGGTCAGATGTATATAAGATTTTAAAAAGATACAAATTGTAATTGCTCTGGATAAGAGCGTTTGCCAAATACTGTAATATAAAGGATGTACTTCCTCAGGAATCTCTGACAAGCATGTCTACCCTACCAACAAACTTTTACCACTGCGCCATCGAGAGCTTCCTGACCTACTGCTGTACAGTGTGGTTCAGCAGCTGTACTGTACAGGACAGGAAGGCCTTGCAGCAGGTGGAGAGGACAGCAGAGCGAGTTATTGGAACTACACCCCCCACCACCACCACCACCACCACCACCACCACCACCTGGGACATTTACACTGACAGACTTCAGAGGAGAGCCAGTGGAATTATCAGAGACCTCGCACATCCTGGACACGGTCTTTTCTCCCATCTTCCCTCTGGAAAAAGGTACAGGACACTAAAAACAAAAACTAACAGACTCATAAACAGCTTTGATCCACAAGCTGTTAAACCTGTAACCCACCACTATCACACACAGACTGAATAATCATCATTCAGACCATCTTCCTGCACAGTGCTCGAACTTCATAACATTTTAGTACTTTATAATTAAAAGCAGGGCAGTGGTGGCCTGGTGGTAAAGGTGCTGGATCACTGATACTAAGATTAGGGGTTCAAGCCTCACTCTCCACAGGTTTGTTCTCCAAGTGCAGTTATCTGGGTTATCAAAGGTCGGCCATGTCTCTCACTGTCTATGGTGAGAGGCATCTAAAAGAACTATTGCTGACTTTCATCAAGAGTAGCTAAAAAGTTACCAGCATGTTTCTGCCCTGCGATGGCCTGGCAAGGTGTCCAGGGTGTACTCTGCCCTCGCCCAGAGTCAAGCCTCCCCACAACCATAATTAGTAATAAGCGGTTCAGAAAATGAATGAATGAATAATTAAAAGCTCTACCTCATACCCCATCAGGCACCTTTAACTATCATTCACCCTTCTGTGTATGTGTGAATATATGGATAGCTGTATGAATATGTATGTGTGTATGTATGTGTATGTAGGATATACCGTATCCGACGTAATAATCCCCCCCCCCCCCCCAATGTTTTTTGATCTTACATCTAATAACCGCTCATGTGTACTGGGAGCAAAATCGTAGATCAAACTTACCAATTTTATTCGATCAGTCTCTGTAACGATAAAATGAGGCGTTCACTGCCTGTAAAAGTGAGTTTACACGGTATTTCAAGACTCCTCTGCCACTGGGGAATGTCTATAATGTTCATCAGTAACAACACATTTGATTGTTCCGAGCTGCTTTAAAAAAAAGGAAAATATTTTGCTGTGTTCTCTTGGTAAATGTCCAACAACCGATGAACCATTAGAAACTGCTACAGAAAAACTTTGGGATGCTGTGAATAAATGGAGCAATGAGCCAGATATGGACCTATCAGAAAGTGATGATGAGGATTTTTCACTCAATTCTCCTGCTCACTAACTTCATAAATTTAAGCACGTTCCTGGCCATGCACTTTTGTTTATGTTCATGTTGATTGGTTGAACATGCCATGTCCTAAAGTTGACATTCGTGTTGATTGGCTTGATTTTACTTCCAGGAAAATGTTTAAAGCAACAGCACCGGGAGGGAAAAGTAAGGGGTCTTTTTTTTTAAATTATTCAGTTTTCTGTTTATTTTCAACTTTCATGTAAGTAGTTTGGTTGATACCACAAAATAAATAACACAAATACCAGTAAAACTCTTGTATGTATATGTATGCGTGTATGTATGTGTAATGTAGGATATATCTATATTTATGTATGTGGATGTGTGTATATATGTATGTAGGATAGATACACATGTATAGCTTAGTTTACTTCTTTCATTGTGCATCTTCTTTTTATAATTAGGGAAAATCCGAAAGGAAAGCTCTCTCTCTATCATGCAACATTTGACAAATATCTGTTTACTCTTCTCTTTATCTCTTTCTCTTTAAACCATCTTAACAGATGGTGAAGATATAAATATTATGTAAAAAAAATAATAAATTGCACAAATGATTAGCATATAAAAAGTAACTACATTAATAGTAAAAAAAAAATCTTGACTAGTACATCAGACTGTCTGGTCCAGAATATTTGAGTTTTGTTTCCTAGATCCGTACAGCAATAGAATTCTTATCTATTCCGTAGAGACTCATTGAACACACACATATCTGGCATGTAGTCCTTTCTGTATTTGCATAAACCACATAATAAAGCAAATACCATCTAAGTTACTTAATCTTTATTTTCCCCAGGGTATTTTTTTATTTTTTATTGTTTGTTTTCTCCGCTTCTAACTCCCTGCCTTTTGGAACTTGTCTTAAGAGCAGACATGTTACTCCTTACACACTTTCCTTATCTTCTTTATTCTTAAGTTTAATTTTTTTCCTGGCCAGTTGTCTTTCTCTTTTTCCTATTGTATGTGTTTATACACAGCAGTCTATAGTCAGGTGTGACCGGGGAGTACACCCTGGACTCACCAGGCCATCGCTCGTCAGAAACACACTGGCAGCTATGCAGCCTACTCTTGACGAAAGTCTGCAATGGTTCCTTTTGCATGCCTCTCACCATAGACAGTGAGAGACGTGGATGACCTTTGATAACCCAGTTAGCTGCACTGGGGACACAGTGACAACACGTTGACAGTGGCTTGAACCAGCAACCTTAGGATTGGCAATCCAGCACCTTACCGCCAGGCCACCACTGCCCTCTTAATCAACACAAGAGATGTTATTACTGAGAAGCAGGTGGTAGAACCTGGCTTACCCCAGAGTAATCAATTTACAGTGGCAGACGCTCAGAGGGGGAAAAATCTGCAGGCTGCACAACAGCTGCTCTGACTTTCTGCCTACTACTCAGCCCATTTTCTTTATTTTCATTCATCTGTTGCTCTTTGAACTGGAAAAATTGAACTATTTGCTTTTCCTATCAGAAATACAGCACATCAAGATACGGTCATGTACCTCTGTTTGAAGTTCTGGGCTCCTGTTACTGCTTCCAACTAAGATGTTCCAACATTGAAAGTATTTATTGTGTGTTAAGTGGCCTTCACACTATGACAAATTGGTCCAGTGAATACCAGCGGATGGAAAATTTTTGGCATTCGCTGCCACATCCTGATGGACATTTAAATTTTGTTGTTATTTGTTGACATAAGTTCCTGTACATTGTTGTTTGTGCCATTCATTTGTTAGTAAGCAGCCCATGTGCAATGAGAGCTCTGTGTGCACTATGGAAATGTCTTGTTTGTATAAAAAACGAGTGTAGCAAATTACCAGTGTGGCCTCATTTGTCCATCCAAAGTGAGGTAATTTCAGCAGACATCTTGCTCATCATCCACACCCCTGAATGTGAATATTTTTTTTCTTGGTCCTGGGCTTTTTAGGCTTTCCTGCTGGCACTGTTATAAGGTAATAGGGCAGAGGTGGGCAAACTATGGCCCCCGGCCCACATCTGGCCCGTTGGTCTTTTTAATTCGGCCTGTCGAAGATTAATTGGTACAGAATTCATGTTTGATGTAAATGATTGATCAACTGCATTCATTTTACTTTGACTTTTAATGACAGCATTTCAACACCAGTGGTGCATTAGGCGCAGTCAGTTGATTTTGTGGCGCTTGAGACATTTTCAGTTATCACTCTTCTACTGCACAGATCCCATCAGCAGCAATGTCAGAGAAAAGAAAAGTCGACAGTGAGTGAGTGCCACGTGGTTCATAAGAAATGGACACCTAAATACTTTTTCACTGAAGTCTGGTCAAAGGTTGCATGTCTTATTTGCCAAGAAACCATTTCGGTTTTAAACGAATACATCAGCCACCACTTTTCTACCAAACATGCTAATTACGTCAATAATCTGTCAATGCACGAACGTCTGGCTACTGCTGATAGGTTGGTCGTGAGCTTGCAGGCTCAGCGAAACACCTTCATCTGAACAACTTCCATCCCAGAATCAAGCACGAGGATATATGCATAATTCAGCAGGAAGCACTGCATAAATCTGTGGTGCAGCTCGACCATGTGGTGAAGCCAATTGTGAAACTCATTAACTTTATTCGGGGACTTTACCATCATCAGTTTATTCATTTTCCTGAAGAATCTGAACCAGATCACAAGGTTTACCATTCTAATGCCCGCTGGTTCAGTTTGGGGAAAGTATGTCAACAAGTGTGAAGCTCAAACAGGAGAATGTGAAGCTATAAGGGAAAAACAGTTTGTGCATGAAATGCAAGGACACATCAGAGCCTTCAAAACCAGGTTAGTTTTATTTTCAAAGCTAATATCAGACAAGTCATTCGCTCATTTCCCCCACACTGGCCATGTTAAAAGCTACCCTGCAACATCTGAACAAATCCAGGAAACCACTGGTTGACCTAAATGAAGAATGCCGCTGTTGGTGTTGTGATTTTGAAAAAATTGGCAGGGCACTTCAGCTGGTGTCAGGTCCCTTCTCGTAAGACCCTGAAACGGTACTACAGGAGTTGCAGTTGGATCTGATTGATGTCCAGTGTGACATGATGTTAAAGGAGAAGTTCAACTCCCTTAAACTGAATACGTTTTATGCTTCATTAAGTGCAGCCAAATTTCCAAACATCCAGAAGATGGCACAGAAGATGCTGGTGGTGTTTAGCTCTACATATGTGTGTGAACAGAGTTTTAGTGTGATAAACACCAACAAAGCAGCCCACAGATCCAAGTTGAGTGATGAACACATCAATCTGTTCTGAAAATCACAACAGAATCACCACCAGACTTCGACGCACTGGCAAAAAAGGGTCAGCAACACCATTCCCACTCATAGAATTTTTTCTGTTTATGTTTGATATGCATTGTTAAAAAATGCATTTTTTTTATTGTATCTTATGCTGACTTGACCCATTTGTCAAATTTTAAGTCAATGCGGCCCCTGAGCGAAAATAATTGCCCACCCCTGTTGTAGAGGCAGTTGAGTCATTGGATTGACTCGGAAACACATTTCTGTGAAAAGATAGTACTGTGAGACCTGGATCCTGAGGCTTTTTGGGATTCAGCTTTTTTTTCAGGTGAAGGTGTTGATGGTGGAGACGGAGTCTGGCATGTTTGCTTGGAGGGTGGTTGCTTGTTCTGGGGCGTTTGCTTCTTCCTGAATTTTCTAGGTATCTTCAAAACTTGCACAGTACGACAGGGTTGACCCCTTAGAGCCAATATGTTACAAACATGACGCGATCGGCTTATGTTTAGGGATCATACAGAGGCCGCGTACACAGCTTGTTAATATTTACTTCTTATACATCCAATATTTGGTCTGGTTTCTTAATGATTCTCAAAGTGTTTTGATTTCATTTTAATTTCATTTTGATTTTGTTTCTTTCACCATCAGGTCACTCTTTCCAACCATTGAGAATCAATTCAGCAAGAATTTTGTGCATATCATTGTGTTCACTTGATTAATGAATAAGCTGTGAGAAAAAAAAAAACAAGAGTATGTAGACTGCAAAGATCCTTTTTTCTTTTCATTCCCTTCACTTCTGTCTGGCCTTGCCTCAGGTCTCCATGTCGTAGATGCAGACTGTCTTCCACGGCACCTGCAGTCATCAGGAAAAAAGGCAGATGGCATGATCTTGGCAGCTGGACAAAAAAAAGTTTTCTGTAACAAGAATATGAATAGGAGCTACATATATTACTCAGTTTGTAGATAAATAGCAAGAGGATGAGCAGAATTGCCAAAGGTATGAAATGTGCAGATTGAGCAAACAGAAAATATTGTATCCGGCGTAATAAGTGCCTGCTCCAATAAGCGCCCCCGCAGTGTTTTTGATCTTACGTCTAATAAGCGCCCCCAACCCCCCAAAAATGTTTTTGATCTTTCGTCGAATAACCATCCACGTGTACTGGGAGCAAAGTCGTAGATCAAACTTACCAATTTTATTCGATCAGTCTCTGTAACGGTAAAATGAGACATTCACTGCCTGTAAAAGTGAGTTTACACGGTATTTCAAGACCCCCTGTCACTAGGGAATGTCTATAATGTTCATCAGTAACAACATGTTTGATTGTTCCACCATTCTTTAAAAAACAGGAAATATTTTTGCTGTGTCCGCTTAGTAAATGTCCAACAAGATGAACCATTAGAAACTGCTACAGCAAAACTATGGGATGCTCTGAATGAATGGAGCGATGAGCCAGATATGGACCTATCAGAAAGTGATGACGAGGATTTTTCACCCGATTCTGCTGCTCACTAACTTCATAAATTTAAAGACATTCCTGGCCATGTACTTTTCAACATGCCATGTGCTAAAGTTGACATTCATGTTGATTGGCTTTATTTTCCATGGAGGCAGTGGGGATATTTAAAGGAACAGCACCAGGAGGGAAAATTAAAGGGTCTTTTTTTTAAATTATGCTGTTTTCTGTTTATTTTCAGCTTTCAAGTAAGTAATTTGGTTGATACTACAAAATGAATAACACAAATACAAGTAAAACTCTTTTATTGTTATGTTATTATTCATGTTTTCGAGCTCGATGGTAATAAGCACTTACCGTTCCACTCCACTGGTAACATATAAATCAGTGCCCACTCAACCCAATTTTTAAGTGCCCTGGCACTTATTACATCTGTCTTCCTTTCGGCTTTTTCCCTTGGGAGTCACCACAGTGAATCATCTTGATTCGCACATTTGATTTGGCAGAGGTTTTTACGTCGGATGCCCTTCCTGTCACAACCCTTTTAGCAAGGGACAGAAACACGCTGACGGCTTTGCAGCTACTCTTTACGAAAGTCAGCAATGGTTCTTTTACATGCCTCTCACCATAGACAGTGATAGACATGGCCCGCCTTTGATAACCCAGTTAGCCGCACTGGGGGGACAGTGACAACCTTGTGGAGAGTGGGACTCGAACCCCCAACCTTTGGATCAGCAATCCAGCGCCCTATACCACTAGACCACCACTGCCCCATACACTTATCACATCAAATACGGTATAAAAGAATATCTATTCTGGCAAAGGGACACAATAGATCAATTGATGGAGGAATGGTTACGTCCTTTTTTTTCATCGTTCATCATTCATTTTTCTGTAACCGCTTAATCCTAATTAGAGTCACGGGGAGGCTGGCACCCATCCAAGCTGACTCTGGGCGAGTGCAGAGTCCACCCTGGACAGCTTGCCAGGCTATTGCAGGGCAGAAACACACTGACGGCTATGCAGCTACTCTTGTGAAAGTCAGCAATGGTTCTTTTACACGAACCTCTCACCATAGACAGTGAGAGACATGGCCCGAGTTTGATAACCCAGTTAGCTGCACTAGGGAGGACAGTGACAACCCATGGAGAGTTGGCTTGATCCCCCAATCTTAGGATCAGTGATCCAACACCTTTACCACTTGGCCACCACTGCCCGGCATAATTTTTTTTGTGGACTTTAATGTTGTACAGCTGCTGTCTGGCTCTCGATGCTTTTTACTGACCAACCGACAGACAATAACTTCCCTTTTTTTCTTGCCTTGTCTTTCTGGAAATCTCTTATTATCTTGGAAAAGCAGACTACTGTTTCAGTTTTACTTGTCCAGTTCAGCACAGGACTTTGAAGGATGGCAGGTATTTTGCCCATCTATTCTGTTTAAGGACCTGGCTTCCTCACATGGACGTTAAACTGGCTGGGGGGACGACGACACACACAGGGGCAGTACACTTACCCAGAAAAAGGGAGGCACGGAGTATAACAGATTGTTTTGATATTTCTTTCAACATTTATTTATATTCTTGTTTTGTCTTTTAGTAGGTTAAAAAGGACAGGATGTGTCTTTTCACTTTTCTGTGTCATGCTAGTATTGCATCTGTGAATCTAAGGAAGAAAAGGAGGTTGCTGGAATATTAAATAAAGTTTAAGATTTCAAAAAAACAAAACAAAACAAAACCGAGTCCTAATCTCATGCTTGAGTTAAAAGGAGGAGCTTTGATATGGATGATACACCAAACTGAACATTGCTACCAAACAAGTTTTATTACATACTAAAGTAAACATGTCACATGTAAATATATACAACGTGATGTTCCATTGGAGCCTTCACTTCATATCAGGTTCATTAATGTGCAGGAGAATTTAGATCTGGACTGTTGTACGAAAAACAAATAGCATGCAGTGAAACATTCTACCACGATTCAAAATGTAGACTCATGCACACTTGTGATGCGGCTATTAAAATGACTTATTAATCTAAACCAAGAGAGGCGGAATAGCAGGGAGTGGATATGATGAAGTGAGGAGCAACAGAGGAAATGGCCGGAGTGTACATGGGATTTAGATCTGATCATTTCCCAGCAACAGGGAAGAATATTGTCTCCATCAAAATGAACTCTGAAGGGTTGATACAGTCACAAGGTCTCTCTCTCTCTCTCTCTCTCTCTGTCTGTCTGTCTGTCTGTCTCTATCTCTCCCTCTCCCTCTCTCTGTCATGCCTTTATTAACTTATTTCAGTCAAACACTCTTGAATAGGGGTATAAAAACCTGCCTTGAAACAATTTGTCAGACAAACAGAAAATAGTGGAACAATTGTAGTTTTGTCTCCTGCACTTTTTTGACTTGGGGAAGAACAATTACCATGTGTCCTGTTGACTGGTGTGGGATATGTCCTAAAGGCGTAAAGCACCCGTCTCATGTCTCGCTTGGCAGATGCTCGAGCTCCACATTATTCGAGATGCCCTGATGTCTCCAGAATCAGAGTACGAAAGCTGTTTTCCTCACTCAGAGGAAGGAAGAGGGATAGCTCCAGTCTTTCAGCTATTAAACAGTACATTTAGCTATGGAGAAAAACATTTGATTGATATACAGTATAGGACACAGTTTTCAAGTCAGTGCTGGCAGTTTTCTATTAAGAAATGCATCAAATGCATAATGCATCCATGCACACATCTACCTGTTTTGGTATCGATTGCATCGTCCTGACTTTGTTTGTATGTGTAAATTGCATAGTGATCGATTTAACAGTTACATTGTTTAATGCTGTGATGTCAAAAGATCCGCATGATAGTTTATAGGTTTATTATCCAAATCCAAGCACTGGATCTGGGTTCATTTTTCAGTTCCACAATCACACTGTGACCCCATATGCATTTGTCCTGATACCCGAACATGCCATGTGAACTTTATGATGTGGAACTAGGGCTCTATGCATCACACTAGATTAATATCGCAATATCTTCTGAGCTTGTCACCGGCTGGATTTGGCCTTGTGAGAAATTGATAGAAAAAATGATAAGGAGTCAACCATCTGCAGTGTGTGTGTGTGTGTGTGTGTGTGTGTGTGTTTTGTGTGTGTGTGCGCGTATGTGTGAAGGTGGGCAGTGAGCAAGCCAATGTGCTGTAAACACAGGAGAGGCTCATTAACTGTGGTGTAAAAAACAATATGTGTTTCAACCCTGCTGAGATGTTTTACACAAGGAGAGAAGGACAAAAATATAATGCAGGTCTGTGTGTGCACATATGGAAACATGCGTCGATAAAACTCTGTATGTGTACTTGTTTTGCTGGCACTTTCCATAAGGTACACATATTACTCGATGTGAGAGTCAGCTGCAAAGCAATTAATAGCCGAAACGTATTCTGACACTAGAATTAACTTAAATCTGAATAAATGAATGTTGTACGTGAAGGTCAGTCAGTGTATTAGTGCACTAGTTAGGTCTGCCTTTTCTACTTCTCAAATGAAACTGATAAAAATAGTCATTCAAGATCAATGAAACATAAGCAACTTGTAGTAGTAGTAGTAGTAATAATCATAATAATACTTAATAATAATAATAATAATAATAATAATAATAATAATAATAATTTTTATTATTGTTATTGTTATTATTATTATTAATATTATTATTACTACAGTGGAACCTCGGTGGTCGAACACAATTTGTTCCAAAAATATGGTTGATTACCGATTTGTTCAAAGAGCGAAACAATATTTCCCATGAGAAATAGTTAAAAGTCAATCAATGTGCTTAGATGAATGTCTTCTTCCGTCAATACTGTTGTATATACTTTGAAAATGAGGTGTATTTATGAAACATATTAATGTACAAAAGAGTCAAACACAATAGTACCTACTAATTAACATAATCATGTACTGTATTTGTTTACTTATTGTTTATTTATTTATTTGGTTGTGATGTGTCAGCATATGTGGATGGATGGGGAGGGGTTATTGCTTTGAGGGGGCGTGGTGGTTTTTCCCTTCTCTGTCTCTTGTTTGCAGTTGATTCTTCATGTTCTCACGACTTTTCTTTTTTCCTTTCCAGTAGAATTACTGCTGCTTTTCTTAAGATTCATGGTTCAGGGTTAAAGTAGCCGTAATGTAATGAATAAACACAATACGCAGTACGAGACATTCACTCAATGGCTGTTCAAAGTACTGAACACTGCACAATGTTCAACACACTCGGCTCTGCTCCATTTGAACTCTCAGGGATCCCAGTGAGGTTTCGAAAAAATGAAATACTGTCCCTGAAGCTGAAGACAATTTACCATTTCAAGGTTCTTAGAGAATACAGAATTTCTGTAAAAAGGCAATATAATTTACCAATGGTTTAGCTGTAATATGACATGATATACTGCAATCTATATCACTTGTCATGACTGCACAACAGTGTCCACAATTCATTTCCATTGTTAATTGCTTTTGCCATCAGTGTACTGTATCAATATAAGTAATTCCAAAAATGTCCTTAGTTCATTCTTTTTAATATGTTTGAAAGAATCTCTTCACTTCATCAATAAAAGTAATTTCAAAAGATATATAATTATGTTACAATGGATATTGGTATCCAGGACAGGAACACAGGTGAACAGATGTTGATAGATTTTGCAAAAAGGATGGAAATGGCTGTTGTGAATACTTTCTTCCAGAAGAGACAGGAGCATAGGGCAGTGCTTCTCAAATAGTGAGGTGTGTTATGATGCCAGAGGGGGCGTGGTGTGATGCCGGAGGATGGGGGGGGGGGGGGGGGGGGGCATGTGTGACTCCGGGGAAACATGCTTTTCTGGAATTGTTTACAAGAATGAAGTGTAATTGCACCTCCACTCCAGTAGTTGGCAGGGGTGCTCTCATTGTCACGCTATGGTGTAGTGGTTTTTCGCACAAGCAAATGATATGAAGTGCAGTAAACAACCCATCAAGAAACAACATGGAAAAATTTCTAACAGGAACGAACAGAAAGGTAGAGAGAGACGGATATATTAAGACATAAATAAGTTGAATGAGTTTAAATAAGTATGTATTTTTTTAATTTCATGCACACTGGTGCACTTTAAATCCTTTCTGTTACAGGTCAAAAATGTTAATTAAGTTTTTCTTGATTGTAAGTTGAACTATCTTTCTTTTTTTGTTTTTAATATTAATAAAGATACAGGGTTATGCAGAAGTGTCCTAATAACAGTTTTATAGACAACTAGTACTGCTTGCAGGGAGCTAGGGGTGGAGTGATGGGGGGGTGTTTTTTTTTCTTCCTAGAGGGGGCGCCACAGAAAATAATTGAGAATCACTGGCATAGGGAGACTTTTATAAAAGCGGAGGTAGGAGCACACAGGTAGACTACATCTTCTGTAGACGATGTAATTTGAAGGAAATCAGTGACCGCAAAGTAGTAGGTGGGTCAGAGTGATGCCAAACAGCATAGTGTGGTGTTGTGCAGGATGACGCTGATGGTGAGGAAGGTGAAGAAGGCAGAGCAGAAGAAAAAGTGGTGGAAGCAGCTGAAAAAGGAAGAGTGTCGTGTTGTCTTCAAGGAGGAGTTGAAATAGGCTTTGGGTAGTCAGGAAGTGCTTCTGGATGACTGGACAACTACAGCTAATGTGATCAGGGATACAGGTAGAAGAGTACTTGGTGTGACCTCTGGAACAAAAGTAGATTAGGAGACTTGGTGTTAGAATGAGGAAGTGCAGGAGTGTGTACAAAGGAAGAGGTTAGCTAAGAAGAAGTGGGACATAGAGAGGACCGAAGAGAGTAAACAGGAGTACAGGGAGACACAGCGTAAGGCAAAGGTAGCAGTGTTAAAGGCCAAACAGAGGGCGTAAGATGACTTGTATGCTAGGTTGGACAGTAAGGAGGGAGAAAATGATTTTTACAGGCTGGCACAGCAGAGAAATAGAGATGGGAAGGACATGCAGCAAGTTAGAGTGATTAAGGACAGAGTGGGAAATGTATTGACTGATGACAGAAGCGTGCTGGGAAGATGGGAAGAGTACTTTGAAGAGCTGATGAATGAGAAAAATGAGAGAGAAAAGAGTAGAAGAGGTGACCGTTGAGGACCAGGAAGTAGCAAAGATTAGTAAGGGTGAAGTGAGGAGGGCATTGAAGAGGATGAAGAGTGGAAAGGCAGTTGGTCCTGATGACATACCTGTGGAGGTATGGACGTGTCCAGGAGAGGTCGCAGTAGACTTTCTGACAAGAACATTCAACAAGATCTTAGACTGTGAACGCATTCCGGAGGAATGGAGGTGAAGTGTGCTGGTGCCGTTGAGAGTTGTGGCAACTACAGAGGGATAAAGTTGAAGAGCCATACAATGAAGTTATGGGAAAGAATAGTGGAAGCTAGACTAAGATAAGATAAGATAAGATACAGCTTTATTAATCTCACAATGGAGAAATTCACTGTTACAGGCTCTTGAGGTACCATCAGTAGGGGGTGCAAAAATAGATACAAATACAAACATACACACATACATATATATTATATAAGGAAATAAATAAATAGATACATAAATAGTATAAAATAATATACAATTAAAAAGAAAAGAAGGGAACAACTTTGTAGACTGGCCTATATTCAAGTGTATGTGTATCTGAGTGCAGAGTAGATGGGTTGATATGGTTCATAGTCAATGGGGGTAGATGTGGTTGATTAAAGTGCACGGGGTTTTTATTGCACATAACCGGTATTTTCACAGACAGTTACAAAGTGGCGTTGTACAGTCTGACAGCGGTGGGAATGAACGACCTGTGGTAGCGCTCCTTCCTGCACTGAGGATGTCTCAGTCATCCACTGAAGGAGCTACTCAGCTTCTCTACAGTCTGGTGCAGTGGGTGAGAGCTGTTGACCATGATGGATGTGAGCTTTGCTACCATCCTCCTCTCACTCACCTCCTCCACTGAGTCCAGTGGGCAGCCTAGGACAGAGCTGGCCCTCCTGACCAGCTCGTTCAGTCTCTTTCTGTCCCGCTCTGTGCTGCCCGGGGCCCAGCAGATGGCAGCGTAGAGGATTGCAGAGGCTACCACAGAGTCATAAAAAGTCCTGAGCAGAGGTCTGCATACTCCGAAGGACCTAAGTCTCCTCAGAAGGTGGAGGCGACTCTGGCCCTTCTTGTACAGTGCGTTGGTGTTGTGGGACCAGTCCAGCTTATTGTTAAGGTGAACGCCCAGGTATTTGAAACTGTCCACTGTCTCCTGTCCCTGGACGTTCACTAGTGAGTGTGTGTGTGTGTGTGTGTGTGTTAGAATGCTTCTTCTGAAGTCGACCACCATTTCCTTCGTCTTCCTAGTGTTCAAGCACAAGTGGTTGCGTTCACACCAGTCCACGAAGTCAACGATGACCGACCGGTACTCCTGCTCGTTCCCCTCTGACACACGGCCCACGATGGCGGAGTCATCCGAGAACTTCTGGAGGTGGCAGCTGTCTGTGCTATAGATGACTAAGGGCAGAGGTCAGCATTTGTGAACAACAGTTTGGTTTCAATGCAAGAAAGCACCACAGATGCAGTATTTGCTTTGAGGATGTTGATGGAGAAGTACAGAGAAGGTCAGAGGGGGCTGCATTGTGGCTTTGTGGATCTGGAGAAAGACAGAGTGCCAAGAGAGGAACTGTGGTATTGCATGAGGAGGTCTGGAGTGTCAGAGAAGTATGTTAGAGTGGTGCAGGACATGTATGAGAGATGTAAGACAGTGGTGAGGTGCGCTGTCGGTGTGACAGAAGAGTTCAGTGTGGAAATGGGACTGCATCAAGGATCAGTTCTGAGCCCCTTCTTGTTTGCTATGGTGATGGACAGGCTGACAGATGAGGTTAGACAAGAATCTCTATTGACTATGATGTTTGCAGATGACACTGTGATCTGTAGTGAGAGCAGAGAACAAGTGGACGAAAATTTAGAGAGGTGGAGGTATGCCCTGGAAAGGAGAGGAATGAAGGTTAGCCTCAGTAAGTCAGAATACATGTGTGTGAACGAGAAGGACACAAGAGGAATGGTGGGGTTACAGGGAGCAGAGCTAAGGAAGGTGGAGGATTTTTGGGTGGTCAGGAAGTGCTTCCAGATGACTGGACAACTACAGCGAATGTGATCAGGGAGACAGGTAGGAGAATATTTGGTGTGTCATCTGGAAGGAAAGTAGATAAGGAGACTTGGTGGTGGAATGAGGAAGTGCAGGAGTGTGTACAAGGAAGAGATTAGCTAAGAAGAAGTGGGACATTGAGAAAACCGAAGAGAGTAAACAGGGTACAGGGGAGACACAGCGTAAGGCAAAGGTAGCAGTGTCAAAGGCCAAACAGAGTCAGTGTTTGATGACTTGTATGCTCGGCTGGAAAGTAAGGGAGGGGAGAAAATGATTTATACAGGTTGGCACAGCAGAGAAATAGAGATGGGAAGGGCGTGCAGCAAGTTAGATTGATAAAGGACAGAGAGGGAAATGTATTGACTGATGACAGAAGTGTGCTGGGAAGATGGAAAGAGTACTTTGAAGAGCTGATGAATGAGGAAAATGAGAGAAAAGGAGTAAAAGAGGTGAATGTCGAGGACCAGGAAGCAGCAAAGATTAGTAAGGGTGAAGTGAGGAGGGCATTGAAGAGGATGAAGAATGGAAAGGCAGTTGGTCCTGATGACATACCGGTGGAGGTATGGAAGTGTCTAGGAGAGGCAGCAGTAGATTTTCTGACAAGAACATTTAACAAGGTCTTAGAGAGTGAGAGGATGCCAGAGGAATGGAGGAGAAGTGTGCTGGTGCCCATTTTTAAGAACAAGGGAGGCGTGCAGAGTTGTGGCAACTACAGAGGGATAAAGTTGATGAGCCATACGATGAAGTTATGGGAAAGAATAGTGGAAGCTAGACTAAGGGCAGAAGTCAGCATTTGTGAACAACAGTTTGGTTTCATGCCCAGAAAGAGCACCACAGATGCAGTGTTTGCCTTGAGGATGTTAATGGAGAAGTACAGAGAAGGTCAGGCCGGAGCTGCATTGTGCCTTTGTGGATCTGGAGAAAGCATATGACAGGGTGCCGAGAGAAGAACTGTGGTATTGCATGAGGAAGTCTGGAGTGGCAGAGAAGTATGTTAGAGTGGTGCAGGACATGTATGAGAGATGTAAGACAGTGGTGAGGTGTGCTGTCGGTGTGACAGAAGAGTTCAAGGTGGAGGTGGGACTGCATCAAGGGTCAGCTCTCAGCCCCTTCTTGTTCGCTATGGTGATGGACAGGCTGACAGACGAGGTTAGACAAGATTCCCCATGGACTATGATGTTTGCAGATGACATTGTAATCTGTAGTGAGAGCAGAGAACAAGTGCAGGAAAATCTAGAGAGGTGGAGGTATGCCCTGGAAAGGAGGGGAATGAAGATTAGCCTCAGTAAGACAGAGTACATGTGCATGAATGCCAAGGACCAAAGAGAGCAGGTGAGATTACAGGGAGCAGAGATAAGAAAGGTGGAGGATTTTAAGTACTTAGGCTCAACAATCCAGAGCAATGGCGAGTGTGGAAAAGAGGTCAAGAAGCGTGTGCAGGCAGGTTGGAATGGTTGGAGAAAAGTGTCGGTGTGATGTGTGATAGGAGGGTATCGGCAAAAATGAAAGGAAAAGTGTACAAAAGCAGGTGTTGAGGCCAACTTGATGCTGTATGGGTTAGAAACAGTGGCCCTGGGGAAAAGACAGGAGGCAGAGTTGGAGGTAACAGAGATGAAAATGTTGAGGTTCTCTTTGGGAGTAACGAGGATGGATAGGATTAGGAATGGCGTCAGAGGGACAGCACATGTAAGGCGTTTGGAGACAAAGTCAGAGAGGCTAGATTGAGATGGTTTGGACATGTACAGAGGAGGGATAGTGAGTATATTGGTAATAGGATGCTGAGGCTGGAACTACCAGGCAAAAGGCCTGAAGGAAGACCAAAGAGAAGGTTCATGGATGTGGTAAGGGGGGACATGAAGGTAGATGGAGTAAGAGAAGAAGATGCAAAGGATAGGGTGAGATGGAGGCAGATGATTCGCTGTGGCGACCCCTGAAGGGAAAAGCCGAAAGGAAAAGAAGAAGGCTCAACAATCCAGAGCAATGGAGAGTGTTGAAAAGTAGTGAAGAAGCGTGTGCAGGCAGGTTGGAATGGTTGGAGAAAAGTGTCCGGTGTGATGTGTGATAGGAAGGTATCGGCAAGAATGAAAGGAAAAGTGTACAAGACGGTGTTGAGGCCTACGATGTTGTATGGTTTAGAAACAGTGGCACTGGGGAAAAGGCAGGAGGCAGAGCTGGAGGTAGCAGAGATGAAAATGTTGAGGTTCTCTTTGGGAGTAACGAGGATGGATAGGATCAGGAATGAGTACATCAGAGGGACAGCACATGTCAGAGGTTTTGGAGACAAAGTCAGAGAGGCTAGATTGAGATAGTTTGGACATGTACAGAGGAGGGATAGTGAGTATATTGGTAGTAGGATGCTGAGGTTGGAACTACCAGGCAGAAGGCCTAGAGGAAGACCAAAGAGAAGATCCATGGATGTGGTGAAGGTGGACATTAAGTTAGTTGGTGTAAGAGAAGATGATGCAAAGAATAGGGTGAGATGGAGGCAGATGATTTGCTGTGACGACCCCTGAAGGGAATAGCCAAAAAAAAAAGAAGACAGGCAAAGGAAGAACATTGGTCCCATAAGATAAATTAGCTACTACGCCCTGCAGTAAACAGATTTGCCACATCCAAAGTACTGCCGCCCTGAGTTGTAAATTTCATTTAATTTTCACAATATTTATGTTGCTGTAGACTCTACATCAGTTTCTATGTCTATCTCACACAACAAATATTAAAAAGTGAACTGTGTTGTTGAATAGTTTCAGTTGTGACCGATTTAATCTCATGAAAGGTGAACAATTAATATTGATGATCTGGTTGCTGTGATATGTGGACATATTTGGCAGGAAGTAAACAGCCAGTTCTCAGAGTTGAAAAAAAAATGAGCTGTTGTAAAGACGTGAGTGACTTTGGCATACATCATTACTATGGTTAAATATCGGGGTCCGTTCATGTCCATAATGGCAGGTCTTTTGGTGTATTTCTGGTATGCACCAGTAAATACTTATGTGGTGAAAAGCAGGACGACCAGTGAACTGGCAAGAGTTTCACGGATGCCCAAAAACCATTGATATACATGGGGAGCGAAGGCCAGTACGTCTGATCTAATCCCACAGGAGACCCAGTGTATCACTAATTGCTCATCCTGGTTCTGAGATATCAGGACACACAGTGCACAGCAGCTGACTCATGCGGCTACTACAGCAGACCAGTCAGGTAGTAGTAAGATTGTGGCTGAATGGTATATTTACAAGCTATTCTATTACATCAAAGATCATATTTGTTTTTTAAACAGACTCTCAGACACTTAGCTTAATAGGAGCACATGCGTAGTGGTCTCTCCATCACTCTCTGGCAGACAGCAGATAGGAGAAAATCTAGGTCTTCCTTTGGTTTGACCTTGAAACTCCATCCTACTAATGAGACAAAGAGCAGCTCATAGAAAGGACCAAATGGTGTGTGAGTGTGTGTGTGTGTGTGTGTGTGAGTGTGTGTGTGTGTGTGTGTGTGTGTCCCTGTCTTTGTGTCCTGGAGGTGGATAGATTGATTAGAATGTAGTTTGCGACTCTGCGTACAAACACCTAAAAGTCATACTTCTCCCTATAATTGTTTACATTAATCTTCAGTAATTGTTTTTAAAACCTTTTTTGGGAAAATCTCCGGATCGCAGTGCAGTAATTTAATTAATTCTCCTTGTCACTGTTCCCGCAGATAATACACGGAGCAGTATGGCTCCTGCTGTGACTGTGGAAATGAGTGGTTATTTTCCCTCTGCTGAGGTCTGGAGGAAGTTGACATGAAGCACTGCACAGTGAATTATCATGACCTTTTGACTTAAGATTTGAGGCCAAGTGCATTTGGAACGCACCTCTGTGAGCCTTCCTCCAATTGTATAAATCATCATCGCGCATTCAATGTCAGGCTGTGTTCTATGATCATTTTAATGCCTCCAATCAAATGGTAACATTTTCAATTCAATAATTAGGTCGATGCCCTGTGATGACCTGGTGAGCTGTCCAGGGTGTACTCTGCCTGAAATGTGCACCAATCTCTCCACGACCCTAATCAGGCAGATTTTAATCTCCTCGCCTATTTTTTGTTACTCAACAGAATCCATATTTGCTTCGTATTGCATGTGTTTATTTCACAGGAATTGCTTTTCTTTTTTCCTGGACCAAAGAAACCTTTGCGTTTCTACTTTTTTTTTTTTTTTTTTTTTTTTTTTTTTTTAATTCTTCAACTGTTTTCTTATTGGTCCATCTCTTCAGTGATGACATCCAGGACCCTATACTCAAAGTAACTCTTAACAACGGGGGAACTTATGGAGTGGGACATAATTTATCCAGTGACATGACACACCCAGAATAAACATGTGATTTCATCATTCTGTAGTTTAGACCAGTGGTCCCCAACCTTTTTATCACAGCGGACCGGTCGACGCTTGACAATTTTACCACGGCCTCTTGGGGGGAAGCTTGTTTATATTGTAAATATAATACCCCGCCCTTGTACAGAGTCGGCTGAGATGTGCGCCAGCCTCCCGAATCAGGATTAAGCATTACATTTTAAATTGAGATCAAACTCTTCTTCTTAATTAAAAAAAAAAAACAAAAAAAAAAAAACAAAAAAAAAAAACTCAGGTGATGGTGCACCTGCTGGGAGAATGAAGGCTCAGGCTCAGTCTCACCCAAAATCCCCACTATTGTTTGAAACATGTCCAACTCACCTCTTTTCATGTGCCGTCCCCTTGTGGGTTACATTTTAGCGCTCAAATGACCGACATGTAACCGAGAGAATCTGTTTATTTTCAAAATAAAAGCTTTTTCAAAAATAAAAGATCGTTCAGACTTAGATAATAAATAAAACAGAAATAAAAACTTATTTCTCGTGCGGCCCGGTACCAATTGATTCACAGACCAGTACCGATCCGCGGCCCGGGGGTTGGGGACCACTGATTTAGAGTATCAAACTCTCAGTGTGACGGAACTCAATCGGCATCAACTAAACTAAACTAAACTAATTCTTTATTGTCAAAGTACTTTTACATACATTGAAATTTGGTCACTGTGCAGCACCAGTTATTGTGTTGTTCTATCCTTTGATGCTGAGCACCAAGCAGGAAGCAACAACTGCCAAATTTTAATGTCTTATGGTATGACGCGGCCATATTCGAACTCCGACCTTCCGGAGGATAAAGTGGACGCTCTACCAACTGAGCTAAATCCCCGGTGTTTGTAAGATGTTTGTAAAATGTTTGTAAGAGAAAATGGGATCATCAGGTGACTCTCAGATCGAATACCGTTAGATCACAGCTCCCTACCAGCACCACGCAGGTTCATTGATGAATCCCCTTAATAATTGGTAGAAGGCCAAATGAGTCCAGGGTAACAGTTTTCAGCCGTTTATCAAGTCAGATCCATTTGGTTTATTTTTGGAAAGATCAGCATGATATCAGTTTATATAATCAGGTTTCTCCTTTCAAATGCTTCTCATCAGCCAAAACATTTAAAAACTAAAAAGAGTATACATTTATTCAGTATTTATTATTATTATTATTATTATTATTATTGAGTATACACATAGTGAAAGTTATTGTTGCTTCTTGATTGGCTCTGGGTATAAAACAAGCTGGCTGGCAAGACACGCCCTTTGTTTGTTTTATTTCTTTTCTTTCCCCCTACATTTCCAGCACCTTTACTAAGAATCATTCCCAACCCTAATGCACACATCTGGAACCGTTTTGGGTAAATAAGGGCGTGTAAATGTTACTGTCCTGAATTGTGAACCTTTGTGTGAAAGTGAAACTGAATTTTACTGAAAGTTGATATGATGAAATTTCAAGGAATTTTGATTCTGAGTGTTTTGAGAAATGTTGCGTTAAAGACTTTACTTATATCAGAGGCTGCGCTTATAGTCCCCTACACTAGGCCTGATGCTGTGCCTGCCGCCAAGCCCGTCACTGGACCTGTCTTGGAAAACGAGGCTGCTCTCTACGCCGAGTTCTTCTCTGCCGCCAATGACTTCTCCTAAACTTCCAGTGATTTTTTTTTTTTTTTTTTTTTTCACTGAATCCTCCAACACCAAAATCCTTTCCCCCACATCCTCCAGGTTATGGAGCGTAGTTTCAGTATCTATGATGTTCACAGCACTGCCTTCGTCTCGAGTGTTTTCACCTCTCTGAGTCTGATCTAACTCTTCTCTGTACGTAGTACAGTCTCTCGTTTGTTTATGTCACTCAGGCTTGTTTTTTGTTATTGTTGATGTTCTCATTATTACTGCACAGCGTTGAATAAATGGACTCTTTGGTTCTGCATCACTGCCTTCGTCCATCACTCCTGCAACACCGTGGCTCAACGTTCTTCTTCTTACCAATATTATTATTGCATGACTCCCTGACACTTTTTAGTGCATTATGTCATTATGTAATTGTATTTTAGTTTGTTCATCATGCTTTTTTTCTCTTTCATTGCTTTTCTCTCGTGACTCTAAATGACCATGTTGAGCTCTAAACAGGCGATTGAGATCTTTATCCTCAGGGGACTTTAACCCATCTGGAGTCCACCAATAATGGATGAACAGAATCAGATGCCATCCTGGCTCACAATCTGCCGCTATCATGCCACCTCCACCCTCACTCCACCCTTTAATGGTTTTCTGACACACGCTGTTCCATGTGCTGATGGGCTGCCCCAGATGTCAGGGCATCTGCCTTAAGTCCAGAGCCATGGCCAGGAAAAAAAGCTAGAGTCTGTGGACGGGTATGTTCTTAAAGCAGAACAAATGGCAAACGTTGTAAAGCCATAGCTGCTGCTCTACCACATCTCTGAGGATTTGTTCCATATAAAAGCTGTGCGGTATATAAAAAGGCTTTATAATAATTAAAATAATAGTAATAATGTCTTCCTTTCGGCTTTTTCCCTTTTACTCGGGAGTCTCCACAGCAAATCATCTGATTCGCACGTTTTGATTTGGCAGAGGTTTTTACGTCGGATGCCCTTCCTGTCACAACCCTTTTTAGCAAGGGACAGAAACACGCTGACGACTTTGCAGCTACTCTTTACGAAAGTCAGCAATGGTTCTTTTACATGAACCTCTCACCATAGACAGTGACAGACATGGCCCGCCTTTGATAACCCAGTTAGCTGCACTGGGGGGAGACACACACACAGTGACAACCCTGTGGAGAGTGGGACTCGAACCCCCAACCATTGGATCAGCGATCCAGCACCCTATACCACTAGACCACCACTGCTCCTAAAATAATAATAGTAATAATAATAATTATTATTATTTACATATGTTTCCATTTATACTGAGCGTGTGAGTAAAACCACTGGAAGCATCATGTCCACTCAGTTTGATTATCAGGGTTTATTTTTTAGGTCGCTGTCCACATCTGTCTTGCTGATAAATGCAGTCATGTATGTTGTGCCTCAAAGGCTGACACTGGACATCATACACTGAATCATGGAGAGACTGACGAGGTATTGAAGGATTGATTGTCACGCAAGTGTCTGACTTCATCCGTCAGTTGAGGAAACATGGCAAGTCAGTTGAGAATTTCAGTCCGGAAATGAGACAAGCACAAAAAATAACGGTACAAATATCCATTTGAATGACTTTTCTTTTTCAAATATTGTCCGTATAAAAATTATGTAAATGTAAGTTTTGGAGAGAATCTACACTTTACTTTTAACTCCCTCTCTCTGTGTCAGACGTCACTGTCAGCACCAGAAGAGTTCAAGGATTTGACCCATTTAACCATGGCCGAGTTAGGTCTATGTGATGACTTTGCACCTTCATGGAGGATTGAATGATCGGAGGCAACACAGGTGTTCGCTGCACCCGGGCTGTTTGATGCAAAGTCCCATCATACATCACTGTGAGCATCTGTGATTGAATCAGCTGCCCTTGGGGATAATCAGCCGATTCAGCTGCCCTTCGTACTGCAGACCGCTTCCTCCTCTTCCTCTTCACAGTCGTCTTCAACCAGAGCTGGAGCTACTCCAGCCCTTCATCAGGTGAGAGACCGAGTGTCATAAAACACACACAATCACACACACACAATCACACACACACACACACACACACACACACACACACACACACACACACACACACACACACACACACACAGAGGGACTGTGAGGGAGAAATAGAGTGAACGATATGAAGAGAAGAGAAAAAGCTTTTCTTCTGTGTTACCTCCATGCATCAGCAGTTATCTTCATCCATTCGCCATGCCTTTGCTTCACAAATGAACTGTTTCAAACGATGGTGGTGGTCAGGGCATTACTCAGCTTCCTGTGACCGGCCTGTACTGTACATCAAAGGGACAGTTTTTCAGCAGACAATTCGTTTTCCGTACGAGATTCAGTGAAGTGCAAAAGGAAAATCTACATCTTTATCGTATCACATTAGTGGAACAATCGTACATTGGTATAATTCGTTGGTATAAATTCATTGGTATAAATCGTACATATGGGTATAATTGGATGGGTTTTATTGATTAATTAATTATTTATTAATTTATTTATTATCTCACATTGACTGAGGGGTAAAAAGTATTTGGACACTAGTGTACTTGCTATTTAATCCCTGACCCTCAGGCCAAAATAAAAATGTTGTCTTTCTGGTATCTGTCTGTCTTCCTTTCGGCTTTTTCCCTTTTACTCGGGAGTCGCCACAGCGAATCATTTGATCCGCACGTTTGATTTGGCAGAGGGTTTTTTTTTTTTTTTTTACGTCGGATGCCCTTCCTGTCACAACCCTTTTTAGCAAGGGACAGAAACACGCTGACGACTTTCTGGTATTATCGGTTGAAAAATACAATCCAAAAGTTCGAATTTCAAAAATATAATTTTTTTTAATACAATTTGTGTGCTATAAGAACAAATCTAGCAATTAGGGCTGTTGACTCACCTTGTAAATTTTGTAGGAGGAAATCAGGTTTTCTGCATTTCTGCTGGTGGTGTCATGGTCAGGGTGCTGCGCTCATGATCGGGAGGTCGCGAGTTCAAATCCCACCGAGACCCCCACTGTGCTAAGACCCCTGGACAAGGTCTCAACCACAAGTGTGCCTCTGTTCACCCAGCAGTATAAATGAGTACCAGTAAAATATACTGGGAAGGAAACCTGCGATGGACTAGCGTCCCATCCAGGAGGAGTTGAACTCCTGGTTGCTTCATGCTTCAGAAACCGGGGATAAGCACCGGCCCGATGAGCCACTAGACTCGGGTGTGAAAAGCCCAAAGGACTATTTGCATAAAGACTTTATATGTATAAACTGAATTTCAAAAACATCGGCATCTGACATCACCGAAGTTTTTCGATCAGGGGTATCAACCCAGCGTCCATTTTCCGTGATTAAATGCATCAGGGACAATAAACTTGTATCACAGGGATCATGGAGCTTTTAGGCAACCTCTTCGAAAGTCTCAGATCCATTGACATTCACAAATATTCTCCCAGCGAGCGTATTTTACCACAAAGGCTTAACATTACATACAGGAGCGCCAAATAGCCACGTGAGGAGCGACGTGCGCGGTACAAAACGGAAGCGGAAGCTGCTTACTCTAAATTTGGCGGGATGAGGTATTAGCAATGTGTAAAAATTAACCCGGTGGTCTCTCATTAACCCGATGCCGAAACAGGTTTAGTATTAAACTTAAAATCGAGCTGCTGGAATTTTTTCACGAAAATAATTATACAAATACATTTAGGGAGAAAAAGTAGTTTCGTTCGGGTGGCCAGAAACACAAACTTTTTTTTTAATGCCTAATATATTTTCTGTGCTTTCAACCTCTTAACATTTACACACAGAATGATTTCTGACTTTGTACTCCAAAGAGTGTATAAAAAAATCTGTTCCCAGTGTATTACGCCTAAATGTCTGAGACGCTCCTTCAGCGGGACTTAATGGACTTAATCCACCTCATAATCCCGCCACCATCCCACCGCAATTATACAAACCATCAATAATATACAAAACACAATATCACAAGGCGCTGCACTGCAGACTGAGGGGCGTTTCTGCCACTAACTCTGAGCATTACATCACTTTCACTTGCATTTACAAAGTTTACAGTAAATCTGGTGCCTGGCCAGACATGTATTATAACAAGTGTAAAGCTTACATTCTTAAACTGTCCTCATGATGTCCAGCTTTTCTGGAAAAATACACGTTGAAAATGGATTTTTAAGAATGTACAACAGCAAGTTAGTTCCTCCTCCTCCATCAGCCATTGTGGGCGTAAAAAAGAAAAATTCTAAGACGCCGAACTGAACACCTGTATCGGCAAGGCATCGACAGTGTTGGCCCGTCTGGCGAAATGAGTCTGGAACAACTCCATGCGAACCACCACCACCACCACCACCACCACCACCAAGATAAGAGTCTACAATGCCTACGCACTGAGTACTCTCGTTTATGGCAGTGAAGTATGGACCCTCTACCACTGCCACGAACGCCTTCCACCAACGCTGCCTTCGCAGACTACTGGGCATCACTTGGCAGGACCATGTCTCCAACATCGACGTCCTGACCAGAGCAGATGTGCCCAGTATGTTTGCCATCCTGACCCAGAGACGCTTGCGATGGCTTGTCCACATCACCCGAATGGATGACGGCCGCATCCCCAAAGACTTACTGTACAGGGAACTAGTTACTGGAACCAGGCCAAAGGGACGCCACTCTCAGGTTCAAGGATGTCTGCAAGCGCGACCTCAGGGCTGGAGGCTTCCATGCCTCCGACCTGGAGTCAGCCACCTCCGACCACCACCCAGGATGTCATCAGGACAGACACCCACTGGGGGGAGAAGAGACTCCGCAGTCAGCGGAGACTGGCCCCACCCCCACCACACTGCGAGGATTTCATCTGCAGCGGCTGCAGCGGGACCTGTAGATCCCATATCGGGCTCTACAGCCATGCCAGACGCTGCAGCTCCCTGACCGAGGACCCACGGCACAACCCCCCACCCCCAATCATTTTTTCGACGGGGCCAACAACAAGATTGTAACAGACTATTCAGCTAGTTTTGCTCTGACCAACCAATCAGAGGACGGAAAAATGTTGCTGGCCTTGTGAGGCGACTCTGAAATCTGATTGGTTAAAGAAACAGCCTCATCCCTAATGCAATTTAAGTGCTATAGGCCAGCACTGCTGATTCTGAAGGCCCTGAGCAAATGAGATTGACATGGCAGCACATAGGAGCCGAAACCTGATTGGACAAAAATAAATAAATAAATAAATTAACATCCGCATCGATGTACAGGAAGCTGTGCAGCCATGTGACGTTACGAAATGAAGAGAACAGACTGCTGGGAATAAATTACTCCAATTTAATGGAACAAACTCTTGAATGTACGATGTAAATGTAGCTCAGTGCTTCTGATAGTGTTCAGGCAGCAGAGAAAACCGTGCAGGTCCTGATGGTTTTCCACTGATATACAGTTTATGCTTAAAACTTGAATGCAGGTGGTTAGACGGTACGGTTTTGCTCGTACCTGGTACCGCATCATACTGATACATATTCATGTGTGCAACACTATTCTGAGTCAATCAAAGCAAAATGTTTTTTTTTTTGTTTTTTTTTTGTAAAATATTTCCTCTGGTCATTTTTCAGCCTATTGGATAGAAATCCGTAGGTATTGTTATTTTTTTCGCTTAAAGTTTAACAAAACGTAAAGGAAGTCTGAAGCAAGAGAAGGAATGAGCAGTCATTAATAATTAGAGTGTGAAATGAATGAGATTGGTTTGGAGCTGCACGCGGCAGAGGCGTGTGTAAGATTTCATTCTAGGATTTGATTAACTGGGAAGTTCTGTTACTACTGAAGTGCCAAAGGCATTCATCTCACTTTATTCTGCTGGAATTTAAAAGTTTTAGAGATGACAGCATGACTCCACCATCCTTCGTGTCTCATGAACATTCTGAGCAGGAGGTGAGATGCTGTTTTCAGTGTCCATCGTCATTGTTCAGACCTCGTGGAATATTGGTCTGGGTTTTGTTAGTTATCAGAATCAGAACCATTGGCATGGTTTTAAACACGGAGCTGTGACTGAATACACACTTGGTTCTTTTTTCCTTTTACGGATGACTTGGCAGAGATTTTCCAGTCTTTTCGCGTCTAGTTTGTTGTCCCCAACTTGTTAAATAAAACCTGCAAACGCATCCAACCAACCTACGGTATCAGCTGTTATATAACAGATATTATTCTGAATCTTCAGGGTTTACATATACGACGTCCGCCTGCCTCTTCAGACTTGTATGTGGATTATCTCTGCTGTGTTATATGCGTGACAATTTGTCCTCTGCCTGTTTCGGATATTTTACTTTTAAGTGTGGCTTGGTTTTTCTGTCTGGATTTCTACATCAAACCATTTTAATCTGCACATGGCATCCCCGTCTTTCCTGCGAGACGTCTGTGTGACACTGCCGTTGACTTTTAAATGGATATACATTTTGTGCTGTCTCTCTTTATAGGGTTGATGTATGACTGTTTACAATTACACACGCTATCCCTGTGAGATTGTATCTGAATAGCCTGAATCATTTATCAGGAAAAGCATCAATATTCCTGCCAAAACTAAACGGTTGCTGTTAGCATTTAACAGCTTTATAGTAAGAAAAATTGTCTCAGTTGTACTCAGATTTTTTTTTTTATTTTTTTTTGGGAGACGGGACGGACGGACGGACAAGTCAAGGAGCTGTCAGTGCAATCATACCGCGAGTTAATACTTTTATAATGTTGTTCACTCACCAGTGGTACCTCACCTTACAAAATTAATCCGTTCCAGAGCCTTTTTCTTAACCTGGATTTTTTGTAAATTGAACCGCATTTTACATATAAAACGCGTGATTCGTTCCAAGGCTCCCAATACTACCCCCTAAACCCTTTAAAAATTATAAAAGCATACCTTTTAAGACCTTCTGCTTCAATATCGTACCGATGGTAGACGGGTTTGGCCATATTCCTTTGCGATATCACGAGCCCGCTTCCTGTTTTCACTCGCACCGGAAATCACACGCACATGTGTGTGTGTGCGCGCACGTGTTTTGACCATGTCTTCTGAGCAGAGTTATAATCTTACAAATGTTCATGGAAGGTTAAAAGCCTGAGTCAAAAAACAGTAACTCTGTCCTTCACATGAAAAGCATTATGGGAAATGCAGCTTCATAATAGGCAATGGGAGGGAGCTGCGTCATCCCTCCTAGCCAATGGGAGGCCAGTGGGGCGGGATGTTGGGAGATAGCCAATGGGAGGCCAGCGGGGCGGGATGTTGGAAGATAAGTCAATGGGAAAGCAGCTCGTGCATTGTTTGAATGTTTGAATGGCGCGTTTGGCTCGTTTCGTAAGGAGAACTTGTTTCGTATACAGAGACGAAAAATTTTGTAAATTGTTTTTCATAATCTGGATATTTCGTTTGCTGGGACTATCGTAAGGTGAGGTAGCACTGTATATGATTTTAGAGAACAGGTTTATTTCATTGATTGCTTGTCTACCATCTTGGTTATGATACATTTAATATAACAAACGACAACAGATCCCATTTCAAAAGGCTCTTAAATCCACCAGCCGTTTATTAAATAGTGAAATATTTTTGGAAAGTTGTGAAATACAGTTCAGGTGCAGTTTCCGATCCTAAAATCTAAGTTACATCACTGGAGCAAATAAAAACCCCAAACTGACAGCTTTCTGAAAATTAGGAACTTACAAAAACATATCTGGAAGACTTTTTTAATGGTTGGTTTATAAAACTTTGCGGTGTCTTGTAGTTTCATCCAAAACTGTGAGATGCTGATTTTATTAAAAAACAAAATTACATTAAGATTAAGACCACCAGTTCCAACCTACTCATCTGCTGACTGAGCATGACCATACTTATGTGACTGCATTAATTTTTAAAAATAATTATTATGCATATACTCATTTTTAATTGTAATTCAATATTATGTTTACTTCTTTTTAAAGTATACTGATGTCCCAGTAGTAATCACACAGTTGTCCCTCTTTTCTCTTTCTTGCTGCCTTGCGTATTATTGCATTGAGAAAATCACTTTCAGTCAACGTCCACCTTCAGCACAAATTTTATTTTTGCAGGATTTTAAATCTGGAAGTTCCCATATTCCTGTGATGGCCTGGCGAGCTGTCCCGGGTGTACTCTGCCCTCACCCAGAGTCGGCTGAGATGGGTGCCGGCCTCCCTGTGACCCTAATTAGGATTAAACAGTTCAGGAAATGAATGAATGAATGAAGTTCACATATTTGTTCCTTTACGTTTGCAATGGGACACAACTTTACAATATTAGAGTCATTTAGACTTCAGATTCCAGACTAGACACTCTGCCCCAGGGTTTTGGCACATAGGGACTATTAAGCCGCCGCGCCACCAAAACCTGTCTGCGGTCCCTGTTCTTAGACGGCGTTCGTAAGTTGTGCAGTGGCTGCAGAGGTGGTTCTTCACGTGAGCATCCAACACCTTCATACCCTCCAAAAGCAGTGTTTTCATACATCATAGGCCTACCACCTATCCGAGTTACCAGGGCAGCATCATTTGTGCAGTGGTTGAGGCAGGGGATCATGTGACACATGTCTTTGGATTGATTGTAGTAATGTGCAGGCCCCTGTGCTAGCGGGCTCATATATACTGGCAAGTCAGTGTATGAATTCAGGTAGGTGGAATAATGTCTGTGCACCACTGTGGAAGAAGACCGCCGCAGAGCTGCTGCATTCTGCAAGATTGCCTCACGGTATGAGGGAAGGCAGGTGGAGTGAGAGTATTTGAGTTTTTGTGGTTTGTAGGGATAGGAGGCCATGTGAGCTGGGTCAAGGTAAGCCGGCTCAACTGGCACATTGTAGCAGAAGTTGTTACTAGCACCGGCATGCAGCTTTGAAGGCTTGGGATTAGCCACTACCACATGAGGGAAGAGGTCCGGCATGTGGATCTGACTGGATGAAGATGCAGAGGTTGAAGGCTTCTCATCTAGATGTCGTAACCTGTCACCACCCCATGTTGCCCTGAGGAAAGAGGCGCGACGGTTCAATTTCTCCTTTCCCAGTAGGGGGACATCATCCATATCTGGCTCCAGGTAGGATTTCATGCAGGAGTTGCAGCTGCTACTGGACCTTTGGTAGTGACTTCCCATACAGGGTGAAGTCTGGGCATGATTTTCCAGGAGCTGATTAGCCCTAAGCTCAGCCAGGTAAGAGGTTGGTTCATCATAGTTATTCCTACGTCGAGGTTCTGGTGAAGGGGCCACATAGCTGTGAGACCTCTTCTTGCGGCCCAGTCCTTCAGTGTACAGTTTCCGGCTCTCGGGAGGTTCTTGATGTTGCACATAGATATCGGGGACATGGAATTCACGGTAAGGGAAAAACGAAGAGGCCATTTGCTGACAGCCCTGACTGTTCATGAATAACCTGGTACTGTGGAGTGGCTTTGGAGCTGTGGGAGGTGGTGGGTCCCTCATAGCAATATGTGGACTGCTCAGACTCGAAATAGGTAGTGCCCGTTCATAAATATGATGGTGACTCGTACGTGCGGGAAGAGTGTACCGTAATGGCGTAGGCCTTTTTACTACCCGAGGCTTCTCTAGCAAAGTGGCACTGTCTCCATAATGCAGAGGGAAAGTGGGAGTAAGTGCCCTTTGGGTGTAAGGTGTATGGTTGTTGGGGACATTGGAGATGTAGGGTAAATGGCCTTGACTTGCTTCAGTGCTAATCAGGCGAGTAGGAAGACAAGGCTTTGAAGTTTCTGGAGCTCGGCGGCTCCAGTTCTCAATTGTCTTAGTGGCATTGTCCAAGGAGTTCTCCACTCTGGCAGAGGATACAATATCCTTAGCTGTTTTAAGCATTTTCAGCATGTTAGCCTGAGTGTAACTGCTAGTGACATCTGGGCTCTGCATACTTCCATTGCGGTCTGTATCCTCCACACCATTGAAGCAGCTATAAATACCCTATAAGAGAAACAACAAAGCGAACATAAAGAAAAAACTTGTCTTTTATTGTTCTAGCAGGCAAGAATTAAGTATGCTTTAAATATGCATTTATACTAACTTGAAATTGTCAGTCATGGGCAAATATAATTGCTTTTACAATGTGTTACGGTGTTGACCTTTTTCTACTACAGTAGAGTCAAGACACTTTCACAAGAAGCATCGAGGCACATAAATAGCCTTAACCACGGGTTCTTAATACACACGAGTTGTAAATTTGGGTTATACTAAGTAATCAAAGGGACAACTCCAGTAAACAGTTTGATTCGAACTTTATTACACC
Organism: Plotosus lineatus; assembly: GCA_024760905.1. Lineage (NCBI taxonomy): Eukaryota > Metazoa > Chordata > Actinopteri > Siluriformes > Plotosidae > Plotosus > Plotosus lineatus. The sequence goes on from CM045738.1 coordinate 17,504,631, forward strand.
CAAGTTAATACAGTCGGCCCTCTACTTACGAAATTAATCCATTCCAGAGAATTTTTTTCGTAGCCTGGAGTTTTCGTAAGTAGAGGCGCATTTTACATGTAAAACGCATGATTTGTTCCAAGGCTCCTAAGACTACCCCATAAACCTTTTAAAAATGATAAAAGTACACCAATTTTGTATGAAATATGTGTTAAAAGTAAAATAAAATTATTTATTAAACCATTTAAACATTTTATTAACATATTAAACCATTATTAAACATTTTTTATTAACGCACATACACACACACATACACACACAACACTGTCTCTCTCTCTCTTACACACACACAGACACACAGACACACACACACAAAACTCTCTCTCTCTCTCTCTCTCTCTGACTGTCTATCTCTCTCTCTCTCTCGCTCACACACACACACACACACACACACACACACGCATGCACACACACAAAACTCTCTCTCTCTGAGTGGCGCGCTCTGCCGAATGCGGGCTCCGCCCACATGCAGCATGCAGCTGACGGAGCTTTTGAGACAGGGTGTTGCACGTGCACACACAGATGCGTACTTGTCTGTACTAGTCGTTTTGATGGGAGGTTTTGGGTTGTTTTTTGTTTTTATGTGTTTGGGTTTTTGTTTTCTTTGATAATTGGCCTTGTTTTGTGGCATTTTCCTTATTTCTCCTTTGTGGCATTTCCCCTATTCTTCCTTAATTTCCTTATTTTTTAATTCGATGAATATCAAAAAAAAAAAAAAAAAAAACGCGATGGACTGAAGCCTCATAAATTGAAGTGTGAAGTAGCGAGGGATCCCTGTATTTTGATCGTGGGTCGTTGATATGTTTCGTTAAAATATTATTTATTATAACACTGTAGGATTTGCAATAAAGAAGTACATGTATTTCATCTTCAATTAAATTAAGATTGTTTTGCAGAAAGGACAAAATCTCAAGACAGAAGGCGCATTATTATATCTGCCTGTTTCTTTGCTGCATCCGAAATTATCACATCTGAATTTTGTCAAGCCATTTCTTAAATATGGGGCTAAATCTAAGCTAAGTCTTGACATTTAGTAGGGACTTAAAAAGTGTATACAGAGATCCCTCGCTACTTCACACTTCAATGCATCGCGGTTGAAAAAAAAAAATCATCGAATTAAAAAAAAAAAAAAGGAAATTAAGGAAGAATAGGTGGAAAAGTTAAGGAAAATGTCACAAAAACAATGACAATTATACAAAAAAAAAAAAAAAACTCAACCAACAAAAAAACCAACCCAAAATCTCCCATCAAACTGCCGTCTGCACAGCCACGCCCCCCTCTGCCGGAGCCTAGTATTAAGTGTATCTCAGGATAATGTTTAATCATATTTCATACTTGTATTTATGATCTATCTTTCTGCGGATTTTATTCCATTTCTATTTCTACTTGTTCTTCAATTTCATTTCACTTTCACCGTTGGACAGCTTGGTATCTCCGGCTGTTTGCAAAACGAATGTTGGTAAGTTGGAGAGCATCTGTATTTATATTTTATTTACATATTATGTTATTTTTTCAATGTTTAATTGCTATTATAAGCATTTATAGCATTGGATATGTATTTATTGATATTATATACACATATACATGTACGTATACGTCAGATGGGGGTGATCCTACTTCGCGAATTTTGATGGTCACGTGGAGATCTCCGGTCCAATTAACCTCTGAAAGTGAGGGATCCCTGTAATTAGAGCACTTGGTAGTATTATGAAGCGATGAATTCTAATCTTGTGACGAATTGTCAGATAGTCTTTGTTTAAAAATACAGCAATAAAATAATCTGTATCCCCAATATCCTGAGAGTTCCAAACAAACCCGAAACCTAATTTGAATAGAATATTTTTAGTATAAGAGGCCCATGTTAAGCGCCCATATTCATCTAAAGATTTTAACATTAAATAGAGCTGATGAGGTTTTCTAAAGCTGGGAAGCTATATCAATATACTCACAAACCCAGTGAGCTGTTTATTATTTTTTTCTACAGAAGCAGGTAAATTCTGGGCTTTAGGACTGCTGCTGATATCCAGTATTTGTTATGTACATATCTGTTGGTGCCAGCACACACGGACTGAGATTCACCTTGGCTGGTATTATGGATATTAATTTGTTAAATATTTAATCTTTGCTATGTAACTCTAAAGACAATCAAATGAAGCCATGATCTTTAAATTGTCAGGCCAAAGCCTTTAAAACTAATCACTCATTGATTTTGTGGTAATACGCAAAACTAATGGTTGTAATTTGTTTTTATTATTATTTTTAATAATAATAAATAATTAATAAAAATTAATAATAAATAATCATTAATAATAGCTGGGGCACTGGTGGTCTAGTGGTATAAGGCGCCGGATCGCTGATCCAAAGGTTGGGGGTTCGAGTCCCACTCTCCACAGGGTTGTCACTGTCCCCCCCAGTGCAGCTAACTGGGTTATCAAAGGCCGGCCATGTCTCTCACTGTCCATGGTGAGAGGAATGTAAAAGAACCATTGCTGACTTTCGACAAGAGTAGGCTGCAAAGCCGTCGGTGTGTTTCCGCCCTGCGATGGCCTGGCGAGCTGTCCAGGGTGTACTCTGCCCTCGCCCTGAGTTGGCTGGGATGGGCACCAGCCTCCCCGCGACCCTAATTAGGATGAAGCGGTTACAGAAAATGAACTGATGATGAACTGATTATTTTTAATATTATTTAATATATATTGATGGAGCTTCTGTAAACTGGAGAATCATTACTAGAAGACAATATTTATTTCCAAATATGAGTATTTTTGTTGTAGTGGCATTGTGCAAGTTAAAGAATTCCAAAAAGTTCCAGCAATAGTTTCGTAGGGCTAAATCTTTGTAATGTTGGGAACAAACAGAAGAACAAAACATTTAAACGTTAACAAAGAAGTTAAAACCTGAGTCAAGGAAGCACTTACCCTACTGATTGCCAGTAAGAAGTCAAGACGTTCAGATTTGTGCACAGAGTGCCGTAGTTTCCAGTAGAGCAGGTGCTCCCAAGCAAACACCAGCAGACTGAGGCCCATGGCCACCAGCAGCATGTAGAACACTCCGGCCATATTGTCAATGTCCAACTTGGAGCTCATCACTTCCTTCTTCTCGTTGCGGCAGATTCCAGTCAGCCACACGGTCTGTAGCTTCTGTGTGTCACCTTTAAAACACAGTATAAAGTTTATCAGGAAGTACTTGACACTATATTGGTAGGTCACCTTAGCAAATAAAAGTTGTGTATTGATTATATTTCTGTGATTATTCTGTGGGTTATTTTTCAGATTTGTTACAGTAATAAAACTGAATAAAATATTCAATATTTTGTATATACTGTTATACAATAACAGTGTACTTTATATTACAAAATTTGTAAACAATAGTCAGCAACTGTTGACAGGGATCCCAGCGAGATTTCGAAAAAATAGAGGAAACTGGTTCAGAAATGGAGAAAATGAAATATTTCACCTGGGAGAGCAAAGGGGCCGTAGGGCCCTGAAGCTGAAAAAATAGTGGAATTCCGCTAAATTGGAGAGTAAAAATAGTGGAATTCCACTAAATAGGAGAGTAAAAGTAGCGGAATTCTGCTAAATAGGAGAGTAAAAATAGCGGAATTACGCTAAATAGGAGAGTAAAAATAGTGGAATTCCGCTAAATTGGAGAGTAAAAGTAGCAGAATTCCGCTAAATAGGAGAGTAAAAATAGTGGAATTCCGCTAAATAGGAGAGTAAAAATAGCGGAATTCCGCTAAATAGGAGAGTAAAAATAGTGGAATTCCGCTAAATTGGAGAGTAAAAATAGCGGAATTCCGCTAAATAGGATAGTAAAAATAGCGGAATTCCGCTAAATTGGAGAGTAAAAATAGTGGAATTCCGCTAAATAGGAGAGTAAAAAATAGCGGTATTTCGCTCAGTAGGAGAGTAAAAATAGCGGAATGCCACTAAATAGGAGAGTAAAAATAGTGGAATTCCGCTAAATAGGAGAGTAAAAATAGCGGAATTCCACTAAATTGGAGAGTAAAAATAGTGGAATTCCGCTAAATAGTGGATATCTGTGATCCCTATGTTAATGACACGTGATGGATGGCATTACCAACGCTTGAAAATAGTTAAAATTAAGGGTTATGTTGCTTTCTGTAAGTTCTTTGCAAGCTCTTCAGAGTTTTTTTTGAGGGTACCATCAGCAAGAAACTGGAGGAGGGCAAGGTCAATGGGCCGTTTCCAGCGGGACTCCTTCTGTAAGGCAATGCCGTAGCCTGTAGTTGCAAAAACCTTCCCACTGCCAATGGTGACCAGTTTACAGCCCTCATCTTTACCAGCCATGTAGTTCAGCACAGCGGCATCATAAATAAATGCATCAAGTTTGCTGTTAAAAAAAAAAAAGGTTAAAAATCAATGATGCATCCAACAGTCTTACTCAAATTAATCATTAATGTTTGGAAATGGGAGACCAACTATACCCAGTTTTGAGGCTATTCAGGGCGTCTTCCACACCCTTCTGGTTGTACTTAACCATGTGGGAGTGCATCTCAGGATAGTTGCTCCTTATATTCCGCTCTGTGCTGCCATTAGGCACCGTACCAAAGCGAAATGGAGGATACTGCTCCTGTGGCTTCTGAAACTGAATCAGAAATCACAACATTAGCAAAGTTTAATTTGAAAGGAACAGCAAACTCTTGGTAATCCCAGTGTGATGATTTTGGTTCAGAAAGATGAGCTTTTAAAATTTTTTTTCTTTTAGTCTAAGATTTTTAACTAGCCTGGGAATGAAGTGATTCTCAGGATTTCATGTGTGAAGTATGTATCTAAGTGCACCAGTCATGAGAACCGAAATGAGCCTAATATGGAAAATTTTATTACAGAAAAAAAGTACTGATAAACATCAACCTCAAGGAATTTCATCTCTAATTAGTCAGTTAAAGGTATGTCCACAATAATTCCCTCTTCTTGCTAATTTCATCTTCTAAATCTCTAATTAGTTTTACAATGAACTAATAATACCAGTGTCACAGAACCATGGGTCCAAGACATTTCTCCCTTTTGATCCATATAATAAATAATTTAATGTAATGTATTCTCATTTTCCTATGTTCATTAAAACATGGTAGTAAAGTAACACCAAAAATTATTATTATTATTATTATTATTATTATTATTATTATTATTTAAATAACCTGAAGCTTTAAAAATGTTGCAGTTGAAGATGCATCTACCAATGGAAGACAATTTTAAGCTCAGAGGACAAAATCTGAAAAGAATGGTGTGTGTGAGAGTGAGAGTGTGTGTGTGTGTGTGAGTGTGAGAGAGAGAGAGCGAAAGAGAGAGAGAGCGAGATTGTGTGTGAGAAAAGGAGAGAGTGTGTGAGAGAAGAGAGTGAGAGTGAGAAAGACGAAAGACTAAGTGAGAAAGAGAAGAGAGTGAGTGGGAAAGAGAGAGAGAGAGAGAGAGAGAGAGAGTGGGGAAAGAGATTTTACATTCAACACATTTGAAGCTAATTTCTATGATTAATTTTCATGTAGATCGTGTAGTCTGTGCCTATAATGATCTGATGGTAGCCATGATGAGTTGGTACTTCTCTCTCACTTGCTTTAAGATTGCATTCTTTACAAATATCACTACATTGAGACTCATGTACAGGAGCAACCAGAGTGCTTCAGAAAGTCATCACAATCAATTCCAGTTTGTTTTCCATAGATAACATTGTATTTCATATATATTTAATAATACGTTTCCTTTATAATTTGGAATATGACTGGCCTCTTTTTGGAGCTAGATTTGTTTTCTTTCCTAACAGAAAGGCAATTCAGCATAGAATTATAATTAGTCTGAAGTACAATGAACATTAGTCTTTTCTTTTAAAATGAGATCAATTGTCAGATCGGTTCACGTCCTTTGAAACATATCTCATGGTTTTACTGTCAAAGTCAGAGTCTCAAACTTGTTATTGTCCTCGAAGTACTTTTTTACTGACGGTAATTTAGAGTTTGTAAACAATCATGCAGTTTTTAATATAACCATATTCCCCTCATTGAAGAGTGTCATACATGATTTATACACAAACTAAATATTTTATTTTCCATCATAAATTAATTTCACAACTTGTGAGATTGTTTTCAAATCCTCAAATGAGGAACATTTAATTATAAAATGCTCACAATCATAATGCATATAATTTCACCTCCACCATTTGTCCGCAGTGTCTCTAAAATCAAATTAGTGAAGGAAGAAGCAGCATCATTATTTACCTTCTTATCGCTTAGTCCAGAAACAGTGTCAATGTACTGCTCTTGGATCATGAATGCTGCCAGGTTGGCTGTGTAACTGGCCAGGAAGATGACAGCGAAGAAGGCCCATACCAGGACCATAATCTTACTTGTGGTGCCCTTTGGATTCTCAATTGGCACAGAATTATTAAAGACAATCCCCCAAAGCAGCCACACTGACTTCCCAATGGTAAAGGTTGGCCCGCCAGGATCTAAAATAGATAAATAAATTTAAATAAATGAATTGTCAGGATTCCATAGTCACAACTGTAAATAATTAAGACCTGATCAGTCCCACTACAGGGATCCCTCACTTTCCACGGTTAATTGGGACCAAGATCCCCCCGTGACCGCTGAATTCGGTGAAGTAGGATTGACCCCCCTTGACTGACATATAAGTACATGTATACAGTAGGCCCTTGATATTCGCGGGGGTTTGGTTTCGGCCCCTCCCGCGAATGAAGATAATCTGCGAGTTCTGTACCTGGAAGTAAAACCCCATGTATCATATTACATGCACAAATGATCAACCAGAAGTAAAATATTATGTATCTATTAAATGCGCTAAAATATGCCTATAGACAGTCTTACTCATTAATTCAGTATTAATGTAGTAAAATATAGTAATGATTAAGAAAAGCCTTTTAATTTTGTACTGTGATATTTGTTAATAAAATATATAAACATTATACAGCATACTTTATATCTATCTATCTATCTATCTCTCTCTCTCTCTCTTTTAATTCGATGAATATTAAAAAAAAAAAAAACGCGATGCACTGAAGCCACATGAATTGAAGCGCGAAGTAGCGAGGGATCCCTGCATTTTTAATTATATTGTTCCATAATATTTATATTATTAAATGCTAAACTTATGCTTCCAATTGACTTACAATGATGTCCTCAGTAATGACTACAGGGAAATTATATTTAGAGGACAGTATAATCTTACTTAAGTGAAAGTACCTCCTAAAATATATCTTTAAATACAAGTAAATTATAAATGGTTTAACCAGATATACACGCACATACACACACTGATTGGGATACCATATAAATAATAAAACTATGACATCATGTTGAGTAATTATTACATTTTTAATAGCATTAGTCAGTTAGATTACAATTACAGTAAAATTTATCCAAAACTCTTCCAACTGGTTTCAAACACGGGTAAATGTTGCTTGTACCCATACAAAAACTAGAAATACTAAAAAGGTGGGTGAATGCCACAAGTTCTCAATGATTATTTGTACATAACATTTCTAATGTGTATTTCGTGCATTAGGGTCAATGCGCCATTATTACTCACAAATATTACAGTATTTGCTGTGGAAATGTCTATTACTGTCATCAGTGAGCACTTTCACATTAAACATTGAGTAAATAGTCCCATGAGGGAGAAAATTTAAAGTGTTGTGTCGTGCCTGTCAATGTTTTTTTCTCAGATTATATAGAAACCATTTACCCTGAGGTTTTATTGAAGACATTTGAAATTTTAGAGTCCATATTCACATGTAAAATATTTGTCCTTTCCAGGGCACTCAGTTAAAATTAAGTTTATTGAGTTGTAATATTTTATGGTATATACTCAACAGTTGCTCCTTTCTGCTGGCTTTTTTTCAGCTCAGAAATGTTCTTGGCAGAAAAAAACCCCTAGAAAATCATCATCATCATCTTCCATTTCTTCTGGGTTCGGGTTGCAGGGGCAGCAACCAAAGCAATGAGGTCCAGACGTCCCTCTCCCCAACCACTTCCTCCAGCTCTTCCAGGGGGACGCCAAGGCATTCCCAGACAAGCTGAGAGACATAGTCCCTCCAGCGTGTTCTAGGTCGACCCCGGAGTCTCTTTCCAGTTGGACATGCCCGAAACACCACACCAGGGAGGCGTTCGGGAGGCATTCTGACCAGATGCCCGAGCCACCTCAACTGGCCACTCTCAATGCGGAGGAGCAGTCTTTCTACTCCAAGCTTTCCCCAGATAGTAGAGCTTCTCATCTTTTCTCAAAGGGGGAGCTCCACCACCCGGCAAAGGAAGCTCATTTCAGCCACTTGTATCAACGATCTTGTTCTTTCGGTCACTACCCAAAGCTCGTGACCATAGGTGAGGGTTGGAACGTAGATTGACTGATAAATTGAGTGCTTTGCCTTGCGGCTCAGCTCCCTCTTCACCACAACGGACCGGTACAGGCTCCGTTTAACAACAGAGACTGCAGTGATTCGTCTGTCGATCTCCTGCTCCATCCTTCCCTCACTCGTGAACAAGACCCCAAGATACTTAAACTCCTCCACTTAAGACAGGACCTCATTCCCGACCCGGAGGGTGCATTCCACACTTGTTCGACTGAGAACCGTGGCCTCGGACTTGGAGGTGCTGATTTTCATCCCGGCCGCTTCGCTCTTGACTGCAAATCACTCCACTGAGAGCTGGAGGTCCCAGCTTGATGAAGCCAAAAGGACAACATCATCCGCAAAAAGCAGAGATGAGATCCGATGGTCACCAACTCAGAACCCCCTCAATGCCTTGGCTGCACCTAGAAATTCTGTCCATAAAAATTATGAACAAAATCGGTGACAAAGCACAGCCTTGGCGAACTCCAACCCTCACTGGAAACGAATTCAATCTGTTGTTACCAATATGGACCAAACTCTGTCTCGGATTATACAGCGATCGAATAGCCCATAGCAACGGGTCTGGAACGCCGTACTCCCGAAGCATACCCTACAGGATAGTCTGTGGGAAATGGTCGAAAGTCTTCTCCAAATCCACAAAGCAAATGTAGACAGATTGGGAATGCAGCCATGAGAGGGCTCAAACCAGTTTTCTTTCTCACATCAGTCCGAAGCCCAGATAAATGCAGAAGGTTGTGTCAGAAAGGGCATCCAACATAAAATATGTGCCAAAATTTCCAATGCGAGTCATAAAAGCGAATATCATACCAGATCGGTTGAGGCCCGGGTTAACAACGACCGCCATCAGTGCTGTTAACCAACAGAGTGCTTGTGGAAATTGGACTACTGTTGGTCGAAGGACAGGCGGGAGGCTTGTCCGTAGGTGGAGAGAGAAGAGGAAAAGCATGAGTCTAGGAGTGAGAGTAGGGACTTTGAATGTCAGAACAATGAAAGGAAAAGATAGAGAACTGGCTGACATGATGCAGAGGAGGAAGGTGGACATACTGTGTGTTCAGGAGACCAGGTGGAAAGGTAGCAAGGCTAGAAGCTTAGGAGCAGGGTTTAAGCTGTTTTATCATGGGGTGGATGGGAAGAGAAATGGCATAGGAGTCTCAAGTTAGAAATTGAAGGTGTGATGTTCAATGTTGTTAGTGCTTATGCCCCACAGGCAGGATGTGAGCTAGAAGAGAAAGAGAGATTCTGGAGTGAGTTAGATGAAGTGATGCAGAGTACCATGAGAGGTAAAAGAGTGGTCATTGGTGCAGACTTTAATTGACATGTTGGTGCAGGCAACAGAGGGGACGAGGAAGTGATGGGCAGGTTTGGAATCCAGCACAGGAACACAGGACAGATGTTGACAGATTTTGCAAGAAGGATGGGAATGGCTGTGGTGAATACTTTCTTCCAGAAGAGACAGGAGCATAGGGTGACTTATAAAAGCGGCGGTAGGAGCAAACAGGTAGACTACATCTTGTGTAGACGATGCAGTTTGAAGGAATTCAGTGACTGCAAAGTAGTAGTAGTGGGTGAGAGTGTTGCCAAACAGCATAGGATGGTGGTGTGCAGGATGACACTGATGGTGAGGAAGGTGAAGAAGGCAAAGGCAGAACAGAAGACAAAGTGGTGGAAGCTGAATGTGAGTGTCGTGTTGTCTTCAAGGAGGAGTTGAAACAGGCTTCCAGATGACTGGACAACCACAGTAAATGTGATCAGGGAGACAGATAGGAGAGTACTTGGTGTGTCCTCTGAAAGGAAAGTAGATAAGGAGACTTGGTGGTGGAATGAGGAAGTGCAGGAGTGTGCACAAAGGAAGGTTAGCTAAGAAGAAGTGGGACATTGAGAGGAACAGAGTAAACAGGAGTGCAGGGAGACACAGCATAAGGCGAAGGTAGCGATGTCAAAGGCCAAACAGAGGGCGTATGATGACTTGTATGCTACGTTGGACAGTAAGGAGGGAGAAAATGATTTATACAGGTTGGCACAGTAGAGAGAAAGAGATGGGAAGGATGTGCAGCAAGTTAGAATGATAAAGAACAGAGAGGGAAATGTATTGACTGATGACAGAAGTGTGCTGGGAAGATGGAAAGAGTACTTTGAAGAGCTGATGAATGAGGAAAATGAGAGAGAAAAAAAAGAGTAGAAGAGGTGACCATTGAGGACCAGGAAGTAGCAAAGATTAGTAAGGGTGAAGTGAGGAGGGCATTGAAGAGGATGAAGAGTGGAAAGGCAGTTGGTCCTGATGACATACCGGTGGAGGTATGGAAGTGTCTAGGAGAGGTAGCAGTAGATTTTCTGACAAGAACATTCAAAAGGTCTTAGAGAGTGAGAGGATACCGGAGGAATGGAGGAGAAGTGTGATGGTGCCCATTTTTAAAAACAAGGGAGATGTGCAGAGTTGTGGCAACTACAGAGGGATAACGTTGATGAGCCATACGATGAAGTTATGGAAAAGAATAGTGGAAGCTAGACTAAGGGCAGAGGTCAGCATTTGATGTAAGAAGCGTGTGCAGGCAGGTTGGAATGGTTGGAGAAAAGTGTCAACAAGTGAAAACAAATCACATTGTTCCTGCTGAATCCGAGATTCAACTATTGGTCAGATCCTTCTCTCCAGTACCCCTGCATAGACTTTCCCGGGTAGGCTAAGAAGTGTGATTCCCAGATAATTGAAACACACCGTCCAGTCCCCCTTTTTAAAAAGGAGGACTACGACCTCGGTTTGCCAATCCAGAAGTACAGCCCCTGATGACCACGTGATGTTGCAAAGAGGGGGTCAACCAAGACAGTCATACAGCATCCAGAGCCCTGAGATATTCAGGGTGGATCTCATCCACCCCCGGAGCTCGACCACCGAGGAGTTTTTTGACTACCTCAGTGACCTCCACTCCAGTGATGGGCAGACCACCGCCCAAACCCCCAGGGTCTTCCTCCTCCACAGAATGCATGTTGGTAGGATTGAGGAGGTCCTCAAAGTATTCCTTCCACCTCCCGATGTCATCCCCAGTCGAGGTTAAGCAGCTCTCCACCTCCACTGTAAAGTGTTTGTGTAGAACTGCTTCCCCCTCCTGAGGCGTTGGATGGTGGTCCAGAACCTTTTTGAGGTCAACTGATAATCACTCTCCAGGCCCTCACCGAACTCCTCCCACGCCAGAGATTTTGCATCTGTGACAGCTTTGGCTGCAGCACGTTTGGCCTGTTGGTACCCGTTTGCTGCCTCGGGAGTTCCACAGGCTAATCAGAACTGATAGGCCTCCTTTTTCAGCTGGACAGCCCCCCATCACACAGGTGTCCACCACTGGGTTTGGGAGTTACCGCCACGACAAGCACCGATGACTTTTTGGCAACAACTATGGGCTGCCATTTCAGCAATGGAGGCAAGAAACATGGTTCATTCAAATTCCATGTCAACCGCCTCCTCCGGGACGTGGTTGTAGCTCTGCCTGAGGTGGGAGTTAAAGAGCTCTCGAACAGGAGACGCCGCCAAACATTCCCAGCGTTCGCCGCCAAACGTTCCTTATTACTTGCTTGCCAGGTCTGGAAGGCAGCCTCCCAGCCATTGAAGCCAGCTGACCACCAGGTGGTGATCGGTTGACAGCTCAGCACCTCTCTTCACCTGAGTGTCCAGAACATGCGGCCACAAGTCCAGTGACACAACTACAAAGTCAATCATCGTACTGTGACCTAGGGTGTCCTGGTACCAAGTGCACTTATAGACATCCTTATGTTCGAACATGGTGTTTGTAATAGACAAACTGATGAGCACAGAAGTCCAACAACAAAACACTGTTCAGTTCAGACTGGAGAGGCCGTACCTACTAATTACACCTTTCCAGGTCACACTATCGTTGCCCATATGGGCGTTGAAGTCTTCCAAGACAATGAGTGAGTCTCCCGAGAGAGCATTCTTCAACACAGCCCATAAAGACTCCACGAAGGGTCGGTACTCTGGACTGTCATTTGGTGCATAAGCACAAATAACAGCTAGGAAAGCACAAATAACAGCTAGGACCTGTCCCCCACTTGCAGGTGTAGGGAAGTTACCCTTTCATCAACCCGGGAGAACCCCAACATTTGGGCACCGAGATGGGGGCAACAAGGATGCCCACACCAGCTCGCCGCCTTTCCCCATGAGCAACTCCAGAATGGAATAAGGTCCAGCATCTCTCGAGATGGGTGGTTCCAGAGCCCAAGCTATGCATTGAGGGGAGCCCAACTATATCTAGTCGGTATCTTTCAACCTCACGCACCAGCTCAGGCTCCTTCCCCGCTAGAGAGGTGACATTTCTTGTCCCAAAAGTCAGTCAGTAACCGAGTTTAATTTAGGATTTATGGATGTGGTGAAGGAGGGTATGAACGTAGTTGGAGTAAGAGTAGAAGATGCAGAGGATAGGTTGAGATGGAGGCAGATGATTTGCTGTGGCGACCCCTGAAGGGAACAGCCGAAAGGAAAAGAAGATGATGTCAATGACAATAGTGTACAGGAACAAAATTTTGTGCTCCCAACTTCATCATTATAAGCATTTCACAAAAGGGTACCACATACACCCGTTAGCAATTTATATCTTTCTGTATGAATGAATTATCCTAGTTTGAGCATTTGAGGTTTAATGTGGAATGTTCCCCAATGTTAATAGGATACTGTTATAAATACAGTACTGTAAAACTAGAGAGTAAATATAAGTACTTACTATACCTGTATAATTAACCATGAAAATTACCAAAATCTATCAGCAATTTTAGAGTTCTAGTACACAGATACCTTTTTTCCTTAAATAAAATTATTAAATAATCCACAGCAGTGACAGAATAATATGCTTAAAATGAATATCTGATTAATAGTCTGGGACCACATATAGGCCACATTTGCCCATAATAAGGTCATGAATAATTTTGCCTTTCTCAGGCCTCTGTGGCAATTTCATAATAAAGGCTCCAATTCCCTTCAATTTCAGTCACAATCTGACAAACGTTAAACCATTCATCAAAGATATCTTTAGTTGTAACAAGATTCCTGCAAAAGAAAATGACCTTTTTTTAAACCAGGTCATGTGGAAATCGAATGTTTAATCAGCTTAGTCATTTCAGATTGATCAGGGAGCAGAAGTCTGGGAGTATCTTACAAGTATATCTGTCCTCATTTCTATAAATCAGGCCTGTTCCACTTACCTTTTGCACTGACCAGGCTACGGTTGTATCCTACAGGACTGAAGTATTCAAACACAAACACAGTCACTGCCACCACTGTCAAGCACATCACGAACATCATCACCCACACAGCAGGGCTGTAGGGCTCTGCCACAGAAAAGAATAAACATTTTCTAATCGTCAGGCTATAGAATTCTGAAGGGCAATTATTTACTTGTTATGTGCTGATGATGTGATAAAAAGATTCCTTATCATTTTACAGATAACTCAAGGTGCATGACAGAATAACATGCTCAGAAACAATAAATGATACAGGATGTATACCCAAAAAAGCTGATGGAGACACAGTTCCATTGCTCCTCGCGACCATCACACTTATCCCTGTCTCCACAAATGGCACAGAGAAGTCAATGATCTCAGAACGTTCCTCATTTATAGTCAGAGACCCAATGGCCATATCTGCCCTCTTATAGACCACCTTAAAAACAGATTAAAAAAAAAAACACAAATACATTTTCTGTGTATGTATTATGGCAGTTTGTTTGTGATGCATGATGACATTAAATAAAGTGTAACACCCCAGTATTATTGGTTTTTTTACTTGTACTCAGAAACAGGTGGCCCAGCGCTAAGGAGCTGGACTACTTATCCAAGGGTTGGGGGTTCAAGTCTCACTGTTAACGGTTGTCACTGCTACTGTACCCCCAGTGCAGCTAACTGGGTTACCAAAGGCCAGCCATTGTCTGTGGTGACAAATTCATGTCAAAGAACCATTGCTAACTTTCATAAAGAGGTAAAGAGGAGCTACATTGCCGTCAGAGTATACACTGCCCTCGCCCAAAGTTGGCCGAGATGAGCACCAACTGCCCCACGACCCAAATCAGGATTAAACGTTTCAGAAAATGAATGAATGACTAAATACTAAGAAACAGAATCGGTTATAGTGTATGTGGTTATAATATATTTGGTATCTGTCCACACTAGAAAGCTCAGGCTTTTAGTGGCACAAAATGTTCATAAAATATGGATGGATGGCTGGCCCATGTGAGCCCCGTGTCTTCATCAATCTGTGGAACAAACCCATCAACTTCATTTTGGCTGGTTATCCAAATTCTGTGCATTATTGTATATAGAACCAACCCACCGACTTAACTTTGGGTGGTTGTCCTGTGTCTATGTATTGTTGTATAAACCTAAGCCTTCTTCTTCTTATTTTCCTTTTGGCTGTTCCCTTCAGGGGTCGCCACAGCAAATCATCTGCCGCCATCTCACCCTGTCCTCTGCATCTTGTTCTCTTACACCAACTACCTTCATGTCCTCCTTCACCACATCCATTCAGTTCCAACGTTAGCATCGTACTACCAATATACTCACTATCCCTTCTCTGTACATGTCCAAACCATCTCAATCTAGCCTCTCTGACTTTGTCTCCGAAACCGCTAACACAGGGGTCGGGAAACCCTTGTGAGCCAGACGTGGCTCATTTGATGACTGCATCTGGCTCTCAGATAAATCAGGTGGCCTTTCTTAAAAGAATAACTCATACATAATTTTGCTGTCCTTTAAATAAAAATACAGAAAAAAGCCATTAAATAAAACAAAAACATAAATAAATCTCACGCATTTCAATCTATACATCTATTTTCAATACCACTGGTCGGTGTGGCGTGCAGTGGAGAGCCAATCATTTCTGTACTCCAGTGTGTGGGCTTAATTGGTACCGCTCCGCAGAAGAAACAATTAATTATTTCCACTTTATTTATTATCTGGGTCTGAACGATCTTTATTTTGAAAAATAAGCGGATTCTCTCGGTTACATGTTGGTCATTTCAGCGCTAGAATGTTACCCACAAGGGGACGGCACATGAACAGAGGCGAGTTGGACATGTTTCAAACAATAGTGGGGATTTGGGTGAGACTGAGCCTGAGCCTTCATTCTCCCCGCTGGTGCACCATCACTTGTGTTTTTTGTTGTTTTTTTTTTAAAAGTTCAAGCTCTACTTCCCAACCAACTTTATTTCAGCTGTTGAAAAATGACATTTATGGAATACTTATTATAATATTAATATTTTATAATTATATATATTATTATATAATATTAATATTATATATATATATATATATATATACATATATATATATATATATATATATATATATATATAAAAATTATATTTACAATACTGTATACAGTAAACAATCTATGGCACCACCCCACCCCTATAGTAAAACTGTCAAGTGTTGACCGGTTCGCGGTGATAAAATGGTTGGGGACTCCTGCTGGGTTCTCAAGTAGAAACAAATAATACTGTGTTATTTAAAAATTGGTGTGAACCCGTCAACCAAGTGATTCAAAACTAAAACACGATCAAAGCTGCACAGCCTATATTTTATCTTACCTCTCCAATCATGCCATTCCAAATGCCTCGAACAAGCTTGCCATGTTTGCCGTTGGTAACCAGATAGAGGTCATAGGAGAACTTGATGTTACGAGAAAGTTTCTTCAGGATGTCTATGCAAAAGCCTTTACAGCACAATTTAGTGTACGGCTCAGTATCTCCAACGATCCTGTAGATATAAGAACAAACATTACTGTACTTCCTGCTGATTAGTGAAAATATAGACAATAACAGACATTCTGTTAAACAAGAGCGTCTGGTGTAATTTATTGTTTCAATAAGGTTAACTAGAAAATAAACAAGTTTTATTCATCATTTACAAATCTAGTCAGTCTGATTCTGTCATTTATCATGTGGAGCTTGCAGCTTTGTGTTGGGCAGGAAAAAAAACAGGAGAAAAAGCAAAAAAGGACAATTCAGTTAAAAAAGTGAGGAAAAACTTTGGCTGTTTCTCATTAACATCACATCATTTGAAAGATTGGCTGCATGTTTTGCTTTGTGAATCATTAGCGCAGGGCTGATAGATGTTATCCATCAAATACACATTCTAGATATGAGGACTGAATACTAAGCGATTCCATGAATAAATATATTCGGATGGCATGGTGATGTCAGTGTGTTATTTGGAGAAGGATGGAGAAGAGCATCCTACAGTTATAACTCCGTTTTGGCTGAATTTCCTTTTCCAACCTTCAAACCGGCACACACACACACACACACACACACACACACACACACACACACACACACACACACACACACTCATGCCGATGCCAAAATCTGAGTTAGCAGTATAGAAAAATGGAAAGAGGAAAATCAAGTAAATGGAAAAAAATGGTGAGATTGTGAAACAGCATAAGAGGATAGGTGACGTCAGCAGTGGGCGGATGGGTCCGGCTCTTCGCGGCAGGTCCTTGTGTTATGTCACAGCTACAACAGATGGAAGGACAGCCAGGCCTGGCCAAAATGAATCTGATGCGAATTAATCACCAATAAAGAAAGGCAGGAGAGCAACTCTGCGATTCTGCAATGGCTATTGGGTGACTAATACTCACTGGATAAAAGCTGTTGCACCAGAGATTATTATGGGACGCTGTGCAGACCATAATTATTCTTGTTTTAACAGTTACCATCATTCTCTCTCACATACAGGGTCTGTGTCAGACACCTAACACACTAACACACCTTCTAATACACAGTAGGACACGCTTACACACACACACACACACACACACACACACACACACACTAAAACACCTTCTAATACACAGTAGGACACGCTTACACACACACTCTCACAGTCTTTCACCAACACTAGTTCTTCTTCTTTTCCTTTCGGCTTTTCCCTTCAGGGGTCGCCACAGCGAATCATCTGCCTCCATCTCACCCTATCCTTTGCATCTTCTTCTCTTACACCAACAACCTTCATGTCCTCCTTTACCACATCCATGAATCGTCTCTTTGGTCTTCCTCTAGGCCTTTTGCCTGGTAGTTCCAGCCTCAGCATCCTATTACCAATATACTCACTATCCCTCCTCTGTACATGTCCAAACCATCTCAATCTAGCCTCTCTGACTTTGTCTCCAAAACGTCTTACATGTGCTGTCCCTCTGACGTGCTCATTCCTAATCCTATCCATCCTCGTTACTCCCAAAGAGAACCTCAACATTTTCATCTCTGCTACCTCCAACTCTGCCTCCTGTCTTTTCCCCAGGGCCACTGTTTCTAACCCATACAGCATCGTTGGCCTCAACACCGTTTTGTACACTTTTCCTTTCATTTTTGCCGATACCCTCCTATCACACATCACACCGGACACTTTTCTCCAACCATTCCAACCTGCCTGCACACGCTTCTTGACCTCTTTTCCACACTCTCCATTGCTCTGGATTGTTGAGCCTAAGTACTTAAAATCCTCCACCTTTCTTATCTCTGCTCCCTGAAATCTCACCGTTCCTCTTTGGTCCTTGGCATTCATGCACATGTATTCTGTCTTACTGAGGCTAATCTTCATTCCCCTCCTTTCCAGGGCATACCTCCACCTCTCTAGATTTTCCTGCACTTGTTCTCTGCTCTCACTACAGATTACAATGTCATCTGCAAACATCATAGTCCATGGGGAATCTTGTCTAACCTCGTCTGTCAGCCTGTCCATCACCATAGCGAACAAGAAGGGGCTGAGAGCTGACCCTTGATGCAGTCCCACCTCCACCTTGAACTCTTCTGTCACACCGACAGCACACCTCACCACTGTCTTACATCTCTCATACATGTCCTGCAACACTCTAACATACTTCTCTGCCACTCCAGACTTCCTCATGCAATACCACAGTTCTTCTCTCGGCACCCTGTCATATGCTTTCTCCAGATCCACAAAGGCACAATGCAGCTCCGTCTGACCTTCTCTGTACTTCTCCATTAACATCCTCAAGGCAAACACTGCATCTGTGGTGCTCTTTCTGGGCATGAAACCAAACTGTTGTTCACAAATGCTGACTTCTGCCCTTAGTCTAGCTTCCACTATTCTTTCCCATAACTTCATCGTATGGCTCATCAACTTTATCCCTCTGTAGTTGCCACAACTCTGCACGTCTCCCTTGTTCTTAAAAATGGGCACCAGCACACTTCTCCTCCATTCCTCTGGCATCCTCTCACTCTCTAAGACCTTGTTAAATGTTCTTGTCAGAAAATCTACTGCTACCTCTCCTAGACACTTCCATACCTCCACCGGTATGTCATCAGGACCAACTGCCTTTCCATTCTTCATCCTCTTCAATGCCCTCCTCACTTCACCCTTACTAATCTTTGCTACTTCCTGGTCCTCAACAGTCACCTCTTCTACTCTTTTCTCTCTCTCATTTTCCTCATTCATCAGCTCTTCAAAGTACTCTTTCCATCTTCCCAGCACACTTCTGTCATCAGTCAATACATTTCCCTCTCTGTCCTTTATCAATCTAACTTGCTGCACGTCCTTCCCATCTCTATTTCTCTGCTGTGCCAACCTGTATAAATCATTTTCTCCTCCTTACTTTCCAGCCGAGCATACAAGTCATCAAACGCGCTCTGTTTGGCCTTTGACACTGCTACCTTTGCCTTACGCTGTGTCTCCCTGTACTCCTGTTTACTCTCTTCGGTTTTGTCAATGTCCCACTTCTTCTTAGCTAATCTCTTCCTTTGTACACACTCCTGCACTTCCTCATTCCACCACCAAGTCTCCTTATCTACTTTCCTTCCAGATGACACACCAAGTATTCTCCTACCTGTCTCCCTGATCACATTCGCTGTAGTTGTCCAGTCATCTGGAAGCACTTCCTGACCACCCAAAGCCTGTTTCAACTCCTCCTTGAAGACAACCCGACACGCTTCCTTTTCAACTTCCACCACTTTGTCTTCTGCTCTGCCTTTGCCTTCTTCACCTTCCTCACCATCAGCATCATCCTGCACACCACCATCCTATGCTGTTTGGCAACACTCTCACCCGCTACTACTTTGCAGTCACTGACTTCCTTTAAATTACATCGCCTGCACAAGATGTAGTCTACCTGTGTGCTCCTACCTCCACTTTTATAAGTCACCCTATGCTCCTCTCTCTTCTGGAAGAAAGTATTCACCACAGCCATTTCCATCCTTTTTGCAAAATCTACCAACATCTGTCCTTCTGCGTTCCTGTCCTGGATACCAAACCTACCCATCACTTCCTCGTCCCCTCTGTTTCCTGCACCAACATGTCCATTGAAGTCTGCCCCAATGACCCCTCTTTCACCTCTGGGGGTACTCTGCATCACTTCATCTAACTCCCTCCAGAATCTCTCCTTCTCTTCTCGCTCACATCCTGTCTGTGGGGCATAAGCACTAACAACATTGACCATCACACCTTTAATTTCTAACTTGAGACTCATCACTCTGTCTGACACTCTTTTCACTTCTAGAACATTCCTGGCAAACTCCTCCTTCAAGATGACTCCGACTCCATTTCTCTTCCCATCCACACCATGATAAAACAGCTTAAACCCTGCTCCTATGCTTCTAGCCTTGCGACCTTTCCACCTGGTCTCCTGAACACACAGTATGTCCACCTTCCTCCTCTGCATCATGTCAGCCAGCTCTCTACCTTTTCCTGTCATAGTTCCAACGTTCAAAGTCCCTACTTTCAGTCCTAGACTCATGCCTTTCCTCTTCTCTCTCTGGCAACGGACACGCCTCCCGCCTCTCATTCTTCGACGTCTTCGACCAACAGTAGTCCAATTTCCATCAGCACCCTGTTGGTTGACGGCACTGATGGCGGTCGTTGTTAACCCGGGCCTCGACCGATCCGGTATGTCATTCTTTCTTGTGATTCGCATAGTTTATTTGGCATTTGTTTTACGCCGGATGCCCTTCCTGACGCAACCCTCTGCATTTATCCGGGCTTGGGACCGGCGTGAGGGAGAGACACTGGTTTGTGCCCCCCCCTCACGGCTGCATTTTCACCAACACTAGTTCACCCTCTTATACACACTATTAAACAGAAATTATCATAAATTCTCAATTATTGATTGGTTGTCTTTAGATGATAAGAAGAAACAGGACAGGAAAGAACTCGGAAGAAAAACACACACAATGGAAAATGTGCAGCTTTCAGGTTCCAACTCGGCCCTTACTACGTTCCTGGCAGGTTCTCACATGCTCACGCTAATTTATTATCACACACCTGATCGCACACACTCATCACATTCAATATTTTCTTACTATATTTTCAGTTCAGTTCATTTTCTGAACCGCTTAATCCTAATTAGGGTTGCGGGGAGGCTGGCACCCATCCCAACCGACTCTGGGCGATGGCAGAGCACACCCTGGACGGCTCACGAGGCCATTGCAGGGCGGAAACACGCTGACAGCTTTGCAGCCTACTCTTGCTGAAAGTCAGCAATGGTTCTTTTGCATGAACCTCACACCATAGACAGTGAGAGACATGGCCGGCCTTTGATAACCCAGTTAGCTGCACCGTGGGGGGACAGTGGCAACCTTGTGGAGAGTGGGACTCGAGCCCCCAACGTTAGGATTAGCAATCCAGTGCCTTTTACCACTAGGCCACGACTGCCTTCTTACTATATTTTGACTACAGCAAATTCAATTGCACCATAAGCTCACTGCATTCATATGTCTGGTCATTATCAATACTGCACCATTTCACTCTACAAGTTTTCTTGTATACAACTATCAACTATAATCTACAATTATGCCAGTGAAGACCCTCCCTGAACAGGATGTATGGTGGCACGGCATGTGGAGAGGTTCTAGTGAGAACTCCATAGATGTAGCAAGACCTCAATGATAACTCAGTTCAATATGCAATCTTTTCCGTCCATGCCACACTTGAACTATCAATTAAGTCCCTAATAGGCTGAAGTTACTTCATTAATGCCATCACAACTATGTCCTTAGTAAGTAATTACCGTCGCCTAAATCAACTTCATCGCCACTGGATTTTTCCCCTTTTCCCTCCACCCATGTGCCCTGTGTACCTGGAGACCATAGCATGCCAGTATCAGCTTCTACTGCATCCTTTCTATGTTGTTAAAGTTCTTACTGCATCTGCACAAATTTTAGTTGATGTGTTGTGAATGCAGCCGAGTTTGATGGGGGTTTTGGGGTTCAGTTGCATTACGATGGTCCACTACAGCAACAAAGTGATCATTCATGTAATAAGGGCAAAAAGAGCAATTTATTACTTATTTATCATATAAGTTTTATTTGTGTGTGTGTGTGGGGGGGGGGGGGGGTCATTGACTGCATGTTAAAAATATATCTGTGCATGTGTGTAAAAGAGAGAGAGAGAGAGAATGTTTAAAACTTTTTTCCTCAGCAAGGGAATCTCCACTTTCTAAAGAGGAAACCATCCTCATGTACAGTTAGTTAGCTTGAACAAAACGAGGCTAGTGAGCACTCCTGGGTTCGTGGTTAAGAAAGACGGAGACAGTGGGAATAAGGAACAAATCCAGAGGTTTAGTGTATGGATTACACGAACATAATGAATAAGGTGTCTCCAAAAAGCAGTATTTTGGGAGATCTAGCAGTAACCTGGAACCACACACAGCTGGCATTTTGATGGCAAAATCACATCGAGAGACATTTAAAAGAAGCCACTTGCACGAGTCACGCCTCACTGCCTACTGTTAGGGATTAGACAGTGTTATTGCTAGGTGGTTTTAGACTTTGGTTTCAGGGTGAATATGTGAAGCATGTTTTGCACAATTCTAACACCCACAAACTTTTTTTTACTGAAATTTATGTGACCTTGCCTTCAGGTGCATGGCGACGGTGTGGTTTTGTACCTGTGTCCTGGGTAAAGGGTTCGATCTGGTGCTGCAGGTTAATTGGTTTCCAGAATAGATAGGAGATAATGAGAAGACAATGAGATTTTTTTTTTTTGTGTGTGTGTGTGTGTGTGTGTGTGTGTGTGTGTGTGTGTGTGTGTGGACAGAAAGTATTTTCAAGTATAACACAGCGTGGACTCCTTGAGCTGTAGAGACGCTAAAGCAGAGCATCCTACCGACGAATCACCTTGTAACCTCGCTGCAGATTAATGAACCATACAACCATCACACTGAGGTCGGCATGAACACACAGAAAACTCATCCTCTCCCTCTTTCTCGCTCTGCCCCCCCACGCTCTCATGCTCACACACACACACACACACACACACACACACACACACACACACACGCACACGCACACACACACGCGCGCACACACACGCATGCATGCATGCACACACGCCTTGTGTGCAAAAGATAACAAACAAACTGCTGGCCACAAACAAGTCTCTCCTACTGATGATTCATGGTAAACATTCTGCTCCCCTGTCACACCACCTGGCAGCAGTAATGCTTAAGTCTGTTTCCAATGGCATCTCAATGTGTTTACACACAAGGTGAGCAAAAGCTTTTGCTCCAGATGTACTACAGACAAGGAGATTTTATTTCATGGAAGAGATCCCTGAGAGATTTACGCTGCTCAGGATGCATTTTAAGCAATCCTGCAGATTTTTACTCTACACTGATCAGACACTGATGTGGTAGAGTTGGCTCTCAGGAGAAATCCGAGAGGTGTAATACACTACAAAGCTGTAGAAATTCTGAAAGGAACAATTGGGGATACTTAGGTTGGGTAGACCTGGTATTAAGCTCTAGAATGACTCAGTTTCTGCTGATGGGTTCCAAAATTATGACAATTAACTTTGCCTTTGGGGGTGGTAAGGTGTCCCCTCCAGGAGAATCTATAGTACTGAGCAAAAAGTCTTTGGTACCCAATTTCTTTTGTCTATACTTTGTGTTTTATGACTTGTATTTTAGCACTTTAGTACAAAGCTTTTTTAGATTTTCAAGCATTAGTTTTCCAGATTTGTATGCAAATAAAAAGACAAACGTGACCATGAAAATCTCTAGAACAACTGGACTGGTTCTCCAAGGTGCTCAGTAAATTTACAGTTTATTCCCATTTAGGAAAAACTGTAACTGAGACACTGTACTGTGGTACCTTGACATACGAGTGTCTTTTATAACAAATTTTCCATGATATGAGCTTCAATCCCACCAAAAATCTTACCCATTCCACCAGCAAAATTTTGATTTACGAGCTCTACTGGGGAAATGGCTTTTCCGGGACGATTAGCCTTGAATTCTTCTGCGTGTATTCCTCCACGCTCCAAGAACGCCTTGTGTAGTGCTTTTCAATTATTTTCTTTGATGCCCCCTATAGGAAGAAAAAAAACACCCCACCCCCCATAAATAGTGTTTACTGCACTTCAGATTGTTTGCTTGGTGCTTTTCCCCTACACCATAGGGAAAACAGTGAGAGCGCCACTGCCACCTACTGTAGAGGATGTGCAATTACACTTAATTCTAGTGCAGTATGGCATAATTGCAAATATGGTTCCCCAGGGTCATATGCAACCCCCCTCCACTGGCACCACACGACGTCCCACTATTTGAGAAGCACTGGCCTTGTGGGAGATTATCACGAGCCTTTCCTCGCTGGCATTCATAGTGTGCACATGCAAAAAATTCTCCTCCTCCTCCTTCTTGGTTATGCACCACATGCCATCTTCGCGCCTAAGTGACATCTTTGGCGCAGTCGATGATTGGAAGGGTTAGTTGACTTATTGTTTATTCTTGTTTTATTATTATTTATTATTATGAATGTTAATGTACATGTATTATTATTATTAAATATTTATTGTTTTTACATGTTTATCTTTAATATATTAGGTGAAATATATGTGTTTCTGTCAGGTTATGTGAGTTTGGGAGGGGGTACGAATGGATTAATTGGTTTTATATTATTTCCTATGGGAATTTTGGTTTTATCTAAAGAACATTTTGACTTACAAGCTTGCCCTCGGAACGGATTCATTTCGTAAGTCAAGGTACCACTGCATTTTTAAAGCAAAGGGTTATCACGCATTTTACTAATTTACAGTTTACTGTATTTCCTTATAAATGTTTAAATGATATATTTCTATATATGTCATTTAAACATTTATAAGAAATACAGTGTCGAAAACAATTATTCAGCTCTGCTTTTTTTATCCTATGACAAAGAAATTAGCAGTCTATAATTTTGTCCTATATTTATTTTATACAGAGAGAGGGAATATTTAGAAAAACACTACAATATGTAAAGGTTATGAATTATAAGGTTATAGTATATACATGTGTTTTAATGCTTAATTCGATGGGTTACTGATCCGAAGATCAGCGGTTCAGTCTCCACTGTTGGGCCTTTGCACAGGGCCCTTAACCGTTAATTGCTCAGTTGTATATGATTTGCTCTGGATAACAGGGTCTTGCCAAATGCTGTAAAAGTATTTCTGAATTAATTTGTATACGATCACATCAAATAGGTATGCGATCATTAAAAAGCTCACCCTGTAGTTCTGGGCTGATCCCTCACCTTTCTCATGATTACCCCCCCCCACACACACACACACACACACACACAATGCAAGGTCTTCTCCAGACCAAGAGATATTTTGTATGTCTCCTATTTTTTGTAAAACTGCACCAACAGTTGACTTCTTCTAAACCTTTGGTGGGACTTCTTCTGGACTGTTTTTGTGGGATGTCAACTTCAGGCCCTTAGAGCTTGTGGTTCCCAGAAACTTGAAAATGTCCATGGTAGACACTGTGCTTTTTAGGCTGGTGAGAGGTGGGAATGTTGAGGGTCTTCTCCTGAAGTCCACTGACATCTCCACAGTCTTTAGTGGGTTTGGCTCCTGATGGTTCTGACTGCGCTGAGAATTGGTTGCTGGACTTCATGAACTCAGATCTCAGGGCAATGGGCCTGTAGTCATTCAAATCTCAAATGGTTGGCTTCACGGGGACCGGGATGATCATGGAGCAATTAAAGTAGGAAGTCACACAGCTCCAGAGATTCCTCATTGGGCATACTTGAGTGAACGGCTAATGCCAGAAATGGCCAACAGAGG
Source organism: Plotosus lineatus (assembly GCA_024760905.1). Taxonomy (NCBI): domain Eukaryota; kingdom Metazoa; phylum Chordata; class Actinopteri; order Siluriformes; family Plotosidae; genus Plotosus; species Plotosus lineatus. The sequence goes on from CM045738.1 coordinate 17,530,098, forward strand.
GGAGCATGCACATTTTTCACTTTTAGTCATGTGCTAGCTCACTAGACTAGACTTTACTTTCTTATCTCCAAAACGTCATAACTTTATATTATTTCAAACTACAGTCAAAAATCAACATCTCTGTTCTTGCTCAAGATTGCGGATGTTAACATCATGAATTGAAATAAAAGAACAAGATATCAGATATACCTTAAGATCTCCATATCTTTGCTCACATTCATTCATTTTCTGAACCATTTAATCGCGGAGAGGCTAGTTCCATCTCAGCCAAGTCTGGGCGAGGGCATAAAACACCCTGGACAGTTCGCCAGGCCGTCAGAAGGCAGAAATACAGTGACAGCTATGCAGCTACTCTTGATGAAAGTCAGCAATGGTTCTTTTACATGCCTCTCACCACAGACAGTGTGAGACATGGCCGGCTTTTGATAAGCCTGTTAGCTGCACTGGGGGGACAGCAATGACAACCGTTTACAGTGGGGCTTGAACCTCCAACCTTAGGATCAGTAATTCAGCACCTTACCACCAGGCCACCACTGCCCTTCATTGCTCACATTTCAAGGAGTAATTTTTATTAGTTTCTTGAGATACATTCTGATGCACTTGAAAATTGCATGTAGTGGTCTCTCACTCAAGTGTTCCATTAACAAAATCATCTTCAGTAACGAGAGAGAAAAAAAAAAAACATTTACCGTTACTCTACGACTAACTGCTGATGAGTCAAACTGGTATACTGTACTGCACTTTACCCGAGTCAAAAACAAAACCTTTTTCCACAGGAGCAAACATACTAACTAAATAAGGGCATGTATTTAGCCTTGCACAATATAAGTTCTAAGGTTTTGGCTCATCTACTTAACCATAGATCTCAGTGATCTGAACCTGAAACATGTTTAATAATCATCAAAATTGGCCACACCATATTTTTTTCTGGCCACACCCAGTAAATCTGACCACTTAGAGGTTTTAAGCCTAATATAATCATACCTGTGGTACAGCGTATGTCTACAGATCTTTTATGGCATCTGGTTGTGATTTCCCGAATGAACACACCAAGGTCTCCATGCTAATCAAAACCTCACACAGTCTCATCAGTGAACAGAAGTTCAAGATGGGAATGTTCATGATGGGAACAATGCAGATGCCAGTCCCTCAACATAGCTCCCAGGTAGAGTCTATGCAGTAACACCCTAAAGGCATTACAAAAAATTTTAAAAAGTAGAGTCTAAAAAATTTAGGTCATCAGCAATGTTTTTTTATCGTCATGTCAATACAATATCAGAGAAGCAAACATCGGTGGTGGGTTGATCTTTTTTCTTGGATGGGGCATCTTGATATTTATTCACACATGAGACAGCAAAAGATTTGCTTTTAATTTAAAAGTCTGATTTTCTATTGTAGTCTCAGTTAGTGTGTGCCACCCGAGTCTAGTGACCCATCAGGCCGGAGCTTATCCCGAGTTTTGGTAGCTTGAAGTGACTAAGGCATTCAACTCCTCCTTGAAGGGACTTGAATAGATTCCATCACAGACAAGCTCCCAATTTTGTTACGTATGGAATTTAAAAGATGAAATTACCTCGTAAAACCAGCAAAGCACGACAGACCATGACATAAACTATATACAATTTAATAATATGAACAAAGTGAGGCAAGATAATACTTGCATCTTAGAGCTAAACAAAATACAAATTAAACAAAGGGTCTCATAGTCACCAGGCACAGGCACCTGCGACATGGTAAATTTAGAGACGGCGCGTGCGCTGGCAGGGAAAGGCTTGGAATCCCGCCTGTCGAAAGAAACAAATGATGAACATCCTCGGGTGGGCTGTTGGTGAACGTGGATGATGGACTTTGGCGATGAAGTCCCGAACAACGAAACTTGGGTGACACGCGTTCCATGATCCACCTTGGATGAGATGATTTGCCGCGATGAGTTTTCTTAGCTCATCCATGCGCCAAAGAGACCTAAAGAGACTCCTTAGGTGATCTGTGTCAGCTGAAGAGACTCGAGACTTGAGCCACTTGGCAACAGGTCCTTAATATAGATTCCCTAAAGTTGTGGAATACAGTCGGCCCTCTCCTTACGAAAACCTCTGAATACGAAAAATCCAGGTTATGAAAAACATTTTCCTAAATTTTCGCCCTCTGTATACGAAACAACCTCTTCTTACCAAACGCCAAACGCGCCATTCAAAAATTCAAACAATGTGCGAGTTGCTCTCTCACTGGCTGTCTCCCAACATCCCGCCCCGCTGGCCTCCCATTGGCCAGGAGGGAGCTGAACTGTACCCATACTTCCTGTTTGTCACACGCATGAAGGAGAGTTGAACAGGACTGTTGGCTTGTGAGTTTTTTGAGATTGATCATTGCAGCGTTTTATTTCGTTATCCATCATGGACCCCAAGAAAGTGATTCTCGGTGACACCAAAAAGAAGAAGTGGGCTCCGTTATCAATCAACGTGAAGCAGGAGATAATAAAAAAAAACGAAAGTGGGAGGCGGTTGAACGAAATCACAAAGGAGTATGGCCGAAACCCCTCTACAATCGGGACAATATTGAAGCAGAATGAGACCTTAAAAGCGGAGATACAGTGACGGAGGCGATTATTTCGAAATGATATTGAAGCAGAAGGAGGCATTAAAAGCGGAGATACAGTGATGGAGGCGATTATTTCGGAAAAAGCAACCGGCATATTTAAGGGCCTCGTGAAGGAGGGTGGGGGTGGGGGTTCTTCAGACCAGCAACCCCCGGACTTTAAAGTAGTGTATGGGAGGTTCGAGAGATTTAAAAAAGGTAAATAATTTTCTTTTACTTTTAACACATATTTCATACAAAATTGGTGTACTTTTATAATTTTTAAAGGGATTATGGGGTAGTCTTGGGAGCCTTGGAATGAATCACGCATTTTACATGTAAAATGCACCTCTACTTACGAAAACTCCAGGTTACGAAAAAGGCTCTAGAACGGATTAATTTCGTAAGTAGAGGTCCAACTGTATTCCACTGTGGAAAATTCCACATCACATGACCCGCCACCAGGGTGCATGCCTGGTCTATGCTGGGTAGGTCTATGCTGGAAGTTTCCCTAATGGCAAGTTCCAGACCTAATTAGACCGTGCAGGCAAAAAAAACAACAGTGACCCAAAACACAGCTGAGTAATACCATGTGTTTCTCTTTACAGCACACTAACTCAACATTTATACATCCATTATTTTTTTATTTACATTTATACAAATATTTACATGCCCATAACACTACTGGTACCCACTTATACTGTGAGAGGTTGAACAGGATTCCATCTACAGAGCTCTCGATCATGAGCCCAGCAACCGAACCACTACACCACCAGGCCGATAATAATATGCTGGCAGCAATTTCAAATAAAAAAACACCAAAAGGCTTATATGTAAAAAAAAAAAATATATACAATTTGCCAACCGAGCAGGAGTTGACCATGTTCTGAGTTAAGCCTTCCAGGATAGGGTTCTCGCCCTGCCCGGAAATCTCAGTCTATTTCACATGAGAATGATGCCAGTGCACAGTCTACACATCATTGCTTACTCCGGCAGCAAATATAAGTAATTAGTTGACATGCCTGGCTGCTCCCTTTTAAAAATTGGCCAGAGCAGTTGATTAGGAAAGCAGAAAAAGATGAGGCTCGTTTGTTTGGCTTTACTTTCTGGTTTCTGATGGTGCGGTGAGCTCGAAGCCGGTTTCTTTATCTTATTATGTGCTGGACAGTTACTGCATAGTAGTTTAACTTTAGATTTTGGAGCCGCAGTGTGTTATCTGACCCACTGCTTCGGTTGCATGCACCCTGACATATTCAATATAGTTTCTCTCCAGTGTGCCCGATTGTGTTTTGTATCTGTTTGCTGCTTTCTTTTATTTATTTGAGCTGTGCATTTGTCATTGTGCATTTTGAGCGTTTTTATTTATTTTTTAATCCTTATTATTTTATTTGTGTTCATGGCTGAAAGCCTTGTCGTTGTCACTGTTGTTTATGTTGATTAAGGTGTGACATGATCTGCCCTGGGTTTGCGCTCTAACACCCTGAAAAGCTTGAGCTTTAAAAGTTTTGCTTTACTGATTCTGTGTGCGTTACATTTGTTTGTTTATCTGACATCTTGTTTCTTTTTATTGTACCAGTGTGTTGTTCTGGTGTCATTTTTAAAGCTGATTCCTTTAAGCTTGATTTTGTGCTTAGGCTTCTGTCGCTCATTACATGTGCAACCTTTTACAGGTTTGAGATTCTTTTTGTATCCCTGGGTACCATAATATGAATAGTCTTCTCCTTCTGTGCATCACTGTACTGACTGTATTTTTCAGCTATAAATACTGTAGTTGTGTTATTTAACAATTATGTACCAAATGCAAGTGGGATATTACACAACATTATTATTTTTTTTTTTTTGCAAAATCCCTCGAGCCTAAGGTGCATCAGCGTAAATAGTAACTTACCACCTATGCCAAAAATGCTGTAGATTTAAAAGCACAGAATTTTTTATGATTTTATATATAAATTGAGTGTGTGTGTGTGTGTGTGTGTGTGTGTGTGTGTTTCATCATGACAGTGGCAGATGAGCTCCCAGCACAGGCAGGTGCCGAGCACTCTGCTAGGAGCTGCGTAACAGTTTCTCTTTAAAGACTTTACACTGTTGTTGTGCTACTGTGTGGAAACATAATGAAAGGCAAATTAAAAAACAATATATAAAAATTTATATTTACATATTTTAACCACAACACAAAGGCACCTCGTGGGCAGTGGTGGTCTAGTGGTATAAGGCGCCAGATCGCTGATCCAAAGGTTGGAGGTTCGAGTCCCACTCTCCACAAGGTTGTCACTGTCCCCCCAGTGCAGCTAACTTGGTTATCAAAGGCTGGCCATGTCTCTCACTGTCTATGGTGCGATGCATGTAAAAGAACCATTGCTGACTTTCGACAAGAGTAGGCTGAAAATCCGTCAGCGTGTTTCCGCTCTGCGATGGCCTGGCGAGCTGTCCAGGGTGTACTCTGCCCTCGCCCTGAGTTGGCTGGGATGGGCACCAGCCTCCCCGCGACCCTAATTAGGATGAAGCGGTTACAGAAAATAAACTGAAACTCAGTGTAGCTAATGGTGTCTAGACTGACCTGTTCCATACTTATTTATTTAACCCTTTACTGGGCAATGCAGTTGGGCTGGTGGCATAGTGATTAGGGTGCCGGGCTCATGATCGAGAGGTTGTGTGTTCAAATCCCAGTTAGCCCCTCACTGTGCTAAGACCCCTGGGCAATGTCTTAACCACCAGTGTGCCTCTGTTCACCCAGCAGTATAAATGGGTACCAGTAAAAATATACTGGGAAAGGTAACCTGTGATGGACTAGCGTCCCATCCAGAAGGAGTGAAACTTCTAATCCCGTCACCTTATGGAAACCGGGAATAAGCACCGGCCTGATGAGCCACTATGGCTTGGGTGTAAAAAGCCCAAAGGACTTTTTTTTTTTACTGGCAATGCGACCAAAAGTAGCTGATCTAGTGATCGACCACAACGTCTGAAAGCAGCTGTAGCAACACTGCTCTAAATGGAACAAAATTCCAAAACCCTTGCCTGCACAGAGCTAGAAAATGGGGGGAAATGTACCCAAGAAAGGATTAAATACAAAAGTAAACAGTTTAGATTTAAATATTTTAAACATGGTACTAAAACAAGTGAGGTGAGTTCTTTGGGCTGCATAAAAGCTCCATATCATCTCATGATTCCGACTTTTTTTTTACTCTTTAGCATATCGGAGCCAATCCCAGCTGACTGTGGGTGAAGGTGGAGTACATCCCGCACTGCTAGGCTAATAGCTGTTTTGCCAACAGCATCTGTTCTAAAATAAAAGTATCATAACAAAATGAACTGTGCTCCATAAAAGGTGTTTTAGCAAATACTACCAGAAATACAGGAAAACAAACAAAAATAAGATTTTTCAAGTATAAGTCTATTAATTATACTGTGACACTGAGACAGGTCAGATTAGCTCTATGCATTCAGCTCGCTAAAAAAGCCTGGCAGCATCTGTTCTAAATAAAAAGAAACAGAACCCACTAAACATGTTTAGAGCATTAAAATGGAAAAATAAACCTAAAACAAGATGGTTTTAGGTTTATTTTTCCATTTTAAAGCGTTATAAAGTATATGAATGAAGCGATTATAAGCGGCTGTCATTTTGATCAACACATTATCCATTTGGAATAATGATTCATGATCCTGAGACAGTGGACCAGATAGTTTGCCCCATTGTTCTTTACAGGATACCAAGGGTGTGATCAGCAGATGTACAGTACAAGTAAATAAATCTGTACAACTGTAATGATTAAATTAATCTTTTTTTGCAGCGTTATCTTAAGATACCGATAAGATAAGATACAGCTTTATGAATCTCACAATGGAGAAATCTTGTAGTCCTTTCTTCTCGGTCTAATCGGATTTCAATAACTTGTTCTTTTTCTCAGTATTTTGTAAAAATACACTATTCTGTGGATTTTTTAAGTTGTATGATACTTTAAAAATGCATTCACTGAGTTGAGTACCCGGGTGTTACCACATTTAACAATTTTTCAGGTCTGCAGCATCACCACTCTTTGAATAATTTTTTTTTTTCAAAAACTGCATAAACTCAATAAATATTACATTATCGTGCATTAGGCATAATTTTTTGTGCACTAAATCCGTAAATGGATTCGAGGAAGAAATCAATATGCTGTTACTCACGCCTCTGTCTTGTTGGATTGGCGTCTACAGGGTACAGTATTGCTGAGACAGGTGCCAGTGATCGGGTCTACAGCCTCCACTATCACAAATGGCCTCTCTTCAAGGGTGGCCACTGTAAGATGGCGGTTATCAGACACTGGCTCCAGGTATGTTCCGTACCGAGGCCAGACAGGATAGCGCATCTGCAGTATGCCAGACTCGTAGTTTCCCACCTGGAGAACAAAAGGGAACGACTGATCCATTTAAAAGGCAGTAACTCAAATAGCATTATTGCAAAACTGTATTAGAACTCTTGCACATTTCTATGCCATCAGGTGATAATATAGTTTCATGACTTCAAATGTTTTTAATACATAACTGGGGTTGAGGAAACCTACGGGAACTCTTAATGTGAACAAAAAAAAATCTACATTTATAATGTAGACAATATATTAAATATATAAATAATTAAATACACACACACACACACACAAAAAAAAAAAAAAAAAAAAAATTATATATATATATATATATATATATATATATACACACACACACACACACACACACACACACACACACACACACACACACACACACACACACACACAGGGATCCCTCACTACATTGCACATTGCCCATCAATTAATGCGGCTTCAGTGCATCGCTGTTTTTTTTTAAAAATAAATAAATATTCATCGAATGAAAAAATAAATTAAGGAAGAATAAGCGAAAAAGTTAAGGGAAATGCCAGAAAAAGAAGGCCAATCACAGACACACACACAGACACACACACACACACACACACACACACACACACACACACACGCATACGCACACACACGCACACCAACACAAAACAAAAAGCAGCCCAAAATCTCCCATCAAAACCATCCGGAGATACGAACAGGGCTGAGGTCAAAAGTGAAAGTGAACATGAAATGAAATTGAAGAACAAATAGAATTAGAAATGGAATAAAATCTATAGAAAGATATATCATAAATATAAGTATGAAATATGATTAAACATTATCCTGAGGTTCACTTAATCCTAGGCTCCAGCAGAGGGACGTGGCTGACATTGAGGCCCAGGAAGAGAAGCAGAACGATACATTTCTGAACTCAAACCTTCAAAGAAGAAACAAATTGACTCCAGTATTATAATGAACTGGATAAGAGTGAAACTCTCTGTAAATCTGATCAGATCCGCTGTGCTGTGCTTGAGAGGAACCAGGAGTTTAAACACGAGACATAATGATATGTACAAATGATTAGAGAGAGAGAGAGAGAGACAGAGAGAGAGAGAGAGAGAGAGAGAGAGAGAGAGATTGTATACAGTACAAACTTGTATAGGTTACTTAAACAAAGTTTAAACATACGTTCCCTTCTAAAGAATTCTCTGTAACGCCTTACAAACAAATTCATCTAACCGGCCATCTGGAACCTAACTCGTTTGCAAGCTAGGAAGCGTCTGTACTTACATTGTTGCATCTGTGTGTGCGCATCTGTGCACATGTGTGCGCGTGTATGTATGTGTTCCTCTTCTTATGCAGTTCCATCTATGTGTGTGTATATTTATATTTTATTTACATTATATATATATATATATATATATATATATATATATATATATATATATACACATATACACACACACACACACACACAAACACACAAACATATACAGGGAGCCCTCACTTTCCGCGGTTAATTGGGACCAAGATCCCCATGCGACCATCGAAATCCGCGAAATAGGATCCCCCCCGACTGACGTATACGTACATGTATGTGTGTATACAACATCAATAAATACATCTTCAATGCTATAAATGCTTATAATAACAATTAAACATTAAAAAAATAACAAGATGTAAATAAAATATAAATACACACACAAACAAATGGTATTGCATGAGAAGAAGACGACACATATACATATAAAGAATTGGGAAATGGTGGCTCAGTGGTATGGTTTTGGATTCAAGCCCCATCATCAATGGATTCTCACTGCGTCCTTTTGAATAGACAGTGGAGTGAAGCAAGACTGAGTACTAGCGCCAACACTCTCTGGGATTTTCCCCCCTCACTTCTTCTGCAGTACGCCCTTCAATTCATGGATAAGGGCATTTTCCTCCATACTCACCACAACGGGAAGCTCTTGAGTCTCAATAAGGTTAGGAGAATGCTGAGCAGGGAAATTCTGCATTCGTAAGGCACACAAAAGATGATCTCCAAACACTAAGTGACAACTTTTTCAGTGCATGCCAGGACTTTGTCCACACTATCTCTGTCAAGAAAACCAAGGTCATGGCACAAGAGACTCCAATGGAATCCAGCATCCAGATCAATAACCATATGATAAAAAAATGTAGATGGCTTCAAGTAAGTTGGATCCACAGTGTTTAAACAACAAACTGAACGTGTGTATTGGCAAAGAAGCCTAAGCACGCTGCTGTATAGGAGTAAAACATGGACTGCTTATGCCTATCAGGAAGCTGGATTGAATATATGCCAACTCAGATACCTCCAAAAGATCCTTGGCATCAAATGAAAGAACAAGATCACCAACCAGGAAGTGCTTAGAAGGGCTGAAATTCCAAGCATTCATTGCCAACTTTTGGAATAAAGCCTTTGTTGGTTGGGATACGTTCACTGCACAGGCCCCAAACATCTCCCAAAGGACCTCCTCCTACAGCCAGTTCACTAAAAGCCACTCGAGCCATTGGGCACCATCTTCTGCACTTCAAAGGTATCTGCAAGCTTTACTTGAAAGTGGCCAACATCACTGTGGAAAGCTGGGAGACACTGGCAGGCGACTGCAAGCAGGAGAGCGTCAGGGTAAAAGAGGGCTGCAATTGAGTGGAGGAGGAGAGAGTGAGGCTGCTGGAGGAAAAGAGACAGAGAAGAAAGCTGACAGAAAATAGCCCATCCTTTATAATGGCAATGTATATCTGCTCAAATTGTAACGCAACCTGTAGATCAAGAATACTCTATTGTCATGAAAAGAAGTGACGCCAATGATCCATTGCCTACAAGGCAGATGGAGGCTAGTCTAACGGTACATCCTTGTGCTCTCTGCTCCGTATCATCATTACGTTATAAAGAGTGTGCTTAATATTGTTTAATTCTAAAATAACACACTTTCATAATCGCACTGAGACGAGACAGTCTTCATGTTGTGATAGACGTTATGGAGCATATCTGGACAATGGTTGGCTTATTATTTTGAGGCTAATTAAACCATCTTTTTCTATAATTGTGTTCATTATATTTTGCTGTGCTTGGTCAAGAACATAATAGAATACATTGATTTGGCTTAATATTTTCATTAATATTCAAAACACTAGCCAGGAAAAAACATGCAAGAAATGCCCAGAGGATAAACGTAATTAGGGACAAAATAATTATACTTCGTTCAAAAAACTGAAAACACATATTTGAGTGATTGTGGTATTTACATTTTGTCTCTAAATAATATGTTTTATGAAAAAGAAAAAAAAAATCCCAGCAGCTTTTTAATGGTTTATTCTAGTGTAGTGGCTTGTTAACACTTGTCTGCACAGAAAATATGTGCCATTGCAATTCCTGCTATCACCTTGATGTTCTTAGATTTTTTTTTATTTTAGGGCTAAAATTTTTTGCTTGTGAAGAAATGAATGTCCAGGAGCGTTTCACGGGCCCTCAGGTGAAACAGATCTGCGCATTAACAACCAGGGGCCGATTGTTCAAAACACGGTTATTTTAACCACCGGTTAACCCCTAACGGCTGGTTACATTTTTAACCCGCCGTTAGCTAACCGATCGTTAAATCTGCGTTGTTCAAAGCATGGTTAGTCACGTCGTTAGTTAACGTTGCCGTCAAAGTTAACAGTGTGGTTAACGTTACTGGTTCGCACTAATTCAACATGTTAAACATTTTCTTAAGCGTACAAAACGTATGCTTCGGGGGATGGGGGTAAGATGTCTCTGTACGCTTTTTAATATCATAAAAATGTCGATCAACAATAATACATGCGCTCGTGATTTTTTTTTTTTTTTCGTGCATGTACGTTTGAAACTCTGAATGCGGGATTCGCCAACCACCTGCGGTGTTGCATATCTGCAAAGTCTGCGATAAATACAGTACTACCCAACCCGGTATCAGCTGCTGAAACATCAGAAGGCAGCTCATCAAGGTCGTAGGCTGGGGGCGTGCACAGGGTGCACGTGCACCCCCCCCCACAGCAGGAGTTGAGTTCCGCTGGACAAGAAATTGTGTGTATTCACAATCTTATAAATAAACTTAATAACTGTTATTGAAGATAAAGTCGGAGATAAGTTCCGCATGACTAGAGTCAGGACGTAAACCGAAAGTGAATGTGTAACGGGCACTGCGCATGTGCACGCCCGAGCTGACCAATCAACAAACATAATATTATCAGTAAGCAATAATAGCTGAACACTGTCAATCAAACAAAGTGCGAGTGTGAGAATCCACCCCCGCTGATACGGCATCATGAATGCAGCGGTAGCCATGAACGCCGGCATCTTGCAAGTTAACCACACTGTTAAAAATTTAGCGGCGGTCCTTAGGTGTGTTCACTTTAACGTCAAGTTAACACTCGGTTAAAGTTAACCGAGTTTTGAACAACAAGATAACGGCAGCGTTAAATTTAACGGTCGGTTAACTCTACTTAACCAGTGGTTAAAAAATAACCGTGTTTTGAACGACCGGCCCCAGACCGCTATCAGTATTAAACTGCTAGGACAAAACTATTATAATTTCTGACACATTGGTTGTGTATAGTCTGTAGTAAAGTGCACACTGATGATGGTTTAATGCCGAAATGCGTCTGGTTTTATGGGACATGTGCAATTAAGTAAGTTTTTTTTTTTAATCTTAATTTAAGTGTGTTTTTTTTGTATCACTTTAACTGACATTTTATTCTCGCACCCAAAAACATTGAAGATTTGGAGCTGGCCGCCCCCTCTTTTTGGAATATGAGTACTATAGTCTGTAGTAAAGGTATGGTGAACACATACACACACAAACAGCTTTGAATGTATTTTTAAAAGACAAACCATAGTTGTAACAGTTTTCTGTTCATTCTAATCACAAACCAGGATGTCAGGTTAAACCCAGTTTGAACTCCTGGTACCATGTCCTTATCTGTCCGTCTCTCCCTAAGCGCTATTTATTATCCCACTTCCCGAGGTCAGTTTTCCATCTTGAAAAGAGATCTTTCCATAAGACAATGTGAACAGCAATAAACAGAACAAGTCATCGTCAGCAGTCAGCCAAAGAGTTTTTGAAAAGAGCTATCTGATGATTTACTTGCTTAATAAATGGCCTCTGCAGCACAACACAAGGGTGGAGTGAATTATCAGTCTGCAGCACAGCTTAAAGATGGATCTGTGTGAGCAATATCAAGGACTCGGCATATCTCAGGTGAATGAGAAAGAACATGAGTCAAGAGAATAGACTCAAGGGACACGATGGAAATCGAAACTAACAGTTTTTTTAAAAAAATAAATAAATAAATAGAAAATCCTGCTTATTACTTTTCATTCAGCAAAAAATATTTTAGAAAATTAAAGTAAGATGACTGGAATGAATGCTAGCCTCGTTTTTTTTTTCTTGTTTTTCAAAACTTGTGTGATTTTTGGTCGAAAGTAAATGAATAAGCATTGATTGCTCTATCATAAAATCTATTTCCTGCCTGATGACACCATAGAATGTGAGCTAAAAAAAAACATTGTGCACATGAAACTTTATAAGTGACAGGAAAGGAATCCTGGAAGTCAATTATACTTGGCAGGGTGACAAGTTTTTTTCAGAGTTGGAGTCTTCTATGGCCATTACAACAGATATTGCAAAATGTCTGAGTTGATAGACTTTCAAATGGAAAAGGAGGTTTTGCAACAGATCATACTGGGCCACTAGAGAATAGGGCCTGTGTAAGCTCACACTGGGCAAAGGCAGGGGACACCCAGAACAACTTCACCAGAGCAAACACAACTATTCACCATCACATGCACATCAAGGGGCAATTTGGAACCGCCACTTAGCCTAATGTGCATGTCCTTAGACAGTTGGAGGAAACTGGACTACCTCTAGAAAACATATGCAAACACGGGAAGAACATACAAACTACACGGAAACACCAAAGCCCAGGACTTGAACCAGGAACCTTCTTGCTGTGGGGCAGGCATTGTAATCACCACGTCACCCTGCCGCCCTACTGTAAACTGTTCCTATATGACAAACTTACTTCACACCCCAAAACTTTAGCGTAAAGCACAAGCTCAGCATTGTTTTCTGACGAAATACATCTCAAACTCATTCATTCATTTTCTGAACTGCTTAATCTTAATTAGGGTTGTGGGTAGGCTGGTGCCCATCTCAGCCAACTCTGAGCAAGGGTAGAGTATACCCTGGACAGTTCCTCAAGTGATTGCAAGGCAGAAACACGCTGATGGCTATGCAGCCTTGATGAAAGTCAGCAATGGTTCTTTTACATGAACTTCTCACTAGAGACAGTGACTGACATGGCCAGCCTTTGATAACCCAGTTACTGCACTGGGAGGACAGCAGTGACAACCACTGACAGTGGGGCTTGAACCCCCAACCTTAGGATCAGTACTCCAGCACCTTACCACCTGGCCACCACTGCCCACCTCAAACTTAAAACTATAAACATATACCTTATATACGTTTATGAGTTTATATTTACACCCAGCAAACACTTTATTAGGAATACAAATACACCTACATATTCATTCAAGGTTCTAATTAGCCAATAATATGGCAGCAGTGTGATACAGAATATGATCTATGAACAGCTTAAATTAATGTTCGTATAAACCATCAGAGAATGGCAAAGTTCAAGCCCGGAACAGCAGATTTTTGTGCTGTGCTGATACCTTTGCAGTCCGCCTCAGCAACATCCAGACTAGAGCAGAGGAGGCCAAGCTACAGGGAGAGCATCAGAGCAAACAAGCAAAAATGCTTATGACCTGGCAACAGAACAGAACAAGCAAAAAGAAAGAGAAACAAGAAGGAACGGTATGACACCACCAATACGTTGCGAGAACGTACAGTAAACCAGAATGACAGAGGGATCAATGGGAAATAAGCAACAGAAGAGAAGATGGATGGCGCTCTTTGAGATTTTTTAAATAGCCAAGTGCCACAGAACCCACCAGACATCAAACAGGCTGTCATGGACCCACCCACAAAATACAATGCACCAACTAGAGAAGAAATTAGGAAGGCTCTCAAGCAACTGAGAGATGGAAAGATAGCATAATCAGACAACATTCCCACAGAGTTGCTGAAGTGAGATGTAGAAACCACAGTGAAGATGCTGTACCCACTCTTCAGAATGGTCTGGGAATAGGAGTGCCAGCAGACTGGAAAAAGTGGTACCTTAATAAGAGCCCAAAGAAACTACAGGGGGGTCATATTGTTGTGAATGCCAGGTAAAGTGTTCAACAAAGTTAAATTGAGCAGAATAAAGGTCCTTACCAATGCTGAACTTCACAACCAACAAGTTGATTTTCATAAGTATCGCTGTACATCTTTGATGATCAGTTAATAAAGCAAAATACATCCTTGTACAAAAACTTTGTTGAATCCCTCCTTGGCAGGGACATGGAAGCTTCTCTGAGATTAACCAGCCAAACTGTCACCATCATCAGGAAGTTCTGAAAAGAGCTGATATACAAAGTTTTTCCTGAAGGACACATCTCAGAGGCATGCAAAGTGAGGACAAAAATCAGACAAGGATGCCTACTAGGGGTAAGAAAAAAGTATTTGTGTTCAAATAAAACTGAAAAAGGTGTTACAACGAGTGTTCTTTAATAAAGTAAAGTTGTTATGGGTATTAATTTAACAATTATTTTTAGAAATGGCAAGACTGTGGATGTCTAGTTTGGTGAAAAAAAATATACAATGATCCCTTGCCACTTCATGCTTCAGTTTCTGCGGCTTCAATGCATCGCGGGTTTTTCAAAAAATTCATCGAAAATTTTTAAAAATAAGGAAAATCCCGCAAAACAAGGCCTCTTCTTCTTCTTTTCCTTTCGGCTGTTCCCTTCAGGGGTCACCACAGCGAATCATCTGCCTCCATCTCACCCTATCCTCTGCATCTTCTACTCTTACTCCAACTACCGTCATGTCCTCCTTCACCACATCCATGAATCTTCTCTTTGGTCTTCCTCTAGGCCTTCTGCCTGGTAGTTCCAGCCTCAGCATCCTACTACCAATATACTCACTATCCCTCCTCTGTACATGTCCAAACCATCTCAATCTAGCCTCTCTGACCTTGTCTCCAAAACCTCTAACATGTGCTGTCCCTCTGATGTCCTCATTCCTGATTCTATCCATCCTCGTTACTCCCAAAGAGAACCTCAACAGTTTCATCTCTGCTACCTCCAGCTCTGCCTCCTGTCTTTCCCTCAGCGCCACTGTTTCTAAATCATACAACATCGCTGGCCTCAACACCGTCTTGTACACTTTTCCTTTCATTCTTGCCAATACCTTTCCTATCACACAAAATAAGGCCAACTATGCAAAAAGAAACCCCCAAAAAAACAAAAACAAAAAAACACCCCCCCCCTCAAAAAAACTGCTTACATTTTAATGTGAGGTGTGCATCTGAGTGTGTGCACGCACATCTGTGATTGTGTGCACACACATCTGTGTGTGTGTGTGCGCGCGCCACGTCTGTATGTGTGTGTATTTATATTTTCTTTCCGTCTTATGCATTATTTTTGAAAGTTTAATTGCTACTATAAGCATTTATAGCATTGAATATGTATTTATTGATATTATATACACATATACGTCAGTCAGACGGGTCGATCCTACTTCGCGGAAATCAGTGGTCGCGGGGGGGGGGGGTCCTCGCTCCCCTTGAACCGCGGAAAGTGATGGATTCCTGTATTCCATGTTTAAATACTATGCAATTACTTAATTTCATTAAATTATCAGTATTTATGTTTGTAATTTATCATTTTAATTATTCACAAAAATTTGTCACTTATATAATTTGTAGTAAAAGACTTAAACAGAGGTCTCACATAGCTCTCATCATTTCTCATTTTTTCTGCGTGTGTGAAGCATCATACCAGGTAGGCTGATGATTTGTGAAATTTCTGGATTTTTTTAACCCAGTTGGTCATGTTTCCCTCATTAAATGAAAGTTTAGATGAATATACAATAGGAACAGGAGCAGGACACGCTGAACATACATGTCTACCACACAGGGACCTGATGGTTGCCATCATCATTTGAGCATGCTCTTTGTTTTTCTTCTTTTGTAAACCAAATTATTTTTTAAATATTTGCATGAAATAAATATTTGTAAAAACACACAATACCAGATTTGAATTCAGCACCACCCCAATGTATATTCTTGCTCTTTTTCTTTCTACTGGTGATTGACTTGATCAAGAAGCCCTCTATAGCACAGAAATAGCCCAGGATCCAGTGAACACTGGGTACAATTGGGTAACATGAATTTTAATGACAATACGAAGAGTAAGATCCTGAAGGTCAACATATTCAACACAAATCACACTGGACAATAATGCAATGGAGAAGGTGGAACCCTTTACCCGGGCAGAGTCATCGACAAGCAGTTAGGCACAAAGGCTGTCAAAGCACGAATTGGCAAAACATGAACAGCTACAAACATGAAAAGCTTCAAACAACTACAGAACATCCTGAGCTCCAAGAAAATGTCAGTCAACAGCAACGTCAGGCACTTCAACACATCAAGGCCACTCTATATGGAGCAGAGCCATGGAGAATTACACTCACCACAACCAAGCAAGTATAGATCAACAGTTGTCTAGGCAAGATCCTGTGTATTTGCTGGGCAGTCATTATCCGCAATGATGAACTTTGGAAGAAGAAAAAATATTGGGACTGCATAAGAAACACTCTCTGGAAGGACAGGCCCCAACATGGAATCAAGGGAAGCACAACAAGCACAACAAGACTATGGGGATGATGTGGAGCCAATCGGGGAGAACAACTCAAGGTAGAGATACCTGGAGTTACCTTGTCAGTGGCCGATGCTGCAGGAGGAGTACAGGGATCCCTCGCAACTTCGATTCAATTAATTTAATTAATGCAGCTTCAGTGCATCGCGGTTTTTAAAAAATAAATAAATAAATACTCATCGAATTAAAAAAAGGAAATTAAGGAAGAATAGGGGGAAAGTTCTGGAAAATGTCACAAAAACAAGGCCAATTATGCAAAAAAAAAAAAAAAAAAAGCCTAAACAAACACAAAACAAACAAAAAAAACCAACCCAAAATCTTACATCAAAACTGGACTACATTTTTGCATCTGTGTGTGCACGCATCTGCACGCGTGCGTGTATCTGAGCACCATATATATGTATGTCGTCTTCTTCTCATGCAATACCATCCATATGTGTGTGGACAGACACTCCCCAGCTTACGAACGAGTTAGATTCCAGACAGCCGTTCTTTGATGAATTTGTTTGCAAGTCGTTAAAGGGCATTCTTTAGAGGGGAACTTATGTTTAAACCTTGTATAAGTGATCTATATGAGCTTGTACTGTATATGATCTCTCTCTCTCTCTCTCTCTCTCTCTCTCCCCCCATAATCATCTGTACATTCTCAATATGTCCCTTGTTTAAACTCCTGGTTCCTCTCAAGCACAGCACAGCAGATCTGATCAGATTTACAGTTTCACTCTTATCCAGTTCATTATAATACTGCAGTCAATTTGTTTCTTCTTTGAAACTTTTGACACGATTTCAGAAATGTATCGGACCAGCGATGCCCCTCTGCCTGAGCCTAGTATTAAGTGTACCTCAGGATAATGTTTAATCATATTTCATACTTATATTTATGATATATCTTACTATAGATTTTATTCCATTTCTATTTCTACTTGTTCTTCAATTTCATTTCACTTTTATTTTCACTTTCAACCTCGGTCTCTGGCTCTCAGAGGATTAGATTTTAAAATGTGTATTTTTTTTTTTGGCTCTCAGTCTAAAAGGTTCCGGACCCCTGAGGTAAGTGATTAATTAAATAAGTCTGGCTATGGTTACGAAAATGCTGTAGAGCTAAGGGTCAGATGCTAAAGATTAAACAAAGAACAACAGGGATTGATATATCAACAATGACTGGTGCATCATCCACACTTAATGTTATTCTGCTTGTTCAGTGACATATTTCTTATTGTTTCATTCTTCCGCAGTACCTGCAGAACTGTTGAAATTTTAAATGTAACGGCACCTGGTAATCAAGCTTGGGGTGGACCAGTGTAAAATTGCTAAATTTGACCACATGACTATTAATTAGACTTCACAGTTAAGAACCAGTCAAGAATTTTGCAATTTATTAACTTATTTTCCTTTCAGCTATTCCCTTTTTCTCAGGGGTTGCCACAGTGAATCTGTGATTCACATGTTTGATTTGGCATAGGTTTTTCCGTTGGATGCCCTTCCTGTCACAACCCTTAGCAAGGGGCAGAAACACGCTGATGGCTTTGCAGCTACTCTTGTCGAAAGTCAGCTCTGGTTCTTTTACATGAACCTCTCACCATAGACAGTGAGAGACATGGCCGGCCTTTGATAACCCAGTTAGCTGCACTGAGGGGGACAGTGACAACCTTTTGGAGAGTGGGACTCGAACCCTCAACCTTAGGATCAGCAATCCAGCACCTTTTACCACCAGGCCACCACTGCAACTTTGCAATTTATTTTATATATATATATATATATATATATATATATATATATATATATATATATATATATATATATATATATATATATATATATATATATATATATATATATATATATATATATATATATATATATATATATATTATCCCAAGGTTGGGGGTTCAAGCCCCATTCTCAATGGGTTGTCACTGTCCCTCCCAGTGCATCTAACTGGTTATCATAGGCTAGCCTTGTGGTGGGAGGTTCATATAAAAGAACCATTGCTGACTTTCATAAAGAGAAGCTGCATAACTGTCAGCATGTTTCTGCCCCGTGATGGCCTGGCCAGCTGTCCAGGGTGTACTCTGCCCTTGCCCAGAATTGGCTGAGATGGGTGCCAGTCACCTCGCGACCCTGATTAGAATTAAGTGGTTCAGAAAAAGAATGAATAAATGGATGTATAATGTTATTTTCATAATTACCATATTTTTCAGACCATAAGGTGCATTTAAAAGCCTTCAATCCTCCAAAAAATTGACGGTGCGCTTTACAATCCATTAAGCGTTATGTATGGATGAAGCCACAAGACTCCATCTCATTGATACCGTCAAAACTCAAGTGAAGCAAACTTATTCAGAGCTTACTATCATTCCGGTGGATTAACCAAAGAACTCCAACCAAGATATCAGTGTCAACAGGTCGTAAGTTAGAGAGATCCAGGCTTTATGTCCAAATACCAGCATTACTGCTATCATAGTCAGGTAATGCTGAGTACCTGTTTTTTTCACCTAATAGTCTCTATCCTCAGGACGCTCATCTGGCTTAATGAGAGTCTCACGTTCATCATCGGGATAAAGCACTGCTACAGATCTCCTGAGACCTCAGATTAACTTACTTGAATTTAAAGTTTTGCTGATACAGCTTTCTTAAAAGTAATGACCTCCATTCTGTAAAACACAATACTCAAGTTGCGAATGGGAGCCGCAATGTTTGTTATTATGATGACGTCTCTTTATGGCAGTGCTTCTCCTTGGCGCGGTATGAGAGCGAGGGGGGGGGGGGGGGGGGGCATGGTGTGATGCCGGGGAGAGCGCGCATTACCCTGGGGAACATGCTTTTCTGGAATTGTGCATGAGAATTAAGTGTAATTGCACCTCCACTCCACTAGTTGGCAGTGGTGCTCTCATTGTCATGCTATGGCGTAGCGGTTTTTCGCACGTGCAAACAACCCCTCAAGAAACAACATGGAACCTTGTTCTAACAGGAACGAAGAGAAAGATGGAGAGAGATGGAGATATGAAGTAAATAAGTTGAATGAGTTTTAATAAAGATGCATTTTTTTTAAGGTGCAGACACATTAGTGCACTTTAAATCATTTCTATTACTGATTAAAAAACAATGCTAATGAAGTTTTTCTTTATTGTAGGTTGAACTATACAATCATAGCAGGTAACAACACGTGTAGCAGCAGCGAGGACAAAGACGAGATGCTGGATACACTGCCCAAACTTTCTGAAGTGCGCAGTGAAGTGTGAGGGCTCTTGACTTAGTGCTACACTACGTCGATTATTCCAAAAACAGAGCAGTGTCTGCTCATTATGCAAATCTCAGAAATTTGCGAGAAACAATAATAAGAAAGCAATTCCCGAGTGGCAAACAGTTGAAGTTAGACACTTTCTTCAGAAAAAAACAAACTGCCTGCTCAGCTGATGCACCAGGGATACCAACCAGCCCACCTTCACCAAGTGAACCAACACCGTCTACGTCAGGCTTACAGTCTTCAACTCCTCAACAAGCTTTACGTGTACATCAATGGAGCTGCAAAGCTCCAGTGACTCAGAATAGTAAAATTCTGAATCTCCCACTATACGATCACGGCATCATATCAAGCAACACCTGCTTATCTATTGGTAAGCCTGAATGATATTTAACACATTTCTATTTTCGACATACTGTACTGTCTACATTACTATCTTATGGCAGGGGTCGGGAACCTATGGCTCGCGAGCCAGATGTGGCTCTTTTGATGACTGTATCTGGAACTCAGATAAATCAGGTGGCCTTTCTTAACTGAATAACGAATACATAATTTTACTGTCATTTAAATATAAATCCATCAAATAAAACAAAGCCATCAAATAAAACAAAAACAGATTAATAAATCTTGCGCATTTAAATCTATTCATCTATTTTCAATACCACGTCACTGTGGCGCGAAGCGGAGAGCCAATCCTTTCTGTATGCGGGCGAGTCCGATACCTTGAAACTCTAATTTTATTGGACTCACACGCTGCAATGTTTATGTGACAGGAAGCGCATCCAAAGTTTTGGCAATCAGCTGGTCTGAGGGTTGAAGTTTTTCCATGTCTGTCCATTTGTGTTTGCTTGCCAACTGTGCTTGGCTTCGTGGAAATGAGCTGATAAAAACGAGGGAAACTTACCTATTTACTCAAAACCAACACATGCAGTCTGTGGCTGTTGTTATAATCCAATAAAATTAGACTTTCAAGGTATCGGACCCGCCCGCATACTGGAGTACAGAAAGGATTGGCTCTCTGCTGCCCGCCACAGTGACGTGGCATTGAAAATAGATGTATAGATTTAAATGCGCAAGATTTATTCATCTGTTTTTGTTTTACTTTATGGCTTTTTTTTGTATTCTTATTTTATGTCGCGCAACTGTTAAACTCAGACATTGAAGATGAAGAATTTGATGGATTTGTGGAAGACGATTGAACTGAAAAGTGAGTTTATTGTTTTATATTGTTACAACTGAACTATGTTGAGAGTTATTGTGAAGTGCATTATTTTATTTTTTGTGTTGTAACCGAACAATGTTGAGCGTTATTGTGAGAGTTATAATCAAGTTTGAATTATCTGACTTTTGTTTCACTTAATGCCGCTTATTATTCGGTGCGCTTTATGTATGGGCGGAGACAGTTCAATCAGTGTTCATTGATATTGTGCGTTAATAATCCGGTGCACTTTATGACCTGGAAAATATGGAAATTAATTCGTCATGCAATTGTTTTATTTATATGTTTCTACATTGTTTATATACTATTTACAGAAATTTATTCAATAAATATTGCATTTAATTGTGAGTCTCACCTTATCCCATTGTCTGTCTCGGTCGAGTGTTATTAGGATCATGGAAGGGTTCACAAGGTATCCATCACTGTTGAATGAGAAGTCTGTGTGATCCCATGTCACATTCAACATGTGCCTGTGAAAACAAGTAATGGTCTTGACATTTTGAACAACAATTTGAAGGCATGATGTTTGATTAAAGTTATGCCAAACTAAAAGTAACTTTTCATGCTGCCACTAATTCACTAATATAATTAGGCAATAATATAAACATATGAGCTGCTCTGATTCCAGGACAGCATTTCTGGGCACTTCTTAAAATAAAAAAATAAAAACGTTTGTTCAAGGTTCATGAACAAACATGGAAAAATTATTTAATGTTAATTTACTAAACAAACCTACAGCAACAACTCCAATAATTCACACATATATGTTTAAATAATTAAAGCATAGTGCAAAATAAATTTTACAATAATTTGTATCAGGGCAGTGGTGGCCCTGGATTAGGTGCTGGATTACTGATCCCAAACTTGGGGGTTCAAAGTTGTCACTGCTGTCCCCACAGTGCAGCTAACTAGGCTATCAATGGCCAGTCATGTCTGTCACAGTCCGTGGTGCGAGGTTCATGTAAAAAAAAAAAAAAAAAAAAAAAAAAAAAAAAAAAAAAAAAAAATTCTGATTTACGTCAAGAGGGGCTGCATAGCCGCCAGTGTGTTTCTGACTCGCAATAAATAGTCTGGCGAACCGTCCAGGGTGTACTCCGTCCTTGCATAAAGTTGACTGAGATAGGTGCCAACCTCCCTGCGACTCTAATTCGGATTACTGTAAGTGGTTCAGAAAAAGAATGAATGAATGAAGTGTTAAAGCATGAAAAGGGTAAATACAGTAAGCTCTTGACTATTTGCGGTTTTGCACTCACGCCCACACATGTTCACGGATTGCTGAGCAACTGTCACTTGGTTCAAATTCAGCCAATGGCTGTTCTCCTTCCTGCTGATTAGTTGAGATGATGTATACGCTCCTTTTTTCTCATTCACGCACAAGTTATCAAGGTGCATTTTTTTCGTGTGTGTTTAATTACCAGTTAAGCTCTATGATGCCAGTCAAACACCAGCTAAGTGCCAGAAAAAGGTAATGACATTGGATGTCTCTTCTGAAGAAATAAGACTTTCTCATGAAGAAACGACAGTTTCTTCTGAAGTGCCTGAAGAGGAATAATCATCTTAACTGTTGTAAAGCACTGTAGTATTAAAGTCTTTTTCAATAATTATTCCAGTACAGTACCGAAGTTAATGTTTAGAATGTTTGTGTTTTAAATACTGTACTGATGATGAGGAGAAACATAAACATTCAGCACTGGAACCAGGAGCCAGAGAGAACACAAGGAAGCAGGGACATGATGAGAGACAATCTTCTGGCACAGAGGTGAGCATGTGGTTTGTGTTTATAGGAAGTAGATGAGAGGAGTGAATTTAAGTTAAGCTACTGCAATCAGCCCGAGCAGCTCAGCCATGCCCCTCAGCCGGAGCAGAGAGAAAACAGAGTTAGAGGCATAGCCGTCAAAATCAAAGTCCCCCAAAAACACAGACCATAACAAAAAGAACATAAAAGAACGTGAAGTGTAATAAATTGGATACACAAAACAAAAAGGATAAACGTGCTACAGCACAGTACATAAAATCACACACACAAACATTCTAAACATTAACTTGGATACTGTACTGAAATAATAATTGAAAAAAGATTTTAATACTGCTTTACAACAGTTCAGATGGTTATTCTTCTTCAGGCACTTCAGAGGAAACTGTCGTTCCTTCAGGAGAAAGTCTTATTTCTTCAGAAGAGACATCCAACATCATTACCTTTTTCTGGCGTTTAACCGGCGTTTGAGTGGCATCATAGAGCTTAACTGGTAATTAAAACACACTAAAAAATGCACAACTGGTGCACGAATGAAAAAAGGGGCATATACATCATCTCAACCAATCAGCAGGGGGGAGAACAGCTGAATTTATATCACGTGACAGTTACTCCGCAACCCGCGAACATGTGGGGGCGTGAGTGCAAAATCGCAAATAGTCAAGGGCCTACTGTATTTTCCCCCTCTAGGAAGGAAAAAAACGTGTCACCACCCCGTGAGCGACTATAAATAGTATTATTTATCTATTAATTTATAAAATTGTTATTAGAACAGACACTCCCCGACTTGCGTTCATCCATTTTTACGATTTTACGGGGTTTATCTTTCAAAAAAAAGTCAAATTTTAAGTTTAGATGTACCTACATAGTACGTTGATGTAATGATGCAATGACGCTGCATTCATTGTTTACAAACTACAGACTGAGTGTGTGTGTGTGTGTGTATGTATAATGTTATATAGCATGTTACCGTTATGTTAAGACGTTGTCTCCGTGATCTTTGTGTTTACACTGTTTTGCGGACTTTTGTAACCCTCAGCAAATATGGTTGGTCAGAAGCATAAGCCTACTTAGCATGGGTGCAAGTCTCATACACAGAGATGAATTAACTATCTGCTCGGATCAGCACAATCTACCATGCATACTCAGTTGAGCAAAGAGAGTTGTAATATGAATGAAAACCTGAATGCACAAATTACAGAACAATTACAGATATTTATTATCTTTTAGCAGAATCCTAAGAATGTATACTTATTTTTAAATTAATATTCATTAGGATTTGTACTTGTTCTTTGTATGCATCTCTTGAATAAAGTTTACTTACTTACTTACACAAAAGAAAGAACTCTCGGCTTTGCTGGGATTCACATTGTTCAATGGCACCCTTGTGAACTTGAAAGACCGGAAGTCTGTATAACCCACAGCAAGTACACTACTTTCGCAAGTACACTACTTTCGGTATTGAGCACTTATTTAAATTAATGTTGAAATTATTTGAGATATTTGATATTATTTTACAATGTTATGTTAATAGTAATTGATTTAGGGGTGTTTTATGAGATACGGTAATGGTATTTATGGATGTATAGTACAGTATGAGCGTCATACATCACACGTTATACGTCACTGTAACAACTTACGTTCACTTTCAACTTGCGTTCGGTCGTCCGGAACCAAATAAAAACGTAAGTCGGGGAGCGTCTGTACACCTCTCCATAATATTGTATCTTTATTAACATTAAAACAAAAAAGAAAGAAATATAATTCAACTTACAATAAAGAAAAACTTCATTAACATTGTTTTTAATCTGTAATAGAAAAGATTTAAAGTGCACCAATGTGCCTGGAATAATAAAAAAAATAATATTCTTATTTAAATTCATTCAACTTATTTATGTATTAATACCTCCGGTTCTCTCCACCTTTCTCTTCATTCCTATTAGAAGTTTTTCCGTGTTGTTTCTCGAGTGGTTGTTGACTGCCATTTGCTCGTGTGAAAAACTGCTACACCATAGCGCGTCAATGACAGCGCCACTGCCAACTAGTGGAGTGGAGGTGCCATTACACTTAATTCTCCGACACTATTCCAGAAAAGCATGTTCTGCAGCGCCATCCGTGCTCCCCCAGCATCACACCACGCCCCACTATTTGAGAAGCACTTCTATATATATTTCACATCCATGTGCTTGATGCAAACTGCCAAGGGGCATTTCATTTGCAACTGCCTCAGTGACCTTTTACAATGCTGTTTACACTCAACAAATATCTGAACTGTGCAGACACTAATTAATGGAACTTCATTACCACAGTTGTTTCTTACTATTCCTAACTTAATGAGAAGACGACAGGTCAGTAAATAATGAACTCTTCCAATCTCACCTACTGAGTAATTCGACCATTTTGTAGCTGATATCCTAAGCTTTAAAATGACACCAAATTTTCAAACATTTTTAGAGTAACTAACCAAAACTGGCCAGGATCTTTCAGCCTTTTAAGCTTTGGAGAAATTTGCTTTTTCCGACTTAAGATACAATAAAATAATTTTATTGTCAACTGTTGCATGAAAAATGAAAATCATTTTATCAGAAATAATAAAATGAAAATGCACATTCAGTCATTAATTTCTGAATCGCTTAATCTAAATTAGAGTCGCAGGGATGCTGGCACCCATCTCAGCCGACTCTGGGCGAGGGCAGAGTACACCCTGGACGGCTCGCCAGGTCATCGCGGGGTAGAAACACACTGACGGCTATGCAGCTCCTCTTTACTAAAGTCAGCAAATGGTTCTTTTACATGAACTCTCACAACAGAGAGTGAGAGACATGGCCGGCCTTTGATAACCCAGTTAGCTGCACTAGAAAGAAAATGTGCAAAGCACAACTATTGAACTATAAAACTTGTATTGTTCTTGTTGCCAGTGCATGCAGGGTCTTGTTACTTTTCTGAGTATTTTCCTACATATTTCTGTTATATCAGCCTCAATCTTCTTTTTAGTGTCAAAGTATTTTGAAAAGTTTAAATCCCAGCAAATCTTGGTTCATGTATTTGCTCTTCCTTCGATCTCCCTAAACATTTTCCTGTGCCTGCGTAAACTTAAAGTTATATTCATCTCATTATTCACATACTGTATCATTAGGGTTGACATTCCTAAACCGGAGCACCACGAGGAGGCCACTGGGCAGCCTCCAACCCAGAGCACCCAATGGAGGCTGGCAAGGCAGCCTCCAACCCAAAGCACCCAGTGGAGGCTAGCAAGGCAGTCTCCAACCCAGAGCTCCCACTAGAGGCTGACAAGGTGACCTCCAGCCCTGAGCTCATGTTAAAAACTGATGAGTCAGTCTGTGTTCCAGTGCATTCTCTTGAGAATGACAAGGCAGCATTGCATTCCAGAGCAGTTACCGGAGGTCGATGGGGCAGCATACAATTCAGCCCGACAGGGCAGCCTTCTGATCTCATGCAGAGGACAAAAAAAGGCATCCAACCCAGAGCACGTGCCAGAGGCTGCTCAGGTGGCCCCAACCCAGAATTCATGCCAGAAGTCAATGGGGAAGCCACCAGCCCAGAGCTCATGCCAGAGGCTGATGGGTCAGTCTGCATTCCAGTGCATTCTCAGGAGACCTACAGGACTGGGCCTCTGTCTGAGCTCTCTTAGGAATGTGAATAAATTTTTGAATTTTTGTGCAACTGCAAGTATAAAGATGGTGTTGACACTATCTGCAATTATGAACCTGTGCGGGAGGATGAACTTATGGGAGATAATTAACCCACAAGTGATTTTTAACTAGTATTTTTTGAAGTTGAATACATGCATGTACTTAAATCTATATATGAAACCCACTTTCTCTGTCATCTACCCAGGTGATCTGTCATGTATACCCCTTAGTTTGTGCACTTTATGGCAGAAGAAGCCACTTCTGGGTCTATGGAGAACTACAACATGCCTACAGTGTGCCCCACATGCACAGATGAGTGTCCCACAGGTACAGCCAATTTGCACAACCTTCAGGAGGAATCTATAAAATGTGCCCAAAGTAAGACAAAAATCATGACAAATCATGGCTATTGTGTTATTCTATTCTATTATCCATGCAGCATGGTATGGGTGGGAATAGGATGAGATATTAAACAATAATAGAAATACAAACAGGTTTGCATAGCCGTCAGCGTGTTTCTGCCCCTTGCTAAAGGGTTGTGTCAGGAAGGGCATCCGACGTAAAAACCTATGTCAAATCAAAGATGCGAATCAGATGATTCGCTGTTGCGACCCCTAACAAATGGAAAAGCCGAAAAGAAAATAAGAAACAGGTTTTCGGCTCAAGCATTAAAGATGCAGGCTACACTCTGAGCACTGAGTTGGGAAAGCAAGCAGTATCCTTCTTTGCCTCTTCAACCTGGACACTTTAAAAAGACCTGTAACTCTCATTTGATGTCACTCACGGATTTGAAAAGATGCATAACCGCGTCTGTGTTTTCGTCACCAGTCACCTGATCTTGTTCTAAAACAGGTCTCCCTTACAATTGAGACATTGTGCTTCTCAAACTCTCCTTACGATGTCAAACTTCTCTGGAAAAGTTTGCCTTGAAATGAATTAAGAATGTCCAACACCTAGTTTCTTCTCCTTCATTAGCCATTGTGGGAGTAAAAATTCAAACTTAAATGTATCTTGTGCAGATCACTACAGATTATTGAACTAGATTTGCCCTGACCAACCAATCAGAGGATGGAAAAATGCTCATGTTATTGTAAACCGGCCAGCTGGCCCTGTGAGGCGAATCTTAAATCAGATTGGTTAAAGAAACAGCCCTATTGTCCAAATAGTTTAATAAGCTAAAATCTGATTGGACAAAAAACTAACATCCACATACACCTACTGGAAGGAGTGCAGCCAGCAGACGCTACATACAGTTTAATGGAACTAATACAACAATTTAGGTTGTAAATGTAGGTCAGTGTTTCTGATAATGTTTCGGGCAGAGAAAGCTTTGCTGGCTGTGATGGCCCACCACTGGTTCACTCACCAGATTCACAAATAAAAGTTTTTCTTCTCAGTTTTGTTGTCGTGCTGTCTGATTTTATTTTGTATTATTGGTATATTTAAGTTTTTACTTTTTTTCATGGCCACTATTGCAACAATTTCTATTAACTTTTTCCCCCCTTAATCATCATATCGTGACCTTTTGACTCACCTGAAGAGTGTGTCATTGTTTTCTGGATGCAGTGGACTGGACTGACAGTCAGCATGTCCATCAGGAAGAAAGCCTCTGTGCTTGCGGAAGCTCTCCACTGCTTTCACTATAATGGCTACACCATCCCGCACCCTGTTTCTGAGACTCATCTTCCAGCGATCTGTGATAATGCTGATTAAGCCAACAGGGAAGCTGTCAGGTGGTGGCAGGTTGGGATTGCCCACTGCCAGGCTGGGGATGATCCAAATATAGCCAGGTCCAACTAGGCCCACTTCTCTCGCCATGCTGAAGAGATACTGAGCCTCTTCAAACGAACAGTAGACCAGCAGAACCTGGGCATCAACCTGTTGTAGCATACGCCGTGCACGTAGGTCATTCATGCTATCAGATGACATGTCAAATGTCAATACATTTTGGAGCTCCCACAGAAAGTACGAGGTGTCTGTGAAGGAGCGGATGTAGTCCACAAAGACCTCGTAACCTGGGTACTGGCTAGTTACCACTGCAAAACTGTCCCAGTTGTACTCCTCCATCACTTTGAACATTCCATTTATCTGCTGCTCAATCGATGCACCCAGCTGCAGGAAGTTGGAGCCGTCATCCTGAAAAACAGATTTAAATATCATGAATAAACAGCACATAATACCATCAGGTTAACCATTCAGATCCAATACTGTGTGTTCAGTACGCTGTGTCCCTCAAATAATCAGGACATGAAAATGACAGTAATTGTATGTACTGCATCACAACACAGACTCGCATGGTTAGTATCAAGGTCATGATTGATTTTAGCCTCACAAACAGACAGATTACTGTCTTCCATTACTATCTTGGTCCGCTCACATGCTTGCTATATCCTGTTATATCCTACATCCTTTTTTGCCTCTTACAATAATATAAAATAATCTAGAATTAATGCTATCATGATTAGAGTAGCTGAGTGTTTAGCACATTCGCCCACAGCAAGAAAGTCCTGAATTTGAGTCCAATTCTTGGCAAGTTGGCATGTTCTCCATATGCTTGCGTGGGTTTCCTCTGGATACTCTGGTTTCCTCCCACAGTCCACAGGTATGCACATCAGGCTCACTGATATTTTCAAATCGCCCCTAGTTGTGAGTGAGCTTGTGAATGGTTGTGTAGGTGTTGGCCCTGTGATGAACTGGCGTGCTGTTCAAAGTGTCTCCAGCTCTCCCCACAATTTGGCAAAGATAGGCTCCAGCCTCCCCATGATGAATTAATGATTGTATTAAGCAGTTCACCAAATAATAAAAATACTATCTTATACAAAGTTTAAGTTGTTTAAATGCTGCTTATATAAGGCCAAATGTAAATATTTAACTCAGATTTATTTTTTCTTCAGTTCCACATGATACATGGTGATTTTACTTCACTGGAAACAACTGCATATTGTCACTGTTGTCAATGTTGTCACTATTCTTCAAAGCATGACACATAATGCTGTTTTTTCTGTCATGGTCTGGTGTCCTTCAAAGGAAATGTTTGGAGCATTGTGAAAGTAGGCTAAGCCTGCTCATGTAACTGGAAATGAAAGATGTTCTGGTTTATTCCACCCGGTATGCAATGACCCCTTTCAATGCTCTAAAAATCACAAAGCTTTTCTCACTAAATGATCTTTGGCCTAAATATCAAACATTATGAGGGCATATTATATGACTGAATTAAAGTAGCCACTGCTATATATATATATATATATATATATATATATATATATATATATATATATATATATATATATATATAGAGAGAGAGAGAGAGAGAGAGAGAGAGAGAGAGAAAGAGAGAGAGGTGTGTGTGTGTGTGTGTGTGTGTGTGTGTGTGTGTATTCCTCCCACAGTCCAGCACAGTAGGTTAATTAGCTGTTCTAAATCACCCC
Source organism: Plotosus lineatus (assembly GCA_024760905.1). Lineage (NCBI taxonomy): Eukaryota > Metazoa > Chordata > Actinopteri > Siluriformes > Plotosidae > Plotosus > Plotosus lineatus. The sequence continues at coordinate 17,560,099 of CM045738.1, forward strand.
TAGGTGTGAGTGTGAATGGTTGTGTGAGTGTTGGCCCTGTGATGGCCTGGCAACCTGTCCAGGGTGTACCAGACCTCACCCGGAGTCGGCTGAGAAGGGCACCAGCCTCCCCACAACCCTAATTAGGATTAAGCAGTTCAGAAAATGAATGAATGGGGGGGGAAGCCTCTCTCTCTCTCACTCTCTCTCTATATATATATATATTTATATATATATATATATATATATATATATATATATGTGTGTGTGTGTGTGTGTGTGTGTGTGTGTGTGTGTGTGTGTGTGTATGTATTGAAGTATTATTGCATTTTTCCAGATGTATTTGTTTATTGGAAGCAACAGTGTGAAAGAGAGAGACAGAGAGAGAGAGAGAGAGAGAGAGAGAGAGAGAGAGAGAGAGAGAGAGAGAGATTTCCTTTCGGCTTTGTCCCATTTTCAGGAGTCACCACATCGAATGATTCGCATGTTTGATTTGGTATAGGTTTTCACATCGGATGCCCTTCCTGACACACCCCTTTAGCAAGGGACAGAAACACACTGACGTATTATTACTTAAACGCATTGACAATGTTTATCTTTAAAACTGTGATCTGCCTTTACTTTTTGCAGTATTACAAAGTGATATATATTTTCCAGTTTTGTTGAATTTTAATAACTGTTTAAAGGAGTAGGTTAACAAAACAGTGGGCAGCTTTGCTGCCTTAATATTCGAGGGTCTCTCTTTTCCTTTAATTACCGTTTGTGTTGAATTACATTTTTGCACATACAAAACTATTTAAAACTTTTGGAAAATTTTACATTTCTCATGGAAACACAAACTTATATGTATCAAATGGGTTTCAAAGTTAATATGAAATATAGTCAAAACATTGTTTACTTGACATGATATTGTTGTCCTTCAAAACTGGCTTTCATCAAATAATTGCATCAAATCAAATCAAATATTTGCAGCTAGTACAAACTCTTACATTCTAGTTATTAATTTATCAATGATGAAGAAATTCCACCCCATGCTTCCTGAAGCACCTCCCACAAAGTCGACTGGCTTGATGAGTACTTCTACTGTCCCATACGGTCAAGCTGCTTCTACAACAGCTCAATCGGTTTGAGATCCGATGACTGAGCCAACCAGTCCATTATCGACTTCTTTAAATGGAGCTGTGTCTTTGGTCATCATCGTCGTGTTGTATTAAACTGAGTCCAATTATGGGTGGTCCACAGGGTATGGCATGGCGTGTTACCATTCCTTGTTCAAAATACCTTTCACCCTGTACAAAGCTCATATTTTGCCACCACTAAAGGACCTTGAGACAACATTTCCACCATTATGCATGACAGACAGAATCAAGCTATCCACGGAATCATTTCATTTGTTCTATGCCTTACAAATGTTCTTTCCTGTCATCCAAATATCCTTCTCTGTCTTATGTCTGTGTTCTTTTGCCCATATTAATCTTTTCTTTTCATTGACCAGTCTCACATATGACCTTTTCTTCGTAACTCTGCTTACAGGCTGTCAGCCAGGAGTCACGTCTTCAGTGTTAAATTTGAGTTTGATGGTAAGGACCTGCATTTGTTTCTCAAACTAGAGACTCTGATGGAAGTTTATTTTTGTTCAGTTGTTTACTGTGGTATTAGGTAAAACTGTGTACACATTTTGTTTTGTGACCGATCTGATGTTGCCTTATCCCAGTGTGCGCCTGAACACCAAAACCTTTGGAATTAAATAAAGAGAGAGAATTGTTCACCATGAAGCCGTGCACTCATTCAGTGTGTTCTCATCAGGACTGATATGTAATGTCTGAGTGGGAGTGGGGGTTGCAAACTGAGCAAATTGAAATGTTTTTTGAAATGCAATGAATGAACTATTCAGTGTACACAAAGTGAAAAAATCTCCCATTGGCAAGTTCTCTCATGGAACTGCCTTCATTTCTCAGAACACCGATTTATGAATTTTTCAGAAAAAAAATCTTTCCAGAGCACTCAGCAGACAATGCAGGCAAAGCGTCCACAATGAGCTGCACAAGTAGGCACTTTAGCACCTTGTTAGAGATCTACAGTGATCCCTCGCGACTTCATGCTTCAGTTTCTGCGGCTTCAGTGCATTGTGGGTTTTTCAAAAATATTAGTCGAAAAATAAAAAATAAGGAAATTAAGGAAAAATAGGGGAAAGTTAAGGGAAAATGCTGCAAAACAAGGCCAATTATGCAAAAAAAAAAAAAAAAAAAAAACCCCAAAAAAAAACAATACAACAAAACTACTTACATTTTTATGTGAGGTGTATGTGTGCGCACACACATCTGTATGTGTGTATTTATATTTTATTTACATCTTATGCATTATTTTTGGATGTTTAATTGTTACTATAAGAATTTATAGTGTTTAATGTGTATTTATTGATATTATATACACATATACATGTAGGTATACATCAGTGTGTCGATCCTACTTCTTGAAAATCTGCGGTCATGGGGAGTCTCAGTCTCCATTAATCGCAGAAAGTGGGAGATCCCTGTACAGTGGTACCTCACCTTACAAAAAACCCAACAACGAAAAATCCAAGTTACAAAACACATTTACCTAAAATTTCCGTCTCTGGATACGAAAAGAATTCACATTACGAAACATGCCATCTCAAAAATTCAAACAATGCGTGAGTTGCTCTCCCATTGGCTATCTCCCAACACCCCGCCCTGCTGGGCTCCCATTGGCGAGAAGGGAGCTGCATCTCCATAATACCCATGATGCTTTTCGTGTGCCTTCGGCCCATTGTTTGTCATGGAGATGCAGCTCCCTCCCATTGGCTATTATGGCACTGTATCTCCATAATACCCATGATGTTTTTCGTGTGTTTTCGACCCATTGTTCTTCACGGAGTTCTAACACGCGTAAAGGACAGAGTTACTGTTGTTTCATGAGTTTTTCGAGTGTGCTCATTGCAACTTTATTTTTTGGCTCAGGCTTTTAACCTTGCAGAAATGTTTGTAAGATTATAAATCTGCTAAAAAGGCATGGTCAACACACACACACACACACACACACACACACACACACACACACACACACACACATGCGAATCAGGCCTTTTACATATAAAATGCTACTCAACTTATGAAAAAATCAGGTTACGAAACCACTTCTGGAATGGATTAATTTTGTAAGGTGAAGTATGACTGTATTTAAAAGCAGTGGGATGGCGGAGGGATTCCTCATCCATACAGTGCAGGCTAATGAGAGAACCTCCATCCAAGAACATCACAAGGAAGCTAACAATGCAGTTTCCATTTCTGAGCCGCCTGAGGAGACCAACAAGGGGGACCAAATTCAGAGCTCATCCTTAGAGATTTCAATTTGCCTATCTTGAGGACCCTCATGTACCTTGTCCCCGATGACAGGATATGTCCGATGACCTATATACCACCACACCAGATTAGACCTTTGCTCATTATAGCATAAACCTTGTCCTTCGGGAACTACCTTGACACTTTGATAGATTGGAGCTGATTGGTGGGGACATAGAGAGAATGATGTACAGGAGTTCATGGAAACCTGCACTGATTGTGATGTTTCCATTGTAGTGATCTCGAGCCAAGCTGACAGGGTGGCCACCTTACCAGTATTTCAACTGAGGTTGATGCAGTGGCTCTCCAGTGTGAGTCTGACAGGGTGGCCTGCCATTTGAAATTCACACCAGAGGCAGACAGGGCAGCCTAACCCACAGAGCTCACACCAGAGGCTGACATGGCAGCCCACCCTGACTTAATACTTTTGGAAGCCTTAGGGCATCAAGCTCTGGGAAGAGAGTGTGTTTACAACTGAAAGTGGATTTTCCAACAGATGACTGGTTGTTGTCGTGGATTGGATTACCATGGTTACTTAGATTAGTGAGTAAAAGTGATAATGCATTTACAGCTTCTGTTATACATTGTCACAGTTGAATTTTAGCAGGTTATATTCTATGGCTCACACAAGTTAAAATCATTACTTTTCCTCTTGGTCTCTCTAACAATAAAACCCCTTAAATTTTTATTAAAAATAAACCTCTTAAATTTCAGAACTCAATTTTTTTTTTTTAAACATTGATGCCGTTCTTCTTCTGAATGTCCTGCCACAGACAGTGGGAGACGTGGGCGGCATTTCACAGTCCAGTTAGCTGCATTGGGGGATAGCAATGACGACCCAGTGATAGCGGGGCTTCAATCCCCAACCTTGGGATCAGTAATCCAACACCTTACCACTAGGCCACCACCCAATCTCATCTTCTTCTTTTACTTTCGGCTGCTCCCTTCAGGGGTCGCCACAGCAAATCATCCGCCTCCACCTCACCCTGTCCTCCGCATCTTCTTTTCTGACTCCAACGACCTTCATGTCTTCCTTCACCACATCCATTCCTCTTCTCTCTCTGCCTACGGACACGCCTCCCACCTCTCCTTCTTCGACGTCTTCGACCAACAGTAGTCTAATTTCCATCAGCACCCTGTTGATTGACAGCACTGATGGCGGTCGTTGTTAGCCCAGGCCTCGACCGATCCGGTATGGGGGTAATACTTCTGATTTGCATCATAAATGTTTGGCATTGGTTTTACGTTGGATGCCCTTCCTGACACAACCCTCTGCATTTCTCCGGGCTTGGGACCGGCATGAGGGGAGAGACACTGGTTAGTGCCCCCCCACCTCATGGCTGCATTGCCACCACCC
>CM045738.1:17569796-17614796 GCA_024760905.1 Plotosus lineatus
CCATGTTTCATTGTCTTCACAGTCTACTGTGACTTGAATTCAGTGTTTGAGGTTCGTCTGACAAACTGTCTCTGGCTACTAGACCCAAAAAGAACAATCTTACTTTCATTAGTCCACAAAATGTTGTGCCGTTTCTCTGTTGCTCTTTATGCCAGTCAATGTGTTCTTTGGAAAATTATAACTTCTTCAGCATGTGTTTTTTGGGACTTTGCGGAGCTTCTTGCAGATAACCCGGCTTCACATAGGTGTGTTCTAGTTGTAACTTTAGACCTTCTTTGATCTTCCTGGAGCTGATTGGAGGATGAGTTCTTCCCATTTTGTCTCTTCTTCCATCTATCTGAATGGTAGTTTTTCATTTTCTTCCATATCTTTCAGGTTTTGGTTGCCATTTTAAAGCATTTTAACTGAGCACCCTCTCATTTTACGCACTTCTTTATGTTTCCCTCTCTTGTGTTCTTCTGAACAATGTCTGGAACGACCAACTTTCCTGAGAATTTCAGGGAGAAATGCTTATAACCAGCATATACTACATTTGCTGCCTTCCTTCCTTAAATAAGGACAATAACTAGCACCTGTTTTTCAAAGAATAAATAACTTCACTAATTGAACTCCACACTGCTGTTATTTTGAACACGCCCCTTTCAATTAGTGATTAAATTACACAGAATCAGCAGCATGCAGGTTATGACTGTTGGTACTGTTGGATTCTATTACTCTACTACACCTGTCAGTAAATTATTTGCCATGTACTCAGGTCATGTAATCAGAATGTAATAGGACACACTCATAAATCTGGCCACACTCTCGATTTAATACTAACTTTTGGATTAAATATTGGAAATATAGTCACAGTTCTACAGTCAGAAACTATTTCAGATCATTGTCTTATCTCGCTTACACTGCCTCTTAGTACGTACTAATATATACACCTTGTCACCTTTTCGAAGTAAGCATCAGTTTCACATCAATTACTGCACAGAGTTTCATTAATAATCTTCCAGAATTATCGAATATAATCGGATCACCAATAAACCCTGCAGAACTCGATCAAGCCACCGAGTGCTTTGAGTCAAATTTACACCATACACTAGATAATGTAGCTCCTCTTAAAAGAAAACCAATCATCATCCTCATTTTCTGTAACATCTTAATCCTAATTAGGGTCGCGGGGAGGCTGGCGCCCATCCCAGCCGACCCCGGGCGAGGGCAGAGTACACCCTGGACAGCTCACCAGGCCATCGCAGGGCAGAAACACGCTGACGGCTTTGCAGCTACTCTTGTCGAAAGTTAGCAATGGTTCTTTTACATGCCTCACACCATAGACAGTGAGAGACATGGCCGGCTTTTGATAACCCAGTTAGCTGCACTGGGGGGACAGTGACATGTGGTGAGTGGGGCTTGAACCTCCAACCTTAGGATCAGTGGTCTATAAGATCCCTGGTATAATGATGAAACATGCACAATATAAAAGAACAAACGCAAACTACAACGAAAATGGCGTCAAACTAAATTACTAGTTTTCCAACTAGAATGGAAGGAGAGTCTCCTTAATTACAGAAAAGCTCTTAGTGCTGCTAGAGCACAATATTTCTCAAACGCAATAGAAAATAACAAAAATAATCTGAAATACGTATTTAATATTGTTGCAGAATTAACCAAGGAATCAGACCATGAATAAAACGTGTACAGTTCACCATCCATTTATAGCAGTGACGACTTTATTGACTTTTTTAATATTAAAATTGAAAATATCAGGTAAACAATGTATTCCCTAAATGTAAAGACTGGTGTGTCAATAACTCTTTCTATCTAGTGCCTGAGTTGTAGGACAACCATTGCCATGAAGGATAACGCCCTGGTTATCATCTTCATGGAGGTTTACTTGGCAGGATTAGTGCAGTGGTTTGCCATTGCCTTCTGCATGATGCAAACCTATGGGCAATTTAGAACGGCCAATTAACCTACTGTGCATGTCTTAGGATTGCAGGAGGAAACCGGAGCACCTGGAGGAAACCCACGCAAGCACAGGGAGAACATGCAAACTCCACACAGAAATGACCAGGCCGGGAATCGAAGCCAGGCCTTCTTGCTGTGAGGTGGACGCGCTAACCACTACGCCACCGTACCGCCGTCAATAACCAAAACAGTCAATAATATAATGTCAGTAGATCCACAACTTGAGTGTTTTAGCTTCATTCAAAAGACAGAACTAGTCTCATTAATTTACGCTTCAGTCAACCTGTATATGTGTTAAAAGTAAAATAAAATTATTTATTAAACCATTTAAACATTTTATTAACATAATAAACCATTTTATTAACATATGTATTAATTAAACCATTATTAAACATTTTTTATTAACACACACACACACACACACACACACACACACACACACACACACACACACACCTCTCTCTCTCTCTCTCTCTCTATCTCGCTGTCTCGCCGCTGCAGGCCACACCCACAAGGCGTGGAATTCAAAGCACATTCCCTGCTTGACAAACGCAACTTTAATTTGATTCCTTGAGGGATTGGAATTCCAGATGAGCTCAAATGCACCCACATTTATTAAACATTTACTGAATTAAAACAAAAAAAAATAAACAAAAAACTTGAGTGAAGCTGTATTCTGTCTCTATCTGGGAGGCCAGCAGGGCAGGATGTTGAGAGACAGCCAATGAGAGAGCAACTCGTGCATTGTGTTAAATTTTGATTGGCGCATTTGAATTTTGAATTTCTTTTTGTAAAAGGTTTTTTTTTTCGTATCTCAGGGACGGAAACTCAAGAAAACATTTTCGTAACCCGGTGATTTCCTACACAGGGGTCTTCGTAAGTTGGGGGCCGAAGGTATTGACAAAATAATAAATATAATGTGCATGCATGATGCATAAAAAATTGTTCATGCTTTTCTTACCTCAATATGACATTATTGTACTATGTTACTGTCTGAATGTTCTAATAAGAGCATAAACAAGCTAAAGTTAGTCCAGAACGCAGTAGCAAGTCCTTACTAAAACCAGAAGACACGAGCATATCACCCCGATCTTATTTACACTGCATTGGCTCCCAGTTGAATTTAGAATCGAGTATAAAATACTACTTTTAACCTATAAAGCACTTAAATGGTCTTGAGCCACATTATGTTAGTGATCTTCTTGTCGTTTATGATCCAACAAGCCCCCCCTTAGATCAAAAGGTGCAGTATGTTTAGTGACACCTCGAATAATGAAGACTACTGCAGGGGGCAGAGCTTCTCTTACAAAGACTCAGAGTTATGGAATAATCTTTCAGCTAATGTTCAGGACTCAGACTTGATATTTGTTTTAATACGAGGCTGAAAACGTACTTGTTTAGTTAAGCATTTTGTTAACAGCCTTTACTTAGGTCAGGGGTCGGCATCCTGCGGCTCTTTCACCTCTCTGATGCAGGTCCGTGGCTTTTAAAAACAATGAATGTGTACTTTACAGTGGCCAATGGGTGCAAACGTGCTTATACAAAAAAACCACTGCATAACAAAAAACAACTCCAAAAAAAAAAAAAAATGCTGCTGATTTCTTTACAACAGAAGTACTCCAGGCTCTCACGGGTTAAAATAGTTTCACCTGAATGATGGGAGAATCTGCTTAAGGAAGAGTCCTGAAATGGTCGGACACCCACAAATACCCAGTGGGTAACCTCGCAAAAATGATCTTTTTGGGTTGAACATTACATAGATGAAAATTAACAGTCACGGGTGCGGGCGGATATTTACTTGGAACAGGCGAGGTGATTTTTTTTTTTGTGTTTTGTGTGTGTTCTTGTAGATATGGCTATCATTATATTAATCAGCTACATTAAGTCTCAGTATTTTTCCAAAGAGGAGATTTATGGATGTGGTGAAGGAGGACATGGAGGTAGTTGGCGGAAGAGAAGAAGATGCAGAGGATAGGTTGAGATGGAAGCAGATGATTTGCTGTGGCAACCCCTGAAGGATATAGCTGAAAGGAAAAGAAGATTAAGTCTCAGTGTTTTTGATCTGCTGTGTTGATGGAGGGCGCGAGCCACCAAACCCTTGCACTCATGGTAAGGAGTGTTCTTGCCAATCCAGCAGCAGCGCAGCGAGTGAGAGAGATTTTTCTGCTGCCGGGGTTTGTAATCCAGGAACGGAAATCACAGCTGAAGTAAGAGACTGTGGATGAGATCTGGCTTATGCACAGCAATCTTCGAATTAAATAACTCTCCTCCCAGTGACAAAATAAAAGACGACGGTCTGGTTGAGTCTCCAATCTGAGAATGGGTCGGTCAGTGCAGTATTAAGCATTTTAAAAGAATGTTAAGCAGGCTCCTTCTTAAAATAAGTCTTTGTATACTTTTCTGTGTTATTGTCATTTTTGTAAATTAAAACGATGACAAAACAACATTAATATAACAAATAAAGAAAAAGAAGATTGTATGAAGGGAGTGATGGTGAGGTAGGCTACCCAACTCGTTAACACATCTGGCTGCACCCCATCCCTCCCTTTGTGGAATAGATATTCTTTTTTTAATAAAAATACAAGAAGGACTCGAACACATTCATTCATTTTCTGAACCGTTTAATTCTAATTAGGGTCACGGGGCGGCTGGGTGAGGGCAGAGTACACCCTGGACCACTTGCCAGGCCATCGCAGGGCAGGAAGACACTGACGGCTATGCAGCTCCTCTTGTTGAAAGTCAGCAATGGTTCTTTTACATGAACCTCACACTATGGATAGTGAGAGACATGGCCGGCCTTTGATAACCCAGTTAGCAGCACGGGGACATACACACACACACACCACCTGTTGACAGTGGGGCTTGAACCCCCAACATTGGGATCAGTGATCCAGCACCATACCAGCAGGCCACCACTGCCTCAGGACTCAAATAAACATTGAAATTTTTCATTGAAAGTAACTTTTTATTCAACCGCTTTCTTTTTTAATCTAAATATTTTTGTTATAATTTAATTGTCTCTGCAGTCGTTCAAATCAATGCAACACATTGTTTTTATACTAACATAAAGGAAAAATGGGAAAAAACATTATAGCAGTGTTATTTGTTTTAAAAATCAAAAAAGGATTTGTGGCTCCCAGTGATTTCTTATCTGTGGAAAACGGGTCCAAATGGCTTTTTGAATGGCAGAGATTGCCGACTCCTGACTTGGGTAAAGGAGCAGATCTGGGGGTTTCAGGCATAGAGAGTTTTGGTAAACTGTGATGTTGGGATGCTGTTTCTCCCCCACTCTATATGATCACCCAGATCCATTTGACAGTGGAGTGGCTGACTACCCAGCGGCATAGGTTGCCCTTATATCTGTCTTCCTTCTGGTGCTCTCTTTTTTATTTATACTGCCATAGCCAGTCATGCTGGAGTCTCTACGTGCATTCAGCCATATTAAAATATTCTATTTCCATTACACTATTGAGAGTACAGTAGGCCCTTGACCATTTGCAGCTTTACACTCGCGCCCCCGCATACTAACGGATTGCTGACAAACCCGGAAGTAACTGGCACGTGATTCAAATTTAGCCAATGGCTGAGAGCTTTTGTTTCTTCCTCCTGCTGATTGGTTGAGATGATGTAGTCGCCTCTTTTTCTCATTCATTTTTGCTTATTCACTGCATAATTATGCCCTACTGCAGCATAATGTTTTCCTTCCCGTATCATATCAAGAAGGAAAACGTTATGCTGTAGTAGAGCGCCAATATGCAGTGAATGAACGAATATATATATATATATATATATATATATATATATATATATATATATATATATATATATATATATATATATATATACACACACACACACACACACACACACACACACACACACACACACACACACACACACACAGTGGTACCTCACCTTACGATAGTCCCAGCAAACAGGAAATGAAAAATCCAGGTTACGAAAAAATTTTCCAAAATTTTTTGTCTCTGTATACGAAACAAGTTCTCCTTACGAAATGCACCAAACGCACCATTCAAACATTCAAAAGCACCATTCAAACATTATAACGTGCCATTCAAACATTCAAACAATGCACGAGCTGCTCTCCCATTGACTATTTTCCAACATCCTGCCCCACTGGCCTCCCATTGGCTAGGAGGGATGACGCAGCTCCCTCCAATTGGCTATCTCCCAACATCCCGCCCCGCTGGCCTCCCACTGGCTAGGGGGGATGACGCAGCTCCCTCCCATTGGATATTATGGCGCTGCATCACCCATAATGCTTTTCATGTAAAGAATAGAGTTACTGTTGTTTCATGAGTTTTTGAGTGTGCTCATTGCTTTATTTTTTGACTCAGGTTTTTAACCTTAAATATTTGTAAGATTATAACTCTGCTCAGAAGACATGGTCGACACATGCGCACACACATACGCGCTTGTGATTTCCGGTGCGAGTGAAAAGAAGAAGCGGACTCGTGGCATGCGGTTAATTGATATCGCAAAGGAATATGGCCAAACCCATCTACCATCGGTACGATATTGAAGCAGAACGAGATCTTAAAAGGTATGCTTTTATAATTTTTAAAGGGTTTAGGGGGTAGTATTGGGGGCCTTGGAACGAATCACACGTTTTACATGTAAAATGCGGTTCAATTTACAAAAAATCCAGGTTACGAAAAAAGCTCTGGAACGGATTAATTTTGTAAGGTGAGGTACCACTGTGTGTGTGTGTGTGTGTATACACTATATATGCACTAACAGACTGTTAACATGACTTTTCAATGATGGTGATATGGACTCTTTCTCACTATTATTTAGGACGTGCAGTTGTATAACCACTACTTTTTGGACTGTAATGAATTTCTGATATATATGGTTTTGTATCCTTATAGTTTCACCCAAATGAGGATGGGTTTCCCTTTTGGGCCTGGTTCTCCTTTACGGTTTCTCCCTTGTATCTACTGAGGGAGTTCTTCCTTGCCACCGTCATGGCCGGCTTGCTCATTAGGGATGTGTAGGGGTAATAGGAAATGTTTTATTTTTTTATACTTTGTAAACCCCTACTTTCACTGTTTTACTATGTAAAGCTGCTTTGCGACAATGTCAACTGTAAAAAGTGCTTTCCAGATAAAACTGAACTGAATTGAATTGAATGTAGAAATATAATTTATACCAAAAACGCTGTTCAATCAGATTAGTGATGTCTAATATTATTTTAATAAACAACTGTATCCTGGCATAGTTGCCAGTCGTTGTATGAACATCCAAACTACCAAATTTATTGAAAATCAGATCAGTTGTTTTTGTATAATCTTGTTAACAGTCAAGATAATTAATTAATTCTTTAATAAAATCCTACGGATTCAGGGATTTTTTTCCTCAACATGACCCCAAGGATGGCTCAACTCCAAAATGTTATGAGTTCCTGCCAGGGACATACCCCGTCCCTCCACCATGTTTGGTGGAAATCAGTTTAGTAGCTTTTGCATAATCCTATTAACAGACAAACAAACAGATGCTGGTGAATACATAACGCCACCACCACCACCACCACCACCACCACCACACACCCACCACCACCACCACCATTATAATATTACAGTCTCTTTGTATTATTCTTTTGTTACACACTATGCAGGTGTGAATAAACTAAACATTAGACATTTTGACTACATAAGGCTATATAACAAAATTTGAGTTTTTCCATTAGAACTTTTTGAAAAAGAAATGCGGCATGCAGGGTTTGTTGCTTTGTTTTATTTTGTATTGTTTTGTTTTTCAGTAGAGAAATGAGATGTTGAGGCCCAAAAGCTTTTAAAGTAAAATGTAGGTAAAGTGACTGAAGTGATGCGATGCAGCCCATATGATCGAGCTCTTCCATGTAACTGCACCTTTAACATGTATTGAACTCTGAAAATCTGAACAAGTATCTATAGAACAGCAGACTTGTAATTCCAAAAATCTTTAGAAAATAGAACTAAACCAATCTCAAACTCACAGCATCTAACACATCATCGCGCTCTGTGCTGTTTTCATGTTGTCTGAGGCATTTTCCGAGGTTTTGAGCCTGCGTTTACAAAGGGGAAAAAAAAAAAATGTGGAGCCAATTTTGGGCGCTATTGAGAGCCCAGGAATTTTATCCAGCCTAATCTTCCTTCTCAGCTGATGCTAGACGCCAGGCAGAAAGGCATCACAAGGCAGAAACACATATTAAAAATAAAGTGCAGCAACACTACTGCTGCGCCACCTCTCGGTTTTGTTGGTAACTGACTGAGTGGTGTTTCGTTTAGTATATTCGCCTACAAAGCAAGCAGTGGTTTTCCTTTGTTGATATATTATCTTTAGAAAGACTTAATTTAGCAGCTATATATTTTAACAATGTCCAACAGCTGTGATAGATTCTTTTATATCTGAGGCAAGTTTACACTCAAGGCACGATGACATACCATTTTATTAACAAAACCCGTCTCAGATGAAACATCAGTGGGCAAAACAAACGACCTACGACCCTCATATTTGTTGTGTAAACAACATCAGGCCAACCTGAGAGCTCAGAGCTGCTCAGAAGTGAATGCCATTAGCAGTCCCAATGATAATGAGAGAACAGGATATTTCTTTCCTGAGCAGGGCAGTTGGCTTGTCTATTAATGATAAGAAATCTACTAAATGCTGCCTTCAGACAGACCAAAGGATGACTGATCCAGATGTTTCTGACTCAGAACATTTTTTACCTTTTTTCACCCCGTCTGATACACACATCTAAGACACAGCCAGAATGTATTAACTTGGAAAGGGAGTTAGATTTTTCTTTTTTCAAACACCATAGCACTACTTCATGTTTGCAGTGTGCAGTGTTATTGTGTTTGCAGCTACCAGATACAAAAAAGGTTATCGTTCAGAATCATCAAGAACATTTAACACACTGTAGATCATCAATCTCTGTTTCAGCACTGACACTAATGGAGTGTTTATGGCTTTAGGTTATGTGTATGACTGCATCCAACACCGCCTCACTCTCAACCCCCCCAATGTGGTGTTTTAATAGATTCCTCAAAGTCAAGCCTGAAAGCTGTTCTGTTACACAATGGCAGTGTCCACCCTTCAGTACACACTTTCTAAGTCGTGCACATGAGACATAGCGACGGTTCCATGAAATAGTTGTTGAGACATATAACATACAACAATTATGGAACATGTGCTGTAATCTAAATTTCTCAACACTACTACCAGGTATCCAGCTGTGATGTGCAAATTACACTTGTTTGTTTTGTCCATGGGAGTCGTGAAAAATTACTGGCAACTCCGTATGCATTTTGTTCCAGGGCAGAAAAGTGTGATGTATATACCACTTGTAAACCCATACAAAAAATATTTGCGTTTCTTTCCTGCTGATCTTTGTGCAGGCAATGACAGCATGATGAAGGGTTTTACCAGAATATGGCGACTTTATGGAAAAGTAGTACGACCAGCGTAATTGAGTTCTAATTAAATGATGCCAGTTGTAGAAATGTGTCATCATTATACAATAAAACCTAATACTATTTATTGTGATTTAATGCTAATGAGCACACTATATTTATTTTAATATGTCTTCAAATTCCTGTATGATGCAGCACATATGTTATCCATCCATCCATTAATCCATCCATTCACCCATGCACTGTCTATATCACATATCCAACATGGTGATATGGGAAGCTGAACCCAATGAATGGACTTAACCTCAGTTGAGAGGTGGAGTGCATCCAGTCACCAGTCCATCACGGGGCTAACACAGAGACAAACAACCATTCACACCCACATTCTCATCTAGGAGCAATTTTGAGTTCAGGGAAATCAGAAGAACGTCACACAAGCACAGGGCGAACATTCACCCTGAAAAGCCTCAATTAGCCACAAGGTTCAAACCTGAAGTGAAAACCACTGAGCCGCCATGCCGCCCTACAGCTTTTGATTTTTTTTTTTTTTTTTCATTTTTGTTTAGGCTTGACTTTGTCCATCATAATCTCACACTGTTTCAGGAAGCAAACTTTAAAAAAAGTGACAGTTGCTTGTAGAAATACAAGAATAGAAAAAAACACAGGGAGAAATGTCACTAATTTGACAATTGCTATAAATAACATTGTAAATAAATAACAAGCCTCCCACAGGAAGGTGAAAGAGCCAATAGTCAGTATAACAACAATCGTTCTCATGCAATATTGTTAAATTAAAAAGTAAGATACAGAATATATGCATTGTTCATACTGAGTCATCCTATATTGATTGTGTTTAATTGAGGTAGATATAAATATTCAGAGTTGTAATATAGTACAGTACATGTACTAAGATTTAGTATTTAAGTTTAGACAAGGACACCAACAAACATTATAAAGATAATGGAAGTGGATTTCATTCATTCACTGATTCATAATATATTTATCACCCACAAATATGATAAGTGATTCATTCATTCGTTTTATGAATCACGTAATCCTAATTAGGGTCACGGGGAGGCTCCTGCCCATCTCAGCCGACTCTGGGCAAGAGCAGAGTACACCCTGGACAGCTCGCTATTGCAGGGATATTATAAAGTAAATTATTTAAATTTTTGGACTTAGCTTAATTTATTTAGAGGTCAAAGTTATTCTTTGTCACAAATCAGGATGGATTTTATCATGTTTTTCTCTTCTTGCTTTGGCAGGTTGGGCAGCATGGTGGCACTCTGTGAGAAAGGGTATTTAATCAACCTGAACCTGAGACAGCTGTCATGGTGCCATGAGGCTCTGCCATGGCAGGCATTAATGAGGACTGTGCCACATAAGCTGTATCTTTGAACACCGACCTTGGTCGCCCAAACACTTACAAGCTCCGTCTATCTCTGCCAGTTCGATACACTGTA
Organism: Plotosus lineatus; assembly: GCA_024760905.1. NCBI lineage: Eukaryota > Metazoa > Chordata > Actinopteri > Siluriformes > Plotosidae > Plotosus > Plotosus lineatus. Next base: position 17,580,634 of record CM045738.1, read on the forward strand.
AACAGTGTGCTGTCAAAACAGCCAGACTACAGTCATATATCAAAGTTCTGCCAGATTAGTCATGTGATTCACTGTTTGAATAATTATATAATTATTATGACAGTCAGTTAAACTGTCAACAAACAATCTGTTGACTTTTCAGGCAGCGGTGCTGGTGGAAAACATCAAAAGTTGGGTGGCAAATCAGACAGTATCAGTTTTGCCCTCGTATCAACTTGGCAGATACAATAAATGATCCCATTCCAGTTATTTGAGACGATGCCACTGCATTTCCTAGGACTGTACGGACAGTATATGCACTGCACAGACAGCTGAATTGAGATGGTTCACTTCATTTTCCAAACCAATGTCACACCAAACTTAAACATTCAGGTCAACAGTGTCAACCCTAATCATGAATTCAAAACATCTGCACCAGCAGTAAAGACTTACAACAAAGCGAGAAAGAAGTGATGATCTAGTCGCAAAATCCATAATAATTAATAAATAATTATCCCTCAAAATAAAACAGCTTTCAACTTGATTTTCAACAGTAAATTGATTCATGTAATTTTTCGAAAAAAAAATTTACATTAAGATGGTCCAAGCTAATGATCTTTACTGCTTTAGTTAATATTCAAAAACCTTAATCCTTGAGACTGTGATGTTGTTTTGTCTTAGGAGACTTGAAATATTTATTAAAAGGGTCTTAGGTGTTGGTAGCCACAGTTAGTAAATTATGTTTCACAAGCGAGCCATCAGGACAAAGGATTTCACTGTCACATGACAAGTGCCTGTTTTTTTTTTTCTTTGCTTCAAAAAAGAAAAGTGAAAGTAAAGAAAAGTGAAAGAATGACAGGAATTAAGTGTTTTTTTTCATTAACATACTATAAATAATTAAGTAAATAAAACTATAAATAACTGTCATTAAAAATACACATTTATTTTTAATGTGTTGGTTAATTTGTGTGCTTATTAATTGATTAATTGAAATGTTTGTAATCAATAATTATTGGTATAGTTTTAAAATGATAATTGACCGTATCAGAATATGTTACTGATCCCGGAGGAAATTGTGTGCAAACAGTTGCTCAATACCAATTGAATAATAACTTAAAAAATTAAAAATAACAAATATCTATATAAACGAATGTAGAATGAATACTGCTGATATGATAAGAAGAATGTATGAATAGTAATTGGGTAACACGGTGATGTAGTGGTCGCACAGTCGAGGTCAAATGGGCATAAGAACCTATGGCATCTTGATCATGAGCTCAGCGCCCTCATCTCTACCTCACTCGCATCACGAAGGTGCTAGGGTCGATTTTCATGCGTTTCAGCATGAAGTTCCATGTAATCCCTGTACTTGCCTGGATTTCCTCTGAGTACCCACCTTCCTCCCACAGTCTAAAGACATGCATGCCGGGCCAACTGGCTATACCGAATTACCTCTAAGTGTCAGGGTGTGTGTGTGTGTGTGTGTGTGTGTGTGTGTGTGTGTGTGTGTGTGTGTGTGTGTGTGTGTGTGTGTAGTCTATCAATCTGATCAGGGTGTACCCTGACTTTACCCATGATTCGCTGAGACAGGGTTTCTCCCAGATACAAGCATAATAGGATTTATCGGCAAATGAGTGAGAGCATGAGTAATTAATTTGGTCAGTTCAGTTCATTTTCTGTAACTGCTTAATCTTAATCAGGATTGCGGGGAGGCTGGCGCCCATCCCAGCCGACTTCGGGCGAGGGCAGAGTACACCCCGGACAGCTCGCCAGGCCATCGCAGGACGGAAACACGCTGACGGCTTTGCAGCCTACTCTTGTCAAAAGTCAGCAATGGTTCTTTTACAGCCTCACACCATAGACAGTGAGAGACATGGTCAGCCTTTATAACCCAGTTAGCTGCACTAGGGGGGTGGGGGTGGGGGGGGGGTCAACCTTGTGGAGAGTGGGACTCGAACCCCCAACCTTTGAATCAGCGATCCAGCACCCTATAGACCACCACTGCCCCCTAATTAATTGGGTTTTTTATTTTATATCTATGCTATGTATTTTCTTTTTCTATTAATTAATATAAGTTATTATATACTACACAAGAATGTATATATTCAGAGTGGATAATGTTTGAATTAAAAATGACTGACACTCGCAGTTTGTCAGTCACCTGGAGAAGGCATCATAATTGTTCTGCTCTAAAATGGAAATAAATCCTAAGAGGCTCATTTTAGCTTGTTCTTTGTTTATGTTATTATGTAGTATATATTAAAATTTTTAAAGATAGTTAAAGAGATGCTGTTCACTCATATATGTATTATATTAATTTTAAAAATGTAAAATTAGCCATAAATATACAGGAGGCCCTTGACCGTTCCCGGTTTTGTACTCACACCTGCGCATATTCATGGATGCTGAGTAACTGTCACGTGATTCAAATTCAGCCAATGGCTGTTCTCCTTCCTGCTGATTGGTTGAGATGATGTAAACGCCCCTTTTCCTCATTTTCACACAAGCTGTCAATGAGCCTTTTTTTTTAGTGTGTTTTAATTACCAGTTAAGCTCTATGATGCCACTCAAACGCCAGCTAAGCGCCAGAAAAAAGTAATGATGTTGGATGTCTCATCTGAAGAAATAAGATTTTCTCCTGAAGAAATGACAGTTTCCTCTGAAGTGCCTGAAGAGGAATAATCATTTGAACTGTCGTAAAGCACTGTAGTATTAAAGTATTTTTCAATTATTATTCCAGTACAGTACCTAAGTTAATGTTTAGAATGTTTGTGTCTGCGGAGCCCATCCCTCTCCAGGCATTTTTAACTACTAATGTGCAAATTATCAAACCATTTTACTGTATTACACTTCCTGTTATTATATATTTTATTAATAAATATAACAGTACAAAATTCAAAAGTTTTTCTTAATCATTACTACATTTTCTACATCAATACCATATTAAGGAGTAAGACTGTCTATAGAATGTGTTTAAGAAGCATATTTTAGCGCATGTAATAGATACAGAGTATTTTACTTCTGGTTGATCATACACGCATGTAATATGATACATGGGGTTTTACTTCCGGGTACAGAACTCGCGGATTATCTTCATTCACGGGAGGGGCCAGAACCAAACCCCCACAAATAATCCTACTGTATTGTATTTCTGTGCTTTTCTGCTTATGTTCCAGTGTAATGTATACAAAAAAAAATTTACAGGCAATTACAATTTGTCATGGTCACTGACATGAGAGATTTCCTTTCGGCATTTTCCCCTTTATCACCGGTCGCCACAGCAAATGATTTGCACGTTTCATTTGGCATAGGTTTTTACGTCAGATGTCCTTCCCGACACAACCCTTTAGCAAGGGACAGAAACACGCTGACGGCTTTGCAGCCTACTCTCTAACGAAAGACAGCAATGGTTCGTTTACATACCTCTCACCATAGACAGTGAGAGACATGGCCGGCCTTTGATAACCCAGTTAACTGCACTGGGGGTCATGGTCACTGACATGAATCCTAGAAATTCAACACAATACCATTGAAATGATACAAACAAAGCTGCACAATATGGTTCTCAGTTTTTTATAGTTGAAAAAGCACTTTATTCAAGCTTCAAATAAGCTTTAAAAGATGCCATCATGAAGCACATGCAAGCATTAGAACAGGTAGCATAATCATTCATTCATGTTCACACACAATCATAGAAAACTCATTTATTTTCTTATGTCTTCATGGACCGTCTATTAAACTTTGAATGTGCTTATGCTCTCCTCCTGGAGCAGGGAATGCTCACCAGCTGCTGTCATATTTAAAATATATTTTTAAAGTATTGTTATCCTGATTAATTTTGCTATTTTATTTTACCATTTAATACTAAAACAATCATTCACCTCGGACTTGGTTGCTCTCCAGTATAGATAACCCACAGAGGTATTTAAAGGTACACCTACAGATGGAGTAGTTGTTGATATATCAACAAGATGTGCTATTGATTCTGCAGTCATAAGGAATCTCACTCACTTACTCATTTTCCAAACCTCTTAAACCTATTAGGGACCTGGGGAGATGGGAGCCTATCTCTGTCTCTGACTCTGGGCGAATGCAAGGCAGACCCTAAACCAATTCACACAGACTCACACTGAGGGACAATTTGAAATACAGTGGTACTTTGACTTACAAAATTAATGTGTTCTCGGGGCAAGCTCATAAGTCAAAATGTTCGTTAGATAAAACAAAAATTCCCATTCCACAAAATTCCACCATTCCAACCCCCTCCCAAACTCATATAACCTGACACAAACACGTAAATTTGACCGAATATATTAAAGATAAACATGCAAAAACATAAATATTTATTGTTAATAATAATAATAATAATAATAATAATAATAATAATAATGATAATAATAATAATAATGATAATAATACATGTACATTAACATTAATAATCTTCTTCTTCTTTTCCTTTTGGCCTTTCCCTTCAGGGATCACCACAGCAAACTGTCTGCCTCCATCTCACCCTATCCTCTGCATCTTCTACTCTTACTCCAACTACCTCCATGTCCTCCTTCACCACATCCATAAATCTTCTCTTTGGTCTTCCACTAGGCCTTCTGTCTGGTAGTTCCAACCTCAGCATCCTACTACCAATATACTACCAATATTAACATTAATAATAGGTAATAATAAATAAAACAAGAATAAACAATAAGTCAACCAACCCTTCTGATCATCGACTGCAGCAAAGATGTCATGTGGACGTGAAGGTGTCATATGGACAGGCATGAAGTGGTGACGCTACGAATGCCAGGGAGGAAAGGCTTGTGGCTTGTGGGGGGGGGGGGTAAATGACCTTGGGAAACGTGTTTTTTGCCATACTATACTAGAATGAAGTGTAATTGTGCATCCTCTACAGTAGGTGGCAGTGGGGCTCTCACTGTGTTGCCTGTGGTGTAGGGAAAAAGCACTGAGCAAATAATGATCATCATTTTCTGTAACCGCTTCATCCTAATTAGGGTCGCGGGGAGGCTGGTGCCCATCCCAGCCAACTCAGGGCGAGGGCAGAGTACACCCTGGACAGCTCGCCAGGCCATCGCAGGGCGGAAACACACAGACGGCTTTGCAGCCTACTCTTGTCGAAAGTCAGCAATGGTTCTTTTACATGCCTCACACCATAGACAGTGAGAGACATGGGCGGCCTTTGATAACCCAGTTAGCTGCACTGGGGTGGGACAGTGACAACCCTGTGGAGAGTGGGACTCGAATCCCTAACCTTTGGATCAGCAATCCGGCGCCTTATACCACGAGACCACCACTGCCCCAGCAAATAATGTGAAGTGCAGTAAACACTATTTATAGTCATGCGCGGGGCACTGAGGGATGCGTGAAATGTTTCTTCCTGTACGGGGCATCACAGAAAATAATTGAAAATCACTGCACAAGGTGTTCTCGGAGCGTGGAGGAATACATGCGGAAGAATACAAGGCTAATTGGCCTGGAAAAGCCATATCCCCAGCAGAGCTCATAAAACAAAATTTTGCTTGTTGGATGGGGTAAATTTTTGGTGGGATCGAAGCTCATATCATGGAAAATTTGTTAGAAAAGACACTCGTAAGTCAAGGTACCACTGTCGCCAATTAGCCTCATCTGCATGTTTTTGGACTGTAGGAGGAAAAGTATCTGGAGGAATCCCGTGCAAGCACAGGGAGAACATACAAACTCCACAAAGAAATACTTTAGTCTGAGACTTAAACCTATGACCATCTTGCAGAGAGCGAAGTAGTGGTTAGGTGCTGGGTTCATGATCAAGAGGTCATAGGTTTGTATCCCAATTAGATCGTTACCATGCTAACATCCCTGTGCAAAGTCTTAACCACAAATGTGCCTCTCTCGACCCAGCAAGATAAATGGGTACCAGTAAAAATGATGGGAAGGTAAAGTGCGATTAATCTGGACTAGCATTCTATCCATTAGATGTTTCTTAGCTGCTTCATGCTACAGAGACAGGAATGAGCTCTGGCTCTAATGAGCCACTCGGTTCGGGTGTTAAAAGGGTATACAGTAAATTGCTATATGGCCCGTAACAACAGAGGGCCGGTAACACAGCTGGGAATCAATGATTCTACTGAGGTCTTGATACAGAATGCACCACAATTAGAGACAATGTCCCTTTACATAATGAAGTGTTAAATTATTAATTTATAATTTGTTATGAGTTATCAGTTATTGTGGCCATAAAGATTGGATAATTATAGGATAGATGACCTCAGGGAGGGATTTTTACACTGCAAATGACACTTCATGGCTGCAGAGAGACCACACAGATGCCCAAATTCCCTTTCAAAATCCAAAATCCATTTAGCTGTTGGACAGGGGAGAGAACCTGAGTAACATATGGCAGAGAGTAGGGAGAGTGTTATTACCCAAGCAGCTGTTAGGATCTAATGAAGTTGTGAAGGCCATAATGTCCAATTTCCTCTGACTCCCCTGTCTCTTTATTGGTTATTGTACAACAGATCAGTTGACTTCCTCTCTCGCTTTAAAAATTTTAGATACCTTACATCCATTTAAATTAGTCCAACACAACACGTCTTCCTTATAATGGATTCATACAAGTTTCTCATTTTATCTTTTCTTACCTTATCTCATTGTACCTTAACCCTATTGAATATATTTTCATATTTAATTGATTACACCCATTTGTGTGCACAAACTGTATTCAACTCAGTTACTCCATAGTCTCTACATAATTAACATATTTCTGATATTATATTTTGGGTTATTCTAAAACACAAATGAATAAATAATACACAGAATAAATTTGAACATTAGTTTAATAGATGGACCTAGAAAACAAGCTGTGATTCTCATTCTCTTTGGAAATTTTCAGTATGGAAGCCATAAATTACTGAAATGTGTAAACAAGTGAGGATTATCATTTTCTGCCCATGTGGAACTAGTAGTATTGCTGTTTCACTTTGAATTCTTTCTGAATTTCACACTCATATTCTCAGGGGACAGACATTAGCACTCAGAGGACTGTAATCTGTAAATGCACTTATTTCGTTGTAATTAGAATCTGACCTGAAAGCTGAGACGTGCAAGAAATTCATAATATTCCATCCTGAGGGGCTCTAAAGACAATTCCACATTTTTTTTTTCCTTAACAAATGTCCCCGTTTTTATGATTTTTGGCATTTAAAATGGATTGTTAGTTTGAATACAATCACGTGACTCATAGTATTGTTCGTGTGTGAGAGAGCCTGAATGTATATAATGCAATAAAGCATGATAGCGGCTGAAGTTCTCATTATGAGCTCTTCAGTGGCAAAGCATTAGTTTTCAATTTTGGCAGTCCTATTACCTTCCGATGTTATGAGACTATGTTTTTATATTCATAAAATAATTTATAGATCTTTATTTGTCCTGGTGTCTGAGTTATCTGACTGATAGAAATGGGAGGATTACAGTCATGCTGTTCGCACATGATGTACCTAATTTGTGCAAATTACTTGTGTAAGTGCAGATAGTGAGAAATGGCAGAGGATATTTATCTGTGTCCATGTAGGTCCTTAGCCAAGGGCAATAAGTCACCAAGATGGGCCAACCTACTGAGGATAATAAAGATAATGACATACATGACTGTTAATTATCATTATAATTAACCTAGCAATGTGCTGGTAGGACGTTTTCTCTATTTGGACATTTTGCTTGTCTCACCAGGAGCCATGAACATTTCACAATATGATGTCTCTAGTCTGCTGGTAAGGGATGGAAATGACTATGTACAGTGGTACCTCACTTTATGAAAGTCTCACCAGACGAAAAATGCAGGTTACGAAACGCATTTTCCTAAAATCTTTGTCTATGTATACGAAACAAGTTCACGTTACGAAAGTGCCATCTTAAAAATTCAAACGCGCCATTCAAACATTCAAACAATGCACGAGCTGCTCTCAGATCAATGACGTTCGAACATCCCACCCTGCTGGCCTCCCATTGGCTAACAACTGAGCTGTCGTTCATGTCACCTTCACTCGAGCGCCATCTTGGACAGGTACACCTGACGCCATCTTGAACAGGGATCCCATTGGCTTGGAGGGATGATGCAGCTACCTCCAATTGCCTATTATGGATCTGAATCCACCATGATGCTTTTTGCGTAAAGGACACAGTTACTGTTGCTTTATGGTTTATTTCTTGACTCAGGCTTTTAACCTTCCATAAATATTTGTAAGATTACAACTCTGCTAAGACGACATGGTCAACACACCCGCACGCGCGCGCACACACACACACACACACACACACACACACACACACACACACACACACACACACACACACACATACACATTGATTTCCGGTGCGGGTGAGAAGAAGAAACGGGCTCAAGTGATATCACAAAGGAATATGGCCAAACCCGTCTACCATCGGTACGATATCGAAACAGAAGGAGGTCTTAAAAGGTATACTTTTATAATTTTTAAAGGGTTTAGGGGGTAGTATTGGGAGCCTTGGAATGAATCACGCGTTATACATGCAAAATGCGGTTCAATTTACTAAAAATGCAGGTTACGAAAAAGGCTCTGGAACAGATAAATTTCGTAAAGTGAGATACTACTGTATTAGGAATGAACCAATACAGATATAAATATTTTTACAGTTTTTCTTTTGGAAAGCTTGCCAGAGAGATGTGTATCACATCAGGGTGAGATTAGAGGTGTCCATCGATGCTAGACTTTAGTAATTCAGTAAAAATAGCAAAAAGGAAAGTCATGCCAGATATGAAAAGTACAGGTCCAAATATGTGCAGAATAAGGACTGTATATGGCAACAACTTGAGTACTAGCCTGCTCAGGGTTGTGGGTTAATTAAGGCTATTAGTTTTCTGACCTCCACCCCTAGAGTTTTGGCAACAGTATTGTAATCGTCAATGTTTGTTGGTCAGTTTGTCCACCAGAGTTGTTCATTAAAGAGTTCCCCTGACTTAATTCCCATGGATTGAGAGAAACACAACTTGGCTGAGGCACTCTGTCTCAATCTTCTATAAACTCATTATTTCAGACCATAAAATAAAACACTTTTATAGTAACGTAAACAGGATTATGTGTGCCTTATGCAGTAGGTATCTTTGTTTATTCAATTGGCAAAATAAACTATTCCTGCCGCACTCATTTGAATAGAAAGGTATTTAACCCACTGACTCTGGGGAAGTGTGGAACCTTTCTGGCTCATGTGCTTACAGAAGTAAACGTATTCAGCAGACTGCCATCTCACTACCTTCTGGTGATAGAGGAGACCTCGTTCTTTGGATCCTCACTCACACTCTTGCTAAGATAAATTATCTCTTAGATATTCTGGCAGCTAATTGTCATTGATTCTGTCAGCAAATCATACATTTTACAGGGAAAGTGATTCACAAATAAACAACTAATGATATTCTTGTGTTATTGAAACGTTCTCCAAACCATGGTTTCGAAATAGTCTATTTTACATGTGGGGACTAATATTGCATGTGTGATTACCTCATTTTTATTCCCTTCTACAAACAAGTTGTTAAAATGAGTTAATCTTGAAGCGCTTGTGGGGCAGTGGTGGCCTGGTGGTAAGATTGCTGATCCTAAGGTTGGGGACTCTTAACCGATTGTCACTGTCCCCCAGTGTAGCTAACTGGGTTATCCATTGCTAACTTTCAACAGGAGTAGGCTGCTCAGAGTGTTTCCGGCCTGGCGAGCTGTTCAGCGTGTCCTCTGCCCTTGCCCAGAGTCGGCTGAGATGGGCACTTGTTTCCCGGAAACCCTAATTAGATTAAACGGTTTAGAAAATGAATGGATGAAGTGCTTGCCCATCTCATGGTTTGAAAGAGGTCAAAGACCAGCAGTGCGAGTTCTGGACTGTAAAGGGGATGAGAAACTGATCACACTGATCCTCCTTGGCCACCAACTCTCACATGGTGTTTTCTTCAGTGGTGGTCTGAGGTCGTCTGGAAATGGGAGTCACTTCCACCAATGTCCAACCACACTTGAAGACTTGAAATGATTGACTACATCATACAGTGGGACATCCTCCCCATGAGTCTCTTGGATCTTATCGAATGTCTTCCATGGTATGTGCTAGGAAATACAGGAGCCTGATGACCACCATGCTTTCAACTAACGAATTGAAGTGAATGGAATAATTACATCTAAGATGTTCACTTAATTCTTAACCCCTTTCTTTCCAAATTTCAGCTATGCAGAGCTTTTATTTATTTGTTTTTTTTATTTTCAATTAATTACAAATATCATTAAAATTCTTGGTAAAATGATGTGAATTTAAGGTATTCTGACCATCAGCAGTAAAACATTTATGGTTTTCGAGCTGTGCTGACTTTAAAAAGCAAGGTGACCTCCCCAAGTTGGCTGCTACTTGACTTCAAAATCAAAACACAAATGTGCAATCTGATCTTTTTTAATCGGTGACTGAAACAGGTGGAAGGCGTGGCGACTGCTTGGCTGAAGTAAGACTGCACTCACACCGGCCCTTTATGAGGACAACCCTGTGCTAGGTGTTAAGAATTGCAACTTATCATGTGATCTATAGAGATATATATTATTATACATGTGCAATTTAGGCCTCCTAAAATACAGTACATGGGACTGGATCAGGGGAATCTTTACTATGCTGTCTTTAGTGTGAGCAAAATCCTGACTATACTGTGCAAGGATTTTCAATAAAAGATGGTGGAGATACCATCAACCTGAGTCCAGGAGATATTTTGATTTTGGAATGACACAGGGGATGGTAAGCATAAAGTCACAAAGCTATTGAGAAATACATTTTCAATGTTAATTTTGAAATTGCTTATATCTGAGAAATGATCTACATATGGTGGGACATACACACAAGTACCGATAGTTATATCATGGAATACTAATAGGAATCTATATATGGATTTTTTTTAATAATACAATTACTTATGACCTTAAATGACACGAACAGGTCAAACTCCAACTCCTAAATACAATGTAGAAAATATCATCAAACAATCATATAACTTATTATTTCCAGTACCCATGTAGGGTCTCTTGCTACATTTACATTTGGCAGACATTCTTATCCAGAGCGATGTTCAATTGTCTTTTTTTTTTTTTTTTATACATCTGAGCAACTGAAGATTAAGGGCCTTACTCAAGGACCCAACAGTGGTGATAGAACCACTGACTTTCAGATTATCAACCTATTTCCTTATCCGCTATACCATCAGTGCCCTACATTATCTATGTTGTGTCGTGAAGGTCTCTCGCTTCAGTGGGTGCATCTCCAGTTTGCACTGTATTTTGAGAAATCTTTGCAGGTAAATGTGTTAGAAAGAACCATCTGATGACACCTAACTGCACACTATGAACTCAAATGTCGCAAAGGTTGAGAAATCTTCAGAGTCATAATATTCAAATTGCGCAGAAAATACTGGAATTTTAAATAGTTTTTTTTTGAAGAATTTTCTGGTGTTTCCAGGGGCTTACTTTTCCATGGAAAAATACAATAGACTCCATTTTAAGTTTGCAACTGATCTCCAGTTACACTTGAGGCTAATTTTTAAACATAATCTCTGCTACAGGGGGCATCATATGAAAAATATAGCTTATTTTTTTAGAAATTTAACTTTACTAATCCCTGGCAAAGAAAGAAGTGTTCAATGGCAGCAGCATCAAATTCTGACCTTGTATGGCAGGACGACAGCAGACCCTCCACTGATGCCTACAATAGGAACGGATGTCTGCGTTGAAATGAAGTCCAGAATCTGTGCCACAGCCTCAGAGCCAATGTTATCCTCAAAGATTACACCATGCACACGATTAGCAGCCAATGTGTCACAGATACGTGTCAACAGTGCTCGAGGATTGCTGTCATTTACCAGCACTGTGATGGGGTTCACCTCCAGAGGCAGGTCGAGGAAGTTCTCCCGGCTCAAGCGCCCTTTAATCTCCACCTGGTAGGCAGAGCCACTGAACACCACTGCTACATTCACAGTTGGATCAGGCATCATAAATGGCCGACCCCAGCAGCAATGCCAGGCACAGAGCAACAGCAAGAATAGCAATGGTGGCCACAGAGCATTGCTCAGGAGCCCTAGACGAAAGCCCATCTCACTCACCTACTGCCTGCACAGAAAACAAACAAAATATAAAATGAGAAATTGATGGCTTCAGTGTGCACAGTGGCTAGCTAATAAATGGCTGGTTAACTGTATAATTGACATTATAAACAAGAAAGCATGACAAACAATAGAAATATGAGAAATATAGCATTCAAATTTTTAATTATTCAAACAATTCGCATAGAAATGCATTTAAAATGATTGCGTTTATAATGGCATAAGGCCACAGAAAGAGCTAATTTTAAATAATATTGTTATTTAATCCTTTCAAATGTGGTGTTCACGTATGTAAGCATTAAAGTAATGCCATTTAAAGTTGGTTAATTATACTAAAATGGGAACAGTGTTGGGACCTATCAATATTATGACCGTGATTATTATCTTGCCTTTCAAGCAATATACTAGTATGTTTGCTGACAGTGTCAAACTGATGTAGTCAACAATACTAGTCATGTACAAAATGCCTCCAGCATGTCTGTAAAATAAAACCATCAATTAGGAGAAAATATTACGTACAAGAAACAATGATTTACATGTTTTTTTATTTAGAAAAATGTTTTTATATACTCAAAATACAACTATCTACATTTAATATTTTGATATCAAAATGTCGTAGTTGCTGAGGAAGATCTGAAACAAGCACACTGATTAATCAACTTGGGCTTGCACATGCTCAGTGCCCGTCACACGTTAACTTCCGGTTTACTTCCTGCTTCTGGTTTAATTGCATGCTGAATTTATCTCTGACTTTCTCTTCAATAACAGTCATTAAGTTTATGTGTAATATTGTGAATACACATAATTTCCAGGAAAGAAGAGTGAAATGTCATCTGTGATCTGTGGCGTTCTTGAAGATTATTTCGCCGGTGAGTATTTTTCTCTGCATGCAAAATTTGATTCTGGAATTTTTTTTGATTATTTGATTTGTGTGTAATCTTGTCTGGACTGGAAATGCTGGATCGTAGGTTGTTTAGTTTTGTACAAAAATTGTTCAAGACCTGAAAAAAAATTTCATTCCTTTTACAGAAGAACAAACTGATGATGATGATACCAGCGGTGTTGATAAAGATTTTGATTTTGATGTTGATGAAAAAGAGGCATCTGTTAATAAAAGTGTGCATGAGTGGTGTTTGTGAAGAAGATGTGATCCTTTCTGCTGAGCAGGATATAGATTAAGATGATAATGCTGGAGGCAGAGTTGATGAAGCTTACTTGTATAAAGAGATCAGAGAGTTTTATTATATGGTTATCATATATATATATATATATATATATATATATATATATATATATATATATATATATTTTTTTTTTTTTTTTTTTTCTTAATTTCAGTGTGATTGTTTGAACCTGACAGTGTTTTTTTTTTTGAAGGTATTTGAATCTTTATATAATGGTCTAAAAGATACATACTGATCTTATTGGAATAAGCAGAAATGAAAAAAAAATAGTCGTTTTTTTGGTAATTTTTGGATTCTACCACGGTGACTGATGGGTTTAAAAAGGGCCTGTCAGTTTAAAATGAGGAATCATCTCTTCCTAAAACTCTTCCTAGACATGTTTTCTAAAAGTTTACATGGCTGAGGTACATAAAAATGTTTGTTTGCTGAGTACTTATAGTTTTGGAAGAAGGACAATCTTTGTGCTCATTTTTCTCTAAAACGCCTTTTGAAATTTTTAGTTGAATGCTGACACAAGAAATGGCATAGCTCGGTCAGTTTTCAAGGTATTTATAAACTTTTTGCTGCATTTTGCAGCTTTGTGTCTCCTCTATCTGACTGTGTAAAAAGCTTATTTTTGGACAAAAGAGCCTACTTTAGGTGGAGTGGCTCGCATATGTGAATGGCATTCAACAATGGAATCAGATACAATAATTGTGAATCTCTAACCTCTATCACATCTATTAAAAATACATATTTTCATTGCCTTGTAATTGAAAAATAAACAAATTAAACGTATGCAGTGTTGGGCTGTGATGGCCAGCAAAGCTTTCTCTGCTCAGAAGCACTAACCTATATTTACAACTTCATTCATTTTCTGAACCGCTTAATCCTAATAAGGATTGCAGGGAGGCTGGCGTCCATCTCAGCCTACTTGGAGCAAGGGCAGAGTACACCCTGGATGGCTCACCAGGCCATGGCAGGGCAGAAACACGCTGACGACTATGCAGCTACGCTTGACAAAAGTCATCAATGGTTCTTTTACATGCCTCCATATAGACAGTGAGAAACATGGCTGGCCTTTGATAACCCAGTTAGCTGCACTGGGGGACAGTAACAACCCGTTAAACCCCAACCATGTGATCAGTGATCCAGCACCCACCAGGCCACTACTGCCCCATCATTTGTTCCATTGAATTGTAGTAATTTATTCCTAGCAGTCTGTCCTCTTCAGTTCGTAATGTGTCTTTTGGCTGCACTGCTTCCAGTACATATATGTGGACGTTACATTTTTTTTTGTCCATTCAGGTTTCAGCTTCTATGTGCTGCCATGTCAATCTAATCTGTTCAGAATCAGCAGTGCTCGCCGATATCACTTAAATTATATTAGCAATGGGGCTGTTTCTTTAACCAATCAGATTTTAGATTCACTTTACATGGCCTACAATAACATCAACAATTTTCTGTGCTCTGATTGGTTAGTCAAAGCAAAACTAGCTGAATAGTCTGTCGTGATCTGCACACAATACATTTGAATTAGAATTTTTTTACGCACACAATAGCTGATGGAGGAGGAGAAATTAACTTGGTGTCAGACATTCTTAAAAAGTCAATTTTCAAGGCAGACTTTTCCAGAAAAACTAGACATCATAAGGAGAGGTCAAGGAAGTGAGGGTAAGGTTTACCCTTTTTACTTTTGGCTCAGCCTGCCAAAGTGATGTCATGCTCAGAGTTATTTACAGAAATGTGTTAAATGTCTCTCTCTGCACCTTGTTATATTGTGTTTTCGTATATCATTAATGGTTTGTATAATTGCAACATTATAGTGGTGGTATTAAGAGGTGGCAAATCCCAGTTAGACCCTCGCTGTACTAAGACCCCTGGGCAAGGTCTCAACCACAAGTGTGCCTCTGTTCACCCAGCAGTATAAATGGGTACCAGTAAAATATACTGGGAAGGTAAACTGCGATGGACTAAAGTCCCATCCAGAAGGAGTTGTACTCCAAGTCGCTTCACGCTACGGAAAGCGGGGATAAGCACCGGCCTGATGAGCCACTAGACTCGAGTGTAAAAAGCCCCCAGGACTTTACCTTTACTTTATCTATTAAGAAGTGAATTAAGTATGGTACGTCCCACTGAAAACCCAGGTACCAAATACACAGCCTGCCACTGGATTTATGCAACCTAACCACATGCATTCTGGGAAAAATTGCAGTTTGCATTTCAAACAGGGTCAGAAACTCAGTAGGCAAACTACTCAGTACAGAGTAGTCGCAAGTATCCCATCAGTGACTGCAACAGTGATGAAAACTACTTGTCCTGTTTTCAGACGGCGAGTAACTCAATAAGTGAGCTGGAGAAAATGGAAGCGCCAAAACCACAGCAATGGTTTGCAAGGTCAAGAACTATCAGAAAGCCTTCCCAACTTTTTCAGGTTGGTACCATTGCCAGTAACACCCCACAAGAGCTGCTGTTTTGCAGATGGATTGATCCAGACATTCAGAATCACACTGTGGCAGGTGCATGTGAAGTGGTTTATTATCTCATTACAGTGACACCTGCCAAGGAGTGGGATGTGTTTGGCAAAAAGTGAACAGTTGTTCTCAAAGTGGGATGTTACAAGCAGGAAAAATGAGCAATAATAAAATTCTCAGCGACTCTGACCAGGCCCCAAGTGGGAAAAAAATTAATTAACTTAATAAAAGATCCCTTTCAAAGTCACTTCAGGGAGCAGTATACACCTGACAGGTCAAGGAATAAGACAGCACTGGTAACTCTGGCTTTATATTTATAGGTTTGAACAGTACTAAGATGCCACTGATGGAAGAGGTGATTTAGGGGAGATGGGGAATGGCACCAGACGCTCGGGTTTGAACCAGATTCATTAGTGTCCAGTATCAGGCCATTCTCTGTTTTGTTTTGTTTTTTGTTTTTTTTTTCTAAAATAAGTACGTAATTGTTCTTAAAGTTTTAATTTTTTTTACATGCATAGCATTATAAAGGACATGATATTTCTTTTTGTCAGCTGTGGCTTTATAACCCTGTTTACTTCTTTTTTGGATGGTGTCCATGTACGAGGCCAGTTTAAAAACTTTCACGTAATACCAAATGAATGGCCTTGGCTTGGCTCTCCAGCCTCGGAAAACTTCAGCCCTTTCCCCAAATGCAAAGGAGTTTATGGTACCTAGTCTCCAGGTCGAGGGAAGTCCGAGTGCCGTGTTTCCATGTCAGAGTTCAGTCAGCCCGAGTCTCAGTCCTTTCCAGTCCACTAATGCCTCGGATGTGTTTGAAACTTATGGGGGCATGAACGAAAAGTACTTGATGGATGGCTTGAGCAACATGCAGTATTCTAACCAGCAATGTCAGCCAGTTATGGCCAACTAGGAACAAAGATTCTAAAACCAAAATTTTTCAACGTCATGGCTTTGGCAAAATCATGGCCAATTGAATACCAAATACGTAGTGTTTTTTTTTTTTTTTTTTTTTTTTTTAAGATTTAGGATTCAGGGTTTTTAATAGCCATTTGTGTTTTTCACACACATAGGAATTCTTGTGCAGTGTTACGAGCATGTAAATATTTGTGTGAATGTAAATATAAAAATAATGTAAGAGAGTCACATGGTGTGACGCAGCTGTTTGGGTCTGGAATTTTCCATAAGGGGACCTAGTTGCGCATGCGCTCTGGTGGTTGGTCAGGTGATTGTGGAATTTTCCAGAACAGTGGGGTATCTATATTAAGGACCTGTTGCCGACTGGCTACAGTCTCCTCTTGTCTATTCGTGTCTCTTCGTGTGTCTTCGGGTAGATCAGGGATGTCAAACTCGTGCCAGAAAGGGCCATGTGGCCGCAGGTTTTTGTTTCAACCAAGCAGCAGCACACCTGACTTTGCTCATTTAATCAACTGAGTTGAGTGTTCAGGCAGTTGATTGGTCAGTCTCTGTACAGAGCACACAGATTGACCAATCAGCGGCCTGAAGACTCAGATGAGTTGATTAAATGAGCAAAGTCAGGTGTGCTGCTGCTTGGTTGAAACAAAAACCTGCAGCCACATGGCCCTTTCAGGGGACTCTTCTCAGGTGAACCTGCATCAACCAAGTTTCGTTGTTCTGGACTTCATCGTCAAAGTCCATCATCAACGTTCACACACAGCCCACTTGAGGATGGTCATCTTCTGTTTCTTTCGATATGCAGGATGGCAAGCCTTTCCCCGCCAACACATGCAGCATCCCTAAATTTACCCTGCTGCAGGTGCTTGGTGACTATGGGACCCTTTGGTAATTTTGTATGTGATTTACCTCTCAGTTGTAAAATATGAATTTTGTCTTATTTTGTTCATATAATTAAATTGTATATAGTTTATGTCATGGTCTGTCGTGCTTTGCTGGTTTCAGGGGGCAATTTCAATCCTCTAAATTTTCCTATCCGTAACAAGTTGGGGCTCAACCGGGATAGAATCCATTAAGCATGGAGTCAAGTTACAAACAGAAAAGGTTCAAATCAACAACACACAAACTGCTATAAAATAAACACATTAAAAAATTCTATATCTAAAAGGACCGCACACAGTCCCAGCAAACAATACAATAATAACAACAAAAGTAATAAAGATAAAATGATGATAATAATAATAATAATAATAATAATAATAATACAATAAATAAATTAGTAGATAACCTTCATATTGTACTATGCGGGCAGTGGTGATCCAAAGGTTGGGGGTTCGAGTCCCACTCTCCACAAGGTTGTCACTGCCCCCCCCCCCTTCTTCAGTGCAGCTAACTGGGTTATCAAAGGCCGGCCATGTCTCCCACTGTCGATGGTGTGAGGCTGTAAAGGAACCATTGCTGACTTTCGTCAAGAGTAGGCTGCAAAGCCGTAGGCGTGTTTCCGCCCTGCGATGGCCTGGCGAGCTGTCCAGGGTGTACTCTGCCCTCGCCTGAAGTTGGCTGGGATGGGCGCCTGCCTCCCCGCGACCCAAATTAGGATTAAGCAGTTACAGAAAATGAACTGATGAACTGCACTATGCCCGTTGTTTTTTTTTTGGAAAAAATGAATGAACAGTTCTCCGCATAAACAAAATGACCACAATTTCAAAGTTAGATGTTCTCCATTCTCAGAGCAAGGTTTAGAGATAATCTACAGTCAGTACACAAGGTTTATTTAACGAGAATCTGCCGTTCTTCCACCGCGGCTGCTGCGCTCCGGTCTCTGGAGGCCGTGATGCCGGCTGGTGTAGTCGCCTCGTCAGGTGTACTCTTCTCCAGCCATGGTTCACAGCATGGAGCAGTCGTGTAGATCCCTCTGCGCCGCAATCCGAGCATGAAGCTGGTCCATCTTGTTTCGCAGAGACTATTTATAGCCTCTTATAGTGTTTATAATATATATTATGTAATTACTGCACTGTATATGCATTCCATTACATCATATAATTTATATACGTATTATAATTATATTATTTATTATATTTCAAGATAACTTGTAATGCTTAACATTTAAAAAGATTATGAAATAAACAAAGTAAGGGCAGTGGTGGTCCAGGTGCTGGATCACTGATCCTAGTGTTGGGGGTTCAAGCCCCGCTCTCAACGGGTTGTCACTGCCCCCCCCCAGTGCAGCTAACTGGGTTATCAAAGGCCGGCCATGTCTCGCACTGTTTATGGTGTGAGGTTCATGTAAAAGAACCATTGCTGACTTTGGTCAAGAGTAGCTGCATAGCTGTCAGCGTGTTTCTGTCCTGCGATGGCCTGGCGAGCTGTTCAGGGTGTGAGCTGCCCTCACCCAGAGTTGGCTGAGATGGGCACCAGCTTCCCTGTGACCCTAACTGATTGAACGGTTAAAAAAATGAATGAATGAAATAAAGTAGATTGACTACAGAAAGAAATAAAAAATAGATTTTATAATTTACTTTAGAACATTTTTTATTTAGTTAGTTTTTTTAAACAGCTTTTTAAAGATTAAATTTAACAATACAATTGAACCAACTAATATATCTGGAGTTATTAAGCCTTTTCAAGTCAGGGACCCATTTAATTCTTAAACCCCTTCAGTTTGATTATGTAATAAATAATAGACAAGAATATTAATCAGATGCATATACCTTTTTATGATTAAAATATCTTCCAACAGAGGACATTGATATTGATGTGTGAAAAAAAAATTTATACCCTTTTTAAACTTAGCTTTTTTTAATTAGTTTTTATTTATTACCATCCTTTTCATCTCCGAGTTCTTCTTGCAATGAGCATATGAGGCCATTAGTGGCTTGGAGAGGGGATATTTTTAGACAGGCATGTGCAGACTGGGGCATTTGCCCTGTGCCCTGTTGGTGGACGGCATCTGCACTCACAGCCGTCACTCTGTAAAAGCACAGCCCAACAGATGGTGGACACCATGAAATAAAAACTCTTTTTTTTTACTAAAATGAGAACATGGGGTTCTATGCAGCCTCTTTTTCTGTCTCAATTTTATATGTCACTCAGGCTTAATCTTCCAAGTGAAAAGGGCATGGACTGTATTATGGTGCCAACAAATTTATTTGGTCAGAATTATCCAGCTGTTTGTCTCTTTTGAGGATTCTGTATGCATTCATTTGCATATGTATTTATCACACTTTCCCACATTTTTAGTGTTACCGATATCTTCTTTCTTTTCCTTTTGGCTTTTTCCCTTTTTCAGGGATCGCCACAGTGAATCATCTGATTCGCATGTTTGATTTGGAACAGGTTTTTACATCAGATGCCCTTCCTGACACAACTCTTTAGCAAGGGACAGAAACACGCGAAAGAAGGATTATACATTTGGTGTCCCAATAAAGCAGACAGTAAATGTGTACAGTAAGTCTTCTTTAGCGTGTTTCTGTCCCTTGCTAAAGGCTTGTGTCAGGAAAAGCATCTGATGTAAAAATTTGCACCAAATCAAACATGTGAAGCAGATGATTCGCAGTGGCGACCCCTGAAAAATGGAAAAAGCCAAAAGTAATAGTACGGACACAGAAAGTGAAAAATCTGTGCCCACAGTCTCAAGTTCCTGTATTTGGCTGACAGAAGTGGAAGAAATTGTGAATGTCTGCTGTTGTGTCCCATCTGGTTAAAGGCTTGGATTGATGTGCATTCTGAGTTGCATTTCTGCTCAGCACAGTCCGAAAAATGTGGTTATTATGGGATGCTGCATATAATGGGCAAACACTGTCTGTCTGTCTGTCTGCGTTTCTGTCTTGATGTCTGAAAACAAACTGGGATAAAAAATTCTGATTGTGGTTTGTTTGTTTGTTTGTTTGCTTGTTTGTTTTTATCAGTGGTGGCCTTAAACACTTCCAGAAGTACTGACCGACTTTCCAACTTATATTCTAGAATTTGTCACAATAAATTGTATTAATTGATTCCCAACAATCTGTTCTCTTCGTTTCATAGTGTCTCTTGGCTGCACTGCTTCCAGTACATGTATGGGGGTGTTAGTTTTTTGGAGGCTTTTGTCCAATCAGGTTTCAGCTTCTATGTGCTGGTATGTCAATCTGCTCTGCCCAGGACCTTCAGAATCAGCAGTGCTGGCAGATGTTACTAAATCTGTATTTGATATGGCTGCTTCTTTAACCAATCAAATTTCAGAATCGCCTCACATGGCCAGCTACTGGGCTTACAATAAAGTCAGCTTTTTCTGTCCTCTGATTGGTTGGTCAGAACAAAAGAAGCTGAATGGTCTGTGGGGATCTGCATGTATTACTATTTATTACTATTAACCCCAACTTCAAATCCCGTTTAATGCCACAACCGGCAGGGGCCAGGAGTCCATAGGAGCTAATTGGTCAGCTCACACAGGAAGTAGGATGATATACTTTCACGTTCCTGTCACTCACATCAATCACCAGCCAATCACAGGCATATGAGCTTAATCCAGTGCTTCTCAATTATTTTCTATGGCGCCCCCTCTAGGTAGAAAAAAACTTTTCACACACACACACACACACACACACACACACACACACCACCGCCCCGCGAGCGACTGTAAGTACAGACGCTCCCCTACTTGCGTTCATTCATTTTACGTATTTTTCGATTTTATGTTGTTTTTTTTAATTATGTTAAATTTTGAGTTTAGCGTGCTCTCTGTAGTACGAGACCTACCTATGTAGTGTGTGTGTGTGTATATATATATATATTATATCATTCTATGTAACTATAGCTACTATGATTACAGTCACTGAAATCACATTTTCCCTCATTCTGTTGTCTCATGTCGCCATTAAAAGTTTATAGATTGGGACATAGCTGTGACCTAGAAGAAACCATCCACCAAAGTCAGTAATGAGGGCAACAGTCAATCTGCCTTGAAACAGAACGATCATCTGCAACTCACAATTGCTTGAACCTGATTTTAATAAGGATTTCACACTAATCTGATTTACTGTATACCTGTTTATCAGGCCTACTCTTCTATACCCCAATGTTATAAATGACATCATAAAACTCATAACTCAAATAAAAGATTAATGTACAGTATGTATAAGTCAATCAGAATCCAGAGCAAGTAGTTACAGGGGAATAGAGATTAATCTTATGATGCCAGCCAAGTTTACCATGTGTTGTGGGCCAGACACTGTATAATCCTTCATAATCCCCTTCCTGTCATGGCTCAAGGCGTAATGGTATCACCTTATCAAATGTGACAGAGGCCAAGCTTATACCATATAGTTTTACCAGCTTTAAAATTAGATTCCAAGAACAGCACAGTAGGTAACATGGCTGTCACAGTTTCTGGCCATTCTCTCCCATGGCCGTTTGGTCTTCTTTGCTCTCAGGAACAATCCAGTAGGCAAACTGGTAACTGGTAAATGACCCCAAAGTGTGAATCAGTGTGGCCTTTTTGGACTGATGTCCCATTCAGGGTGTGTCTCATCCCATCCATTACTATCCTGAACAGGATGAAGTGTTTACCGAGACCAATGAATGTAATCACGGAATTATTTACACACTGCGCTCTTCCTAAAGATCTTTTCTCTTGCTATGTTAACTAATCTTTAATGAAGCCGTGAAAGGAATGAATGTTCTTTTTCTTTAGGGTAGCAGAAGGATGCTGTGTGTGACAGACATATATATATATATATATATATATGTGTATGTATGTATGTATGTATGTTATGTATGTATGTATGTATATATATATATATATATATATATATATATATATATATATATATATATATATATATATATATATATATATATATATATATATATATATATAGAGAGAGAGAGAGAGAGAGAGAGAGAGAGAGAGAGAGAGAGAGAGAGAGAGAGAGAGGATTTTCTGAGTAGATCCTTCCGTAGGAGAGTGCTCAATACTTTTTGGTAGAGCTTTGTAATCATTCTTCTATAATCACCTGAAGAGAGAGGATGGTTTCACCACCCCTCGAAACAGATCTGTAGTGATAAATGGAGTTTCAATAGAAAGTCTTTGTCCTGTCCTTTTATTTTTGTTTTATATATATATATATATATATATATATATATATATATATATATATATATATATGTATGTATGTATGTATGTATGTATGTATGTGTGTACTGTATATATATGTATGTATGTATGTGTGTGTATATATATGTAAGTATGTATGTATGTATGTATGTGTGTGTGTATATATATATATATATATATATATATATATATAGAAGAAATTCTATAATTCTATAATTCTATAATCACCTGAAGAGAGAGGATGGTTTCACCACCCCTCGAAACAAATCTGTAGTGATAAATGGAGTTTCAATAGAAAGTCTTTGTCCTGTCCTTTTATTTTTGTTATTTGCTCTACCAAAAAGTATTGAGCACTCTCCTACGGAAGGACATACTCAGAAAATCATATATATATATATATATATATATATATATATATATATATATATCAGAAATGTGAAGCATTTCCATTCAATACTAGTAATCTGAAGGTAATATAATATTATTAATATACAGTAATACTGCATTGGGCTGTATTTCGGGCTACACCTCTGTAGGTCTTTTAGGATAGTTGGTAAACTTCCATTATATGTTAACTGACATATAACATATGAGTTTAATACTTTGAATCAAATAAACAAATGTTTTGCTGACAGAGATGTGTTGAAACACTGTCTATGGATTATGTTGGCTTGTTATGGTGATGATGAACTATAGATTATTGGAAAAGTCATACTGTATGTCAGAGCAATACTTTTATTACTTCTGAAAAAAAAATCTAAATTTGGTTTTGATATCTGACGTATTAGCACCATTATACTATTTTAATATAGCAGGAATGTACTGAACCATTGTTATTGCTGTTGTAATGTCAACTGAAAAAGCTGTAAGTTATACAATGAATCTGCCACTTGATGCAGGTGTTTTTACTTCTTTTAATTAAAATATAGTAAAGCAGTTTAAATGTCATCTGATTCCTGTTGAACCCAGAACTGATAAATTTAGGTTTATGTCAGGGTTTGGGTATGACTTTTAACTAAGTGTTCCAACATTTATCTGTGATTGCTTCACATTTCTTTGAACAATCCCGAGATTATACATTACTCAAACGCTTAACAACTTAAGTCGAGCAGTTAATATAATAATAATAATAATAATAATAATAATAATAATAGAAATTATTATTATTATTATTATTACTACTACTACTACTACTACTATTATTAGTAGTAGTAGTAGTATTACATTATTATTATTATTATTATTATTATTATTATTATCAGTTCATTTTCTGTAACCGCTTAATCCTAAATTGGGACGCGGGGAGGCTGGTGCCCATCCCAGCCAACTTCCAGCGAGGACAGAGTACACCCTGGACAGCTCGCCAGGCCATCGCAGGGCGGAAATACGCCGACGGCTTTGCAGCCTACTCTTTTACGAAAGTCAGCAATGGTTCTTTTACATGCCTCACACCATAGACAGTGGGCAACATGGCTGGCCTTTGATAACCCAGTTAGCTGCACTGGGGGGCACAGTGACAACCTTGTGGAGAGTGGGACTCGAACCCCCAACCTTTGGATCGGTGATCCACTGCCCTATACCACTAGACCACCACTGCACTCCTATTATTATTATTATTATTATTATTATTATTATTATTATTATTATTATTATTATTATTATTATGGTCATGTGGTAGCTTTCATTGTATCATGAACCTTGGATCTGGTTGCTGTCCATGTGTAGATTAAATTTAATATTTATTTGGATACTACTTTTTATAATCATACATCTTTTGAATCCCCAACAAGGCATTGGTGACAGTGGCATGAAAAAAAAAATCCCTGGAACAAATAGAGGGAAAACAGGCTCAAAAGGGAACCGCTTTTGGGTTGATGGTCGCGATACTGCCCAAATTCCCAAACTCCTTGGCTTTTGGCAAGTTACTTTTTAACAATATATACAATAATGTCAGATAGTACTAAATGTTCAATATGAGCATATAGGATTCGAAAGTCTTTATCGTTACACCCTCAATAAATTGTGACTGATTGAATAATTAGCATTAGATACAGGAGACCATTTTCTCCTGAAGAGAAATTGCCCATAGAAATATGGAATATTATTCTACACTGCTCAGGGCGTGACTCTGTGTCCAAGGTGTCTTGGCACAGATTGAAGCTTCATGAAGTGTTTTCCTTCTTTGAGATCAGTTCACACTAGACCATGACCCCGATCAGGATAACGGTGTTATGTATTCTACATTTTCCACAGATTTCACCACAACAGAGAATGGAGGAAGAAGTCTGAAGGTCGACTATGTGATGGAATACAGTACTGATGAAAAGTGGAGAATTCATTTATTCATTAATTTTCTAGGCCGCTTAATTCTACTTAGGGTCACAGGGAAGGTGGCGGCCATCTCAGCCAGCTCTGTGCGAGGGCGGGGTACACCCCGGACAGCGACAGCTCACCAGGCCATCGGGTGTCAAAGTGGAGAATTAATTTATTTAATTACGATATAAAATCCAGTGTCAGAAATGGATAAAATTATTAATAAAATAAATCAGAGTGCCTTACGTGTTACTTTCAACTTTTATTGTACTTCACTCAAGTTACTAATCTGAGAGACACCTGAACCTTATGTAGAGCAGTAGAGGGCACTTAGGTGCCAAAAATTAATGAAAAAAAAAATATTGTCTTGTATTATTGTCAACTAGCCAAGAGATAGTTGGGATAATTTATTTAATTAGTCATTCATTTGCTGAACTGATAAGAACTACAAGGGTAACGGGGAGGCCAGAGCCTATCTCAGCCAACTCTGGGCGAATGCAGGACACACCATGATCAGTCCACTGCAAGGCCAACACGTACACAACTGTTCACACTCACACCTCGGGGCAATTTGAAACAACTAATTAGCTTAAAGTGCTTGACTGGAAACCAGAGTACCAGAGCAACCCCAACCATCTACAAGGATAACATGCAAACGCCACATAAATATGCCCTTGAGGCCCGGATCAGCCAAAACTAATTATACCGTGTTCCTGACCGCTATAATCTTCTCCGGATTTTTCTATTGCATTCACACACAGCCATGTTAAATTTATGCTCCCTAGACATGTAATCCAGTCTGCAAATCTTGTATCCAATCTCTCTCTCTCTCTCACTCACACACACACACACACACACACACACACACACACTCCCACACCCTCAGAGCTTAAAAACTGTGCCAATCTCCCTTCCTACCCTCAGTTTTTGTCAGTAGCAATTTTCAAATGTGCGACCTCCACCCACCCCACCGCCACCACCCCACAGCCCACCGCCACCACCCCACAGCCCACCCCACCCCCCACCTCCCCACACTGCTCTTGGCTCTTTTGCAGTATGGCCTGGCCTGAGAGCACATAGCCCAGATTAAATCAAAGCAGGAGTCAAAGAACCTTGCTTCGCACCAAACAATCCACAAAATGGTTTTTGCAATGTCCATCTCTCCTGCTCTACCATCACAGCGAAATCCTCTGCCTTCAAACAGAGGAACCTGAGTTGCAATGATTCACTGAGTCAGGATTTTTCCTTAGGCTTGCTGGTTTACTGCCCTCTAGTGGAAGCACAGGGAGCGACGAGAAGCAGGTGGTAGAAGAAATCTGATTAAATACAGTACAGCAAAGCTGTATGATGTTTTTATTGACTGGAGACATCTATACGTGTTAATCACAGGTCAAATACGAATAATCAGTGAGTCACCATTGAAAATGCGGTGATATGAATGTTTATACCTCATTATTACTGCAAATCAAAATAAATACACTTGAAGTCAACTTAATAAATCAATTACATTTTTTTCTAAAATTAAATCAATGTTAGTAAAATATTTACTTTGCCTTTGTTAGCCATCAGAAGCCATCAGACTGTTTTCTGGACAGTAACTACATTTTTTCCTCACCTACATACTCGGCACACTTTATACAGGAGGCCCACTATAAAACATTTTAAAGCAAACCTTTATTGCAGGTGCCATTTCTCAGGATATGGCAGCATAGGAAACTAGTAGGTAGGGTAGGTAGGATATGTAGGTATGGTAGGTATGAGTAGGTAGAGTAGGTTTGAGTATGTAGAGTAGGTATGAGTAGGTAGGTTAGGTAGGTAGGGTATGTAGGTATGAGTAGGTAGAGTGGGTAGTGTATGTAGGTAGTGTAGGTATGAGTAGGTAGAGTAAGTTTGAGTATGTAGAGTAGGTATGAGTAGGTAGGGTAGGTAGGGTATGTAGGTAGGGTAGGTATGAGTAGGTAGAGTAGGTTTGAGTGTGTAGAGTAGGTATGAGTAGGTAGGGTATGTAGGCAGAGTAGGTTTGAGTATGTAGAGTAGGCATGAGTAGGTAAGGCAGGTAGGGTATGTAGGCAGGGTAGGCATGAGCAGGCAGGGCATGTAGGTAGGGCAGGTATGAGCAGGTAGGGCATGCAGGCAGGGCAGGCATGAGCAGGCAGGGCATGCAGGCAGGGCAGGCATGAGCAGGCAGTGCATGCAGGCAGGGTAGGCATGAGCAGGCAGGGCATGCAGGCAGGGCATGTATGAGCAGGCATGGGCAGGCTGAGTATGCAGGCAGGGCAGGCATGAGCAGGCAGGGCAGGCAGGGCATGCAGGCAGGGCAGGCATGAGCAGGCAGAGCATGTGGGCAGGGCAGGCATGAGCAAGCAGAGCCCAGGGCATGCAGGCAGGGCAGGCATGAGCAGGCAGGGCAGGCAGGGCATGCAGGCAGGGCAGGCATGAGCAGGCAGGGCATGTGGGCAGGGCAGGCATGAGCAAGCAGAGCAGGCAGGGCATGCAGGCAGGGCAGGCATGAGCAGGCAGGGCATGCAGGCAGGGCAGGCATGAGCAGGCAGGGCATGTGGGCAGGGCAGGAAATGAGCAGGCAGGGCAGGCAGGGCATGCAGGCAGGGCAGGCATGAGCAGGCAGGGCATGCAGGCAGGGCAGGCATGAGCAGGCAGGGCATGCAGGCAGGGCATGCATGAGCAGGCATGGGCAGGCTGAGCATGCAGGCAGGGCAGGCATGAGCAGGCAGGGCAGGCAGGGCATGCAGGCAGGGCAGGCATGAGCAGGCAGGGCAGGCAGGGCATGCAGGCAGGGCAGGCATGAGCAGGCAGGGCATGTGGGCAGGGCAGGCATGAGCAAGCAGAGCAGGCAGGGCATGCAGGCAGGGCAGGCATGAGCAGGCAGGGCATGCAGGCAGGGCAGGCATGAGCAGGCAGGGCATGCAGGCAGGGCAGGCATGAGCAGGCATGGGCAGGCAGAGCATGCAGGCAGGGCAGGCATGAGCAGGCAGGGCAGGCAGGGCATGCAGGCAGGGCAGGCATGAGCAGGCAGGGCATGTGGGCAGGGCAGGCATGAGCAAGGAGAGCAGGTAGGGCATGCAGGTAGGGCAGGCATGAGCAGGCAGGGCATGCAGGCAGGGCAGGCATGAGCAGGCAGGGCATGCAGGCAGGGCAGGCATGAGCAGGCAGGGCAGGCAGGGCATGCAGGCAGGGCAGGCATGAGCAGGCAGGGCAGGTAGGGCATGCATGAGCAGGCAGGGCAGGCAGGGCATGCAGGCAGGGCAGGCATGAGCAGGCAGGGCATGCAGGCAGGGCAGGCATGAGCAGGCAGGGCATGTGGGCAGGGCAGGCATGAGCAAGCAGAGCAGGTAGGGCATGTAGGCAGGGCAGGCATGAGCAGGCAGGATATGCAGGCAGGGCAGGCATGAGCAGGCAGGGCATGTAGGTAGGGTAGGTATGAGTAGGTAGGGTAGGTAGGGTATGTAGGTAGGGTAGGTATGAGTAGGTAGGGTAGGTAGGGTAGGTATGAGTAGGTAGGGTAGGTAGGGTATGTAGGTAGGGTAGGTATGAGTAGGTAGGGTATGTAGGTAGGGTAGGTATGAGTAGGTAGGGTATGTGGGTAGGGTAGGTATGAGTAAGTAGAGTAGGTAGGGTATGTAGGTAGGGTAGGTATGAGTAGGTAGGGTATGTAGGTAGGGTAGGTATGAGTAGGTGGGGTAGGTAGGGTAAGCTGGTCCAATGCAATGACTTATAAAGTAGTGAATGTAATGATAGAGGCAGCAATCATAAAAATCGATTGATTATAAACAATCACAGAGTATAACTATTTACAGAGACGTGTAAAGAACCACTGATATGTAAATAGGCTACTTAAGATGATCTTAAAGAGTCCTTTTCTGCATCATCACTTGTGAATTGACAGACCCCCAATTTTCAGAAAAGATTAATTTATTCAGAAAAAGGCAACTAAATTTCATTGTATTGTATCATAGCAAATGCAGTAATATTGTTCATTCATTCATTTTCTGTACCCGCTAAATCCTAATTAGGGTCACGGGGAGGCTGGCACTCATCCCAGCCGACTCCGGGCGAGGGCAGAGTACACCATGGACAGCTCGCCAGATCATCACAGGGCGGAAACACGCTGAAGGCCTTGCAGCTACTCTTGTTGAAAGTCACCAATGGTTCTTTTACAGCCTCATACCATAGACAGTGAGAGACATGGCCGTCCTTTGATAACCCAGTCAGCTGCACTGGGGGGGGACAGTGACAACCTGTGGAAAGTGGGACTTGGCTGAGCTGATCAGGGTGTACTCCAGCTCCAGCCTCTCCACAAACCCAAGAGGATTAAGATTCTCTTCAAATAAGTACCAAATGTATTAATGAAGTACGTACAGGGATCCCTCACTTTCCACGATTAATTGGAACCGAGATCCCCCTGCGACCGGTGAATTCCGCAAAGTGGGATCGACACCCCCACCCACCTCCCAACTGACGTATACGTACATGTACATGTGTCTATAATATCAATAAATACATATACAACGCTATAAATGCTTATAATAACAATTAAACATTCAAAATTAATACATAAGCTGTAAATAAAAATATAAATACACACACTTGCAGACGCGCGCACGCACGCAGATGTGCACCTCACATAAAAATGTAAGTAGTTTTGATGGGGGGTTTTGGGTTGGGTTTTTTTGTTTTGTTTTTGTTTGTTTGGGTTTTTTTGCATAATTGGCCTTCTTTTGTGGCATTTTCCTTAACTTTTCCCCTATTCTTCCTTAATTTCCTTATTTTCTAATTCGATGAATATTTTTAAAAAAACAAAAAAAAAAAACGTGAAGCACTGAGAAGCCGCAGGAATTAAAGCGCGAAGTAGTGAGGGATCCCTGTACTGTATATCTCTTGCTGGTAAGAGATTCATAATTACTCATTATTATAGTTCATCCTCAGATATAATTTGTTAAAGTTTCATTGTCAAACTGAGTAATTTTCTACTTAACATCTGATCCATCATAAAGCAATAGTTCAACATGTACGCCGAATGGTTATATTGTAGAAATGTGACCTCTCCATGCTGGGCCTGAGAACGGGCGTGCCATGCCGCCCTATCTCTGCTGCATTTATATTCTTTATTTTGTCCATAATCAAAATTATTTATTTTTAAAAACCAGGAAATCAAATCCACGAACACAGTAGAATATCACCATTTTGAAACGAGCAGAGGTCAGACAAACAAACAGAATATCAGAGTCATAGAAAGACAAAAGCTAAAAGGCAGGTGGAAATCATACACACAAAGGATAATAAAAAATCCTCCGCGTTTGCTGCGCAGATTGCTTGCACTTGTTTCCCGTTCAACTCTGAATGCGTACTGCTCAGTGACCATGCCAAGGCACATTATGTGTGCATTGTAGTTTCCCTCAGAGACCCAAAAGAGACTGCTCTCTCCGAGTGTCAATAAAGTGCACAGAATGCGGGGCACATATAACACTTCGGCTCGGTGGATGTTGCTAAATTGTCATTTAGCTTGACATTCCATTGCGGGGACTATTCAACTACATCCACCTTACCCGTGGTGCATAGCCAACCGGTTATAAAAACTCATGCTTTGATGTCCTCCCATGGCCCACTTAAAACTTTCTAGCTGGTGAATTGTTGGGATGGAGTCATGTTGCAGCAATGTTATTTTTGAAAGAATGAACCCTAGCTTTATTACAACCGGTCAAACAATTAACCGGAGTATAACTTCGCTTTCTGCTGAATTCTTTCATTCGATCATCTGCTGAAACATTTAATGAATTAATAGGGTCTTTTTTTTTTTTTTTTTTTTTTCTTTTTTTTACACCTGAGCCATAATATCTCATCAGACTGGTGCTTAGCGTAGCATGAAGCGACCAGGAGTTCAACTCCTCCTGGATGGGACGCTCGTCCATCGCAGGTTTCCGTCCTGGTATATGTTACTGGTACCTATTTATACTGCTTAAGTGGGGCCAGTGGCGTAGTGGTTAGGGTGCTGCGCTCATGATCGGGAGGTTGTGAGTTCACATCCCACTGAGACCCTCACTGTGCTAAGACCCCTGGGCAAGGTCTCAACCACAAGTGTGCCTCTGTTCACCCAGCAGTATAAATGGGTACCAGTAAAAATATACTGGGAAGGTAACCTGCGCTGGACTAGCGTCCCATCCAGGAAGAGTTGAACTCCTGGTTGCTTCACGCTATGGAAACCGGGGATAAGCACCGGCCTGATGAGCCACTAGGCTCGGGTGTAAACCCCCCCCATTTATACTGCTGGGTGAACAGAGGCACACTTGTGGTTGAGACCTTGCCCAGGGGTCTTAGCACAGTGAGGGTCTAACTGGGATTTGAACACACAACCTCCCGATCATGAGCGCAGCACCCTCACCACGACATCACCAGCCCCACAAGTTACTGGGGTAACAGGCTCCAATAAACTCTGGACGAAGGTGGGGTACAACCTGAACAGCTCACCATACAATATACAATTAAAGTGTCCCCCCCCCCCCACACACACACACACACACACACACACAACCATTCACGCTCAAACCTATGGGCAATCTGAAACAACGGTTTACTTCCTTGTGGTTGGGAATGTGTTTTTTTTTTTACTTAGGTATAACGGAATTTAAATGATCAGTCTTGTCGCATTAATACTCTCTTGTCCAATTAGTGAACTTCTCATAAACATTGCAAACCACAGTGACCATCTGTCGGTCCCAGGCTGTGAGACTTTAGGGAGGAGACAGAATGCAGGTATGAAGATAATTCTGTCATGGTTGTAAAGTTTTATGTGACAGTGATAGATTTGCTCTGTGATGATGCCAAGCAAATAAGGTGTATGAAAGTCATTAGCATGTGTCTCAATCCTTGCATGTCTACTTTTGGTGATTTGATCAATAGCTTGAGCATGATGAGCATATCAATAGTGACATAATAAACAGGTTGGTCTAACCATACTGTTGCAGGTAATAAGGCATTTTTGCCACATTTAAATGTTGCGTATTTTACATTTGTCAGTGTACTGTTTATTCCAGTTTATTAGCCTCAGTGAAATTAGTTGCTTCCAAGATTCTCTTTTCCATGATGAGAAAATCGAGCGGTTCTTAAAACACTGTTAAAGCAGGTGTGTTTCATTAGCAGTCTATTCATCTCTTTTTTTATTATATTGTTCTTTTGTGCAGTGAGTTTCTGTGAGACAGAATATATTCAGTTCATTCATCAGTTCATTTTCTGTAACCGCTTCATCCTAATTAGGGTCGCGGGGAGGCTGGTGCCCATCACAGCCAACTCAGGGCGAGGGCAGAGTACACCCTGGACAGCTCACCAGGCCATCGCAGGGCGGAAACACGCTGACGGCTTTGCAGCTACTCTTGTCGAAAGTCAGCAATGGTTCTTTTACATGCCTCACACCATAGACAGTGAGAGACACGGCTGGCCTTTGATAACCCAGTTATCTGCACTGGGGGGGGACAGTGACAACCTTGTGGAGAGTGGGACTCGAACCCCCAACCTTTGGATCAGCGATCCAGCACCTCATACCACTAGACCACCACTGCCCCCATACAGAATATATTGTCATCATTTTTTTTTTTTTTTTTTTGGAATTTCAAATTGGAGAGTGTTATTAATTTCATATAACCAAATATTATTAAAAAGACAGCAATGCGGGGTACAATCTGAGAGTAAAGTTTGCTTGACCATCACAAGGCCAACACAGACCCACAACTATTCACACTTACAATCACACCTCGGGGCAACCAGAATATCCACTTAGCCCAGTATGCATGTTATTGGACCGTGGAAGAGGCAGGAGTGCCTGGAGGACAACCACATAAGCACGGGGAGGACCTGCAAACACATTCGCCAGGCTCAGGAATTGAAACCAGGATCGTTTTGATGTGAGGCTGAAGTGCTGACCAGCATGTCACCATCCATTTTTTTATACTGATTCAAGCTCATTTTAAATTAGTTTCACACCTTTCTTACAATCCTCTTACTTTTCATGCAGTCAGATTTACTAGAAAAAGTGTATGCAATTGCATTATGTGTTGATATTGTGTATTACAGGCTATTCCACTGCAAGTAATTCATAATTCTAAATCTCAGTAGATACGTAGATATATAAAGTGGGGGGAAATTGCTAATAAACATAAGTGCAAATAAACAGCAGGATGGAAAGGCCAAAATGCAGGGGGGGGGGGGGGGACAAATAGCTCATATATGAGAGGTAGGTCTCTCACAACCTTCATGAAAATAATTTTAAACCACACTGACCCTCTTTCTATTGCCGTGGAGTGCCAGTGATATAATTGCTTTAGAGAAAATACCCATCAGGGTTTTTACTTTGAGCAACAGTAATTGATCTCTGACCTATTATATTGTCTAACATTTTCCTGAAGGAAAGAGGAGTAACCTTTTCTATGCAAACATGCACACACCAACCCTTTTCCCATTTGTTTATAAATCCTAGATCCCTATTTGTAGCTGTTTCTCGCAGGATTCAACTATAGTGTTGTTCTCGGCTTTTACTCGGTCATACCCAGTAGCCGAGCTTTTGTTAGTTATTTATCATAAGTATTATGGGGCAGTGGTGGACTAGTGGTATAGGTAATGGATCACTGATTCTAAGGTCGGGGGTTCAAGCCCCACTCAGCACAGGTTGTCAGTGTCCTCCTCAGTGCAGCCAACTGGGTTATCAAAGGCCAGCCATGTCTCTCACTGTCCATGGCAGGGGTCGGGACCCTATGGCTCGCGAGCCAGATGTGGCTGTTTTGTTGACTGCATCTGGATCTCAGATAAATCCTTTCTTAACAGAATAACTAATACATAATTTTGCTGTCATTTAAATAAAAATACAGAAAAAGCCATCAAATAAAAGAAAAACATAAATAATCTCATGCATTTTAATCTATACAGCTATTTTCAATGCCACTTGTCACTGTGGCGCGCAGCGGAGAGCCAATCCTTTCTGTACTCCAGTGTGTGGGCGGGGGCGATACCTTGAAACTCTAATTTTATTGGATTATATCAGTGCTTCTCAAATATTGGGGGGTGCCCCCCTTATGGACATGGTGTGACCCTAGGGA
>CM045738.1:17619796-17624796 GCA_024760905.1 Plotosus lineatus
CAGACCATCGCAGGACCAACACTCACACAACCATTCTAACCTAGGGGAAATTTGGAACAGCTAATTAACCTACTGTGCATGTTTTTGAACTGTGGGAGGAAATTGGAGTACCCGGCAGAAACCCACACAAGCACAGGGAGAACATGCAAACTTCACACAGAAGTGCCAGAGCTGGGAATTGAACCCAGGCAGGACCTTCTTGCTGTGAGGCGGACGTGCTAACCACTACACCACAATGTCGTATATTATTATATTATTAAATATTTTTAATTAATTTGCATATGATTGCTTGCCAAATGCTGTAAATGTAAAGACTATAAGACATCCAGACAACATCTAGAACTTACAGCGAGAGAAGGTCCTCTGCTGCATGGCCTCACCTTGCCTGTGCATAGACTATAGCCAACTGCCAAATAGCGAATCCATCCTGTACCTGCTTGAAAGTGAATGACTCTCTGTGTTTGATGTTCAATGAGAACATGAAACGACCCGTGACCACAGAAATTATAACTGCAAAACAACTTTTCATAAAAAGTTCCCATCAGCATTGTTGGCCTTGTTGTCAAACCTTGTCACATCAGTGTCACATAGTATATTTTCATTTGATAACCTCAGAAGCCAATTTCATTTCTTCTTTGTTTTCTTTCTTATTTTTTAAAATTATTATTTAATTTTTTATTTTTTAGATTTCAGTCATTTCTTTCACTGACAACTCCAACATTGTTTTAAAATACTTAATGAAATGAAAATGAGCTTTTAGTGATCCAAACAATATTGATGTGCTGGACACCCCAGAAAAACTACATGGACAGACTCTCACTGACATTATAGCATTGGTACATTGGACAATTGTCTGCTTGGTGTATCTTGGGTTTAATATCTTCTGTGAAGAGCTATTTATTTAGCATCTTGGTCTCCACTAGCCTCAGCTTTTCAAATCTTTTACCTTTAAAATTTCAGGTTTCATCGATAGCAGGAAGTACAGGGATCCCTCACTTTCCACGGTTAATTGGGACCAGGATCCCTACTTGACCACCGAATTCAGCAAAGTAGGATCCCCCCCGCCCCGACTGATATATACGTTCATGTATATGTGTGTATATAATATCAATAAATACATATTCAATGCTATAAATGCTTATAATAACAATTAAACATTAAAGAATAATGCATGTCTGTCTTCCTTTCGGCTTTTTCCCTTTTTACTCGGGAGTCGCCACAGCGAATCATCTGATTCGCACGTTTGATTTGGCAGAGGTTTTTTACGTCGGATGCCCTTCCTGACACAACCCTTTTTAGCAAGGGACAGAAACACGCTGACAGCTTTTCAGCTACTCTTTACGAAAGTCAGCAATGGTTCTTTTACATGCCTCTCACCATAGACAGTGAGAGACATGGCCCGCCTTTGATAACCCAGTTAGCTGCACTGGGGGGGGGACAGTGACAACCTTGTGGAGAGTGGGACTCGAACCACCAACCTTTGGATCAGTGATGCAGCGCCCTATACCACTAGACCACCACTGCCCCACCATTTAAGAATAATGCATAAGTTGTAAATAAAATATAAATACCCGCACATATACAGATGCGAGAGCACGCACTCAGATGCGCACCTCACAAAAATGTAACTAGTTTTGATGGGAGGTTTTGGGTTGTTTTTTGTTTTTTGTTTGTTTAAGTGTTTTTTTTTGTTTGTTTGTTTGTTTGGTTTTTTTGGTTTTTTTTTTGCATAATTGGCCTTGTTTTTGTGGCATTTTCCTTAACTTTTTCCCCTATTCTTTCTGAATTTCCTTATTTTTTTAATTCTATGAATATTTACAAAAAAAAAAACACGATGCACTGAAGCCACATGAATTGAAGCAGTGAGGGATTCCTGTAATTAACTTTATGGATCTTTCATCGCACCAACTAGATTAAAAGTACAGTTTGCAATAATAGATAAATATTGCTTTATTAAATAATAATACTAATACTAATAAATGCTACAATGCCAAGCGTGTCATTGCTTTTAAAAGGTATCCTACTCGTAATCATGTTTCATACGTATAGGAAGGAAATAACTCAGTGTGGGCTTCTCTTTCCTTCCTTTTTTTGGTCAACAGTCTGACAGGGTTTTTCTTGTTTTCCTCTGTGGATAGAGTGACAGACGCTATGCACGTCGCATGCCAGCCTGAATAGAAATGAAGGCGTGTGGCACATTCCAGTTACTGCACACACTCAGAAGGCGTGATCTTGAGAATTAGTGCATGAACGAAGATGGTTTGTTGTAGCTCCTGCTTATGACGCGCTCGCATATCACACTGAAGGGATTTAGATTTTCTCGCCTCTGGAAAGTTGCTGTTTTCCCCTATTTCTCACAAGCTGATCATCAGTTAAAGAGAGAAAGAGATCCATGTCAGCTGTGGAGCTGCTCACGTAAGAGCAGGTTCACGCTCATGACCTTGATCCAATCTTGACTGGAAGTCTCTCTCTCTCTCTCTCTCTCTCTCAGTCTGTGGTGTGTGTGAAGAGAGAACGAGAGAAAGACAGAGAGAGAGAGAGATAAGCTGCAATAAGTGCCCCCCAATCTTCATCTCATTTCTCATTAAAATATGTGTTTATTATCTCCTCAGGCTAATTAAATGCTCTCTTTCCCACTCCGTGTGTTCTCTGATCAGCTTTACAATACAGAATGCTTTTCTTATATAGGTGTACTATGTATATTATCTAATTGTGTATGTCAAGTGGTCTGCCCTGGGACAGTGGCTCTAAAATGTTTAGGCTTTCATTAGGACAATGGGCTCTTAGTGGCATCTCGCTGACAAAGCATCAGCTAAAGCTGTGATGCAGAGCTGGAGGTCATTTTGTGAGGAAACAAGGAGACAGCGCTAAGATGAGCCGAAGCTGAGTAATATGTATCAGTTATTCATTTGAAATTCAAACACGAGCATGACAGCTTCTCGAGGCAAAACTTGAAGGTGGTTGTCGGAGTGGTCGGTAAAGTCAACAAATCTTTAATTAGCTGCTTAAAGCCCGGTTTGGAGACAGTCGTGAGATCTTTGCGTGATCGTCTACTGTTCACTTGGCTTTATTACCAGCTTAACCGCTTTTACTTCCACAACAAGAACTGTAAATCTACCATAAAGGAAATGTGCTTTGAGCCATTTTGAATCAATATCTTTCTCGTGCGTGTGTGTGTGTGTGTGTGTGTGTGTATACCCCACTGTGTGGTGCACCATTCTTTGCCATGTAGAGCCAGCATACCCTGGGCTCAATGCATCTGTTCTGTCCCCACACACTGAGCTGGTCAGGCGTATCTTTTTAACTCTTTGCTGACACATGCCATCACAGGCAGCACACTCAACGACGCCCAAATTTTCATTTACCTCATGACTGACATGTAGACTCCACACACTTCTTCCACAGTGAGTGCATTGGATTGCTTTTCATCTGATTGTCTGACTGATTTACTTCATCGCGCTGTACTTTACAACAACCTCTGTAATGAAGTGCCTCGCCTCACGCTTCAACCATGAATAATGTTACAGATCCACTCAGTGTGAGTACTGTCTTACTAGACATCTACTGTTCAAGCCGCACTCTGATGGCACAAACATATACAGTACCACACTGAATACACCGGGTTATCAGACAATGGGTGTTCGATAAAGTTTAAACAAGTGTTAAGTCGTTTTCTTCAATTAAATTGCATTTTAACTTGTGTAAAATTTTAATTCTGTATATATATATATATATATCTCATTATATATATATATATATAATATATATATATATATATATATATATATATATATATATATATATGTATATATATATATATGTATATATATATATATATATACATATATATATATATATACATATATATATATATACATATATATATATATATATATAATGAGAGAGAGAGAGAGAGAGGAGGCATGGAATATAAGTTTTGTAACTATTGGTCATGTGCAGTGGTGGTCTAGTGGTATAGGGTGCTGGATCGCTGATCCAAAGGTTGGGGGTTCGAGTCCCACTCTCCACAAGGTTGTCACTGTCCTACCCCCGTTCAGCTAACTGGGTTATCAAAGGCCGGCCATGTCTCTCACTGTCTATGGTGTGAGGCATGTAAAAGAACCATTGCTGACTTTTGACAAGAATAGGCTGCAAAGCCGTTGGCATGTTTCTGCCCTGCGATGGCCTGGCGAGCTGTCCAGGGTGTACTCTACCCTCGCCCGAAGTTGGCTGGGATGGGCGCCAGCCTCCCCGCGACCCTAATTAGGATTAAGCGGTTACAGAAAATGAACTGGACTGACTAATTGTCATTGACATGATGAGGCTGATTTTGATTATTAACAAATATACAAAACAAACCTCAAAATTTTAACCTCATAAAGGAATGAGGTGATCTTGAACCATAAAAGTCATAATGTTTTGACCTTGAGGTCAAAGCAGATGCAACTTTTCCACATTTCGACATCAGTAACATTTAGTTAGGATTAATCGATCCTAAGGTTTGACGTTCGAGCCCCATTGTCAACGGCTGTCACTGCTGTCTCCCCAGTGCAGCTAACTGAGTTATCAAAGGCCGACCATGTCTGCCACTTTGTTGGTCTGGTGAGCCGTCCAGGGTGTACTCTGCCCTCCACCAGAGTTTGCTTAGATGGAGCCCTGCCTCACCAGGACCCTAATTAAGATTAAGCGTTTCCGAAAATGAAATAAATAATATGTAATTATAAAAATCACACACACACACACACACACACACACACACACACACACACACACATTCTTTCAGCTGTGAGACATTTGAGGGGTTTCTTGCACACACAGCCAATTTCAAGTCACCCCACGACATCACAATGGGATTAACATCTGGGCTTTGACCGGGCCATTCCGAGACTCTCCACTTCTGAATTTTCAGCCAGTCCTTGGTGGATTTACTGACATGTTTTGGGTCATTGCTATGTTGCAGTTTCCATCTCTGCTTCTGATTACATTTTTTTTTTTTACTC
>CM045738.1:17629796-17702296 GCA_024760905.1 Plotosus lineatus
GATCATCAACAGGTCCAGGAGATACTGTTGCATATGGACCCACACACTCACACACACACACACACACACACACACACACAAAATTATTCTTAATGCATTATGCTGATTAAATCTAAAGAGAAACAGTTTCAGAAAATGATCATCATCAACAAGTCTAATTTAATCCAACAGCCTTCACATTTCTATTTCATACAGAACGTGACTAATTCTCTTCAGATTGTGGATAGGTCTCTTGGCACGTTCCTAAATTTGTGCAGGGAGTAATGCGTGCAGCAAGTGAAAATGCTCGCAGCTATTGATTACATGTCAGAGAATTGGGCTAAGGGGGGAAAAAAGGCTGGAGTAATGACACAAAGCAAAAGAACAATTTACTTTTTCGGGAAGAGCTATAAATATTAAACCCATGGCAAGTGTACATCATCCACGCTCAAAACTGTTCATGTGACAGGAGGATAAAAACCACAAGGTTGTTATTCAGATTCCTCATCAAGACATTAAGACAAGCATCAGATAGAGACATGAGTTTGTGCTGTATCATCAGGGACGTCCTGGCATTTTTAATTGTGTTGTATGTGAATCATTTATTTAATCAGTGGTACTGCGGCCATATCTTTAAAACACGTACATATCGTGGGTCCTGAATTAACTTGTGTTGATGTGTAACTTTTAATTTCTGTTGTTCTCAGAACTGCAGTCAGCCTGACTGGTTTTCATTTTATTTCAGAGCTTCATTTTTTTTTTTTTTTTTTTTTTTGGCTCGTTCTTAGTACAGTCGGCCCTCTACTTACGAAAACCTCTGAATACAAAAAATCCAGGTTACGAAAAACATTTTCCTAAATTTTCTCTCTCTGTATACGAAACAACCTCTTCTTACGAAAAGCGCCAAACGCGCCATTCAAATATTCAAACAATGCTCGAGCTGCTCTCTCATTGGCTGTCTCCCATCATCCTGCCCCGCTGGCCTCCCATTGATCTCCCATTGGCCAGGAGGGAGCTAAATCTCCATAGTACTGTACCCATAAGCTTGTTTGTCACACGCGTAAAGGAGAGATGTACTGTTGGTTCGTAAGTTTCGTGAGTTTTGAGAGTTTTGAGAGTACAGTACTCATTGCAGCTTATTTGAGGAGGTCTGGATGAGCTGTGCCCCGTCTCAAAAGCTCCGCATTCGGCCACCAAGCATTTTTGTGCTTGGAAGTGGGCGGTGCTACAAGACCTCCGATCTTGTAAGGAAACAAGTTAATATTGAATCCGGACCTCAGATCTTTCAAACAGGTAATTCCACTTTAAATACAACACCTCGTCTCAAAAGCTCTGTCCGCTGCGCGTTGTGTGTGGGCGGAGCCTGCATTCAGTAGAGCGCACACTCAAAGAGAGACAGAGAGAGAGAGAGAAGAGAGAGAGAGAGAGAGAGAGACAGTGTGTGTGTGTGTGTGTGTGTGTGTGTGTGTGTGTGTGTGTGTGTGTGTGTGTGTGTGTGTGTGTGTGTGTGTATGTGCGTTAATAAAAAATGTTTAATAAATGTTTAAATGGTTTAATAAATAAATTTCTTTTACTTTTAACACATATTTCATACAAAATTGGTGTACTTTTATTATTTTTAAAGGGTTTATGGGGTAGTCTTGGGAGCCTTGGAACGAATCACGTGTTTTACATGTAAAATGCGCTTCTACTTACGAAAACGCCAGGCTACGAAAAAGGCTCTGGAATGGATAAATTTCGTAAGTCGAGGGCCGACTGTACATGAATATTTGCAATAAATATTGGTGTGTTTGTGTGTGGTTCTCACTGAATATTTGAATATTTACATGCTGGATATTGAGTGTTTGGGTATAAAAGCAGGATATATTAGTACAGGTCAGGATATATTAGTACAGGTCTGGATATATTAGTACAGGTCAGGATATATTAGTACAGGTCTGGATATATTAGTACAGGTCTGGATATATTAGTACAGGTCTGGATATATTAGTACAGGTCTGGATATATTAGTACAGGTCAGGATATATTAGTACAGGTCTGAATATATTAGTACAGGTCTGGATATATTAGTACAGGTCTGGATATATTAGTACAGGTCTGAATATATTAGTACAGGTCTGGATATATTAGTACAGGTCTGAATATATTAGTACAGGTCTGGATATATTAGTACAGGTCAGGATATATTAGTACAGGTCAGGATATATTAGTACAGGTCTGAATATATTAGTACAGGTCTGGATATATTAGTACAGGTCAGGATATATTAGTACAGGTCAGGATATATTAGTACAGGTCTGAATATATTAGTACAGGTCTGGATATATTAGTACAGGTCTGAATATATTAGTACAGGTCTGGATATATTAGTACAGGTCTGGATATATTAGTACAGGTCAGGATATATTAGTACAGGTCTGGATATATTAGTACAGGTCTGAATATATTAGTACAGGTCAGGATATATTAGTACAGGTCTGAATATATTAGTACAGGTCTGGATATATTAGTACAGGTCTGGATATATTAGTACAGGTCAGGATATATTAGTATTAGTTCAGGAACTTGAGACAGTATTTCTTTCTAGCTGTATAGCAAGTTTAAATTACTGTATTTGCAGATGTGCTGCAGATGTGCAGCTGACACAGTTTACAAAGCAACTGTTTAATTGTTTTGGAGTAAACACTATGTTCAGCCATGAGGGGGACACGAGCCAGTGTTCTGTATCATGCCGGTCCAAAGCCTGGATAAATGCAGAGGTTTGTGTCAGGAAGGGCATCCAACGTAAAACCTGCGCCAGATCTGAGATGCAAATCACAAATATTACTATGTAAGTCTTGGCACTAAGGAGAACTTAAGCCTGCCAGGGTCGGAGGGAAGATCGAGCCTATCTTAGTCAACGCTGGGCAAAGACAGAGTTCACTCTGAACAGCCTAACAAGTCCATCACAGGGCCAATGCACACAACCATTCACACTCCCATCTAGGAGCAGTTTGGAGAAGCCAGTTAACCTAATGTGCAGGTCTTTGTACTGTGGGAGGAAACCAGACTATACAGAGGAAACCCAAGCAAGCATGGGTACAACATGCAAACTCCACACAGAAAACCACTTGCCAAGCCTGGGACTGAAACCCAGGACCTTATTGTGAGGTGGATGTGCTAACCACTATATCACCATACCGCCAGTGCCACTGTTTGAAAGATTTCCTTTCGGCTTTTCCCTTTATCGGGAGTCGCCACAGCGAATGATTCGCATATTTGATTTGGCAGAGGTTTTTACGTCGGATGCCCTTCCTGACACAACCCTTTAGCAAGGGACAGAAACATGCTGACGGCTTTGCAGCTCCGCTTTATGAAAGTCAGCAATGGTTTCTTTTACATGAACCTCTCACCGTAGACAGTGAGAGACATGGCCCGCCTTTGATAACCCGGTTAGCTGCACGGGGGGGTGGGGGGGGGGGGGGGGTGGGACAGTGACAACCTTGTGGAGAGTGGGACTCGAACCCCCAACCTTCGGATCAGCGATCCAGCACCCTATACCACTAGACCACCACTGCCCCTTGCCACTGTTTCATCTGTTTAAAAATCAGTACAACTGAAGTATGTATAGTGCTGATGTTCAGTTACGGTCCATCAGTACCACAGAACGATGGAATTCATTTTGCTCCCACCACAGAGTAAATGTATTAAAAACCCGGGATTCTGCAAATAATTTCAGCCCTCAGTTTCGAACACTACTCACACGCATAGTGTACATATGAACACAATGAACAATCTCTCACAAAGCCATTTTCTCTTCTTCACACACTGACACATGCTCACGTAAATAGCCTTCACCTCACACATATTCCCACACTTGAAAATGGTACTTATGAAAAATAATTTTCAGCGGGTAATACTCTGAAAGCAGAGGGAAATAAAGTAAATCAACTGCTCCTGCAATTCTTATGTGGTCAAGAGTTTAATGATCCACCAGGTACAGAAATCAAAAACAATAGTGCTTCTTCTATACAGTGATTACTCTCCACCTGGCATTCATCTGGTTTAAAGTCCCTGAGTCATGAATCTGATATACGCCTCTGTGATTTTGTGGTCTTGGGTTTTTTTTTTTTCACTAAATGAAAACTCATGATGTATGTGTTCCAAGTTCTGGACAGATGTTCTCAATGACCTCGTCAAGTGACCTAAGTGATCAAAGTTTATTGTACTGATTGTCAATCCTCAGCATTCGTGGAAATCAATAAAGGGCCTGATCAAAAAGTGAAACAGAGAAAGTTGTAGGCTAAGTGCTCAAAGGTCGGAAGAATTATTTTAGGAAAAATGTCTTTTTCTGAACAAATGGCTTAGAAACAGTGGCGCTGAGGAAAAGGCAGGAGGCAGAGCTGGAGGTAGCGGAGATGAAAATGTTGAGGTTCTCTCTGGGAGTAACGAGGATGGATAGGATTAGAAATGAGTATATCAGAGGGACAGCCCATGTAAGATGTTTGGAGACAAAGTCAGCGAGGCTAGATTGAGATGGTTTGGACATGTACAGAGGAGGGATAGTGAGTATATTGGCAGTAGGATGCTGAGGTTGGAACTACCAGGCAGAAGGCCTCGAGGAAGACCAAAGAAGAGATTTATGAATGTGGTGAAGGAAGACATGAAGGTTGTTGGAGTCAAAAAAGAAGATGCAGAGGACATGGTGAGATGGAGGCGGATGATTCGCTGTGGCGACCCCTGAAGGGAGCAGCCGAAAGTAAAAGAAGAAGTAGAAGAAGTCTTTTTCTGAACAACTTTATGCTTTATTGGGGTCACAGGGAGGACAAAGCCAATCCCAGTTGATCTCAAGCAAAGTGGGGTACACCTTCAACGGCCTTCAAGGATACACCTTGGGGTGATTCAACAACATCCAATTAGCCTAATGTACATTTGAAATGCAGAGGAAAACCAGAAGCTTCTCGAAAAACACAGAGATTCTGGGGCAGTGTTTGGGTATCATATTGATTCAAGCATTATCCACTCAGAATAATGTCTATTAACCTCTACTAATTTGATCGATCAGATTGTCCTGTTCTTTCGAAGTATACACTTATTATTATAATATACTACACGGGAAAGGAGCAATCTGATTGGTTAACTGTATCAGGATAACTATGCACTGAAGGCAGGGTGGATAAGGGAGGTATGAGTGTGAATAGTGTACAAGACGGTGATGAGGCCAGCGATGTTGTATGGTTTA
This sequence comes from Plotosus lineatus, assembly GCA_024760905.1. Classification (NCBI taxonomy): domain Eukaryota; kingdom Metazoa; phylum Chordata; class Actinopteri; order Siluriformes; family Plotosidae; genus Plotosus; species Plotosus lineatus. The sequence continues at coordinate 17,634,997 of CM045738.1, forward strand.
GAGACAGTGGCCCTGGGGAAAAGACAGGAGCTCAGAGTTGGAGGTAGCAGAGATGAAAATGTTGAGGTTCTCTTTGGGAGTAACGAGGATGGATAGGATCAGAAACGAGTACATCAGAGGGACAGCACATGTTAGATGTTTTGGAGACAAAGCCAGAGAGGCTAGATTGAGATGGTTTGGACATGTACAGAGGAGGGATAGTGAGTATATTGGTCGTAGGATGCTGAGGTTGGAACTACCAGACAGAAGGCCCAGAGGAAGACCAAAGAGAAGATTTATGGATGTGGTGAAGGCGGACATGAAGGTCGTTGGAGTAAGAGTAGAAGATGCGGAGGATAGGGAGAGATGGAGGCAGATCATTCGCTGTGGCGACCCCTGAAGGGAACAGCCGAAAGAAAAAGAAGAAGAAGGTATGAGTGTGAATGGTTGTGTGCTGCCCTGTGATGGTTTGAGGTGTTGTTTAGGGTGTACCTTGCCTTTGCCAGTGTCAGCTAAGATAGGTTTCAGCCTCCCTACGGCCCTAGTAGTACAATTATGCAGTTTGGCAAATGAATGAGTCACCTTTCTGTGTAGTATTTATTAAAACAATTATTGCATCAAGTTTGGTAAAAATCATTGAATAGTCCCCATGATATTCTGTTTTGGGGACGATTAGGGGACAGACACTTCACCCTTGGCAAATAATTTCTGTTCACTACTTGATGGCTATAGGAATATTTGGACTCAAGGTTCCTGAATGCAGTGCAGGTGTATAAGTAGTGTTGAGTTATAGCAGAAGATCGACTCATCTAAGTGAGCAAAATACGAGTAGAAAAGCATAATGTCATGAATGATAGTATCAGCATGAACGCTAAAGCTTTTGAACCTTACATGTCTGAGCACATTTTACAGATATGGTTTTGAGAGCTGAACTAAAGGACTAAATGTCCTACAAAAAAACGTCTAAAAGATAAAAACTAAAGAACTAAAGCACTGCTCTTCAGACCAATATTATTTTGGGTAAAGTGAGAAACTGTGCAAAATTACCAACAAGAATACAAGAGATGTTTAAATTAAATACGTCGACTCAAAAACTTTGGTGTAAATGAATCTCACATATCCATTTATAAATATAAATACATAACGTAGCTGGTACGGTGGCGTAGTGTTTAGCACGTCTGCCCCACAGCAGAAAGGTCCTTGGTTTAATTCCCAGCCCAGGCGTTTCTGTGTGGAGTTTGAATGCTCTCCTCATGCTTGCGTGGGCTTCCTCTGGGTGCTTCAGTTTCCTCCCGCAGTCCAAAACCATGCACGCTAGGTTAATTAGCTGTTCCAAGTCGCCCAGAGGTATGAGTGGGAGTATGAATGGTTGTTTCAATGTTGGCCCTGCGATGGCCTGGTGAGCCGTCCAGGGTGTACTCTGCCCTCGCCCAGAGTCGGCTGAGATGGGCGCCAGCCTCCTTACAATTCTAATCAGGATTAAGTCTGTCTTTCTTTCGGCTTTTTCCCTTTTTTTTACTTGGGAGTCGCCAAAGCGAATCATCTTGATTCACACATTTGATTTGGCAGAGGTGGTCCAGACTATACAGAGGAAACCCAAGCAAGCATGGGCACAACATGCAAACTCCACACAGAAAACCACTTGCCAAGCCTGGGACTGAAACCCAGGACCTTATTGTGAGGTGGATGTGTTAACCACTACATCACCATACCGCCATTGCCACTGTTTGAAAGATTTCCTTTCGGCTTTTCCCTTTATCAGGAGTCGCCACAGCGAATGATTCGCATGTTTGATTTGGCAGAGGTTTTTACGTCAGATGCTCTTCCTGTCACAACCCTTTTTAGCAAGGGACAGAAACACGCTGACGGCTTTGCAGCTACTCTTTACGAAAGTCAGCAATGGTTCTTTTACATGCCTCTCACCATAGACAGTGAGGGACATGGCCGCCTTTGATAACCCAGTTAGCTGCACTGGGGGGGGACAGTGACAATCTTGTGGAGAGTGGGACTCGAACCCCTAACCGTTGGATCAGCGATCCAGCGCCCTATACCACTAGACCACCACTGCCCCAAATCAGGTTTAAGCGGTTTGGAAAATGAAGGAATGAGTCTCTGAAATCTCATTGATACGCAATAGATTCCAGTGGGATCTTATGGGAGATTTTCATTGGTGTAGCTTGATCTTCTTCTCCTTCTTCTTCTTTTCCTTTCGGCTGTTCCCTTCAGGGGTCGCCACAGCAAATGATCTGCCTCCATCTCTCCCTATCCTCTGCATCTTCTACTCTTACTCCAACGACCTTCATGTCCGCCTTCACCGCATCCATAAATCTTCTCTTTGGTCTTCCTCTGGGCCTTCTGCCTGGTAGTTCCAACCTCAGCATCCTACGACCAATATACTCACTATCCCTCCTCTGTACATGTCCAAACCATCTCAATCTAGCCTCTCTGACTTTGTCTCCAAAACCTCTAACATGTGCTGTCCCTCTGATGTACTCATTCCTGATCCTATCCATCCTCGTTACTCCCAAAGAGAACCTCAACATTTTCATCTCTGCTACCTCCAACTCTGACTCCTGTCTTTTCCCCAGGGCCACTGTTTCTAAACCATACAACATCGCTGGCCTCATCACCGTCTTGATGTAAACCTAAAACTCTTATATGTTTATTCATCCATCCATCCATTTACTGTTTACACTCTAATGCAAATTGTTGTAAAAAAAAAAACAAAAAAAAAAAAAAACCTCGTTCTTTCCATTTAGCCCTTTTCAGTCTCGCAGGAAGGTCTTGCCTGACTCCAAAGCGTGCTACAGTAGCTGTTGTCACTCCTCAGTGCTGATTACAGCCGTTAGCGCGTCAGCAGTAGCTGCCGGTGATCCTTAGCAGATTAGCACTAGTTTTAGCACAGGCCTTGCGGGAACAGGTGGACACGAGGCAAAGGATGCCACACATTTCAGGATGGCAAAGAGAGAGAGAGCAGCAGCATATGTTCACTCTCCACAGCGCTTCACATGCCAAAACACCGGGCATGCACATCAAGTGCATAGCTAACTGGAACTGAGTGGAAACGAGAGGAGAAAACAGTAAACAGAAAGCAAAAATAAGCGTGTGATAATAAGATGCCAGGGTTGGCGTATGTGCCAAGGTGTTGATGTCTGAATACACACTCTTCCCCGTGTGTGGCATGACATTATTTTCTATTTCTTGTGAAAGAAACCGGGGAAAGGAGGGGAAAAAGTCCGAACTCTGCACTAGGCAGACCTCAGGGGAGCCGCCAAATATAGCCAGACGTCTCTGCGTATTGACCAACAGCATCTCGGCTTACGTCCTCGAGCCTCTCTTTATATTTCAGCTTACTCTTCCTCAATCTCATTCCAGCCGCCACACCACCCACCACACACACAGACACTTACCTTATGCTTTTCCTAATTCTTAAAAATAACAAATAATATGTTTACTTATAGACTCGGACACAGGTTTGACTTTTATCCGTTCTCTGTTAGGCTGGGTCAGGTACAATATATCCCCCTCGTGTCATGTGTATTATGACACAGAGTGGCCCTATGACTATATTTAGCTCACTAGGAACAGACTACTGTTCCTGTTGGCAATTACAGGCGAAGAGGTTATTGCATGATAACAGCTTTTTTTGCTAGAAGTGTTTACTTGTTTTAATATATTTTTGGTTTTGTTTCTTTTCTTTTCACATCAACTCTGACGACGAAATTTTCTTCACTTACACAAGCTCTCATACATCAATTAGTTTCTTTTTATATATATATATATATATATATATGAATAAAACTGTAACTTCATTTTTTTATATTAATAAAGCAGCACTGTATTTAAATATATTCAAATATATTTGAATATACCATGATCTGAACAGAAATGCTACATTAGATAATTACCAGTAAGTCAGTACAGATGATTTTGGTTTATGTTTATGTTTATGTTTATGTTGAAATTATAATCATGATCTCTACCATTTCAGTTCATGGAAAAAGCTACCACCATCCCAGTATTTACAAAAGAGCAGTGAATGGCACTGTCATTGTAATGTGTGGTGTGTGTGTGTGTGTGTGTGTGTGTGTATCAGGTGTAGTGCCACAGCTAGTCTTTATTTAACTGCTGAAAAGAAACACAGACCACCAACCAAAAATCGTCAGCTTGCAATGACCTGTCGTCAGAACATGAAAACTAATGAAGGATGTGATGATCAAACTGCATGGGGGGGAAAAAATGCAGCAACTTGCTAGGTGGGTCTAATGTGTTCTTACATACCCCGACACAGGAACCCCAGCTCTTCTGGAAAGGTTTTTGCCCAGATCTGGGTGCATTACTCAGAGTGAGCACTGATGTTTGATGGAAATTCCTTGGGCCCAGTTGCCATTCCAATATATGCTAAAGGGGATTCTCTGGAATTGAGATCAGGGCTCTAAGGAGGCTTCTTCCATGCCAACGTTGGAGAAAGCATATCACTTCAAGAGCTTCGTTTTGTGCATGAGGTCATTGGCATTTTGAAACATTGGTTTTGGCCTCTTACTACAGCATACAAAGGCATTTAATGGAATTATGTGCCTTCTGCATTGTGACAGTCATTAGTAGAAGACACGAATACAGATGTGATGGACCGACTTCCACATCCCATAAAGTGTAATCACACGTTAAGATGTGTACACGACTAATTTTAATCTTTCTACCTCTGCAAATATACTGCAGTCCTGCTCATTCCTGCAATTATCCTACAATATGTGCTAGTAAATATCGGGGGCTTGCCTTGCTGAAATATAAACACATTTGTCGATCTGTACTCAAGACCAGCATTGTGAAGTCAAGCATCTGAGGGTGGTCAAGACCAAGTCAACCTAAAGGGCAAAGAAAGTAAGACTGTGACCAAAAAACATAAAACACCTTCCCATGCAAATCCTTTACTTCAAATGATTGGATTTAGAACACAGAATAGTACTGAGGTGCATTAGGCTGGCTGCTCAGGGTGTACACTTCACTCAAAGTCGGCTGATATAAGCTTCAGCCTTCCCATGACTTATTGAGTGTAATGACAAATTAAACCATAAAATTTTTGTTTTCGTTCGATTTTATCAAGTTCCCATGTAGTATATACTAAACTTTCAGTTTCTGGGATTATATGGTGATATCTACTTATGCTTTCATGAGTAATTGTTACTTATCCATACTCTGAAGTTCTTATTTTTGAGGAAGATGAAATAGTGTTTCTCAAATTTGGTGGACACATAAAATAAAAGCTTTGAATTTACTCGTATCTGAAGTTGTCTTCATGTGACAACGGGTATCACAGTTAATAATAAATATTAATTTATTCATATACGTATTTGCCAAACTGCTTAATTCTTCAAGGATTGTGGGGAGGCTGTATCCTACCTTTGCCGATGCTGGGCGAATGCAAGGTTTACCTTGCCAGACCATCACAGGGCCAACACACATACAGACACACAAAATGATTCACACACTTAAACCTAGGGGCAATTTAAAACAGCCAATTGGCCTCATGTTCCTGTCTTTGAACCGTGGTAAGAAACTGGAGCTTTGGGCCCAGGATTTAATTCCAGGACTTTCTTGTTGTGAGGCAGATGTGATGACTATGATGCCACTATGGCCCGTAACAAGAAACAGAGTTTCAGATTTGATTATAGGCAAAATGTACAGTATATAAAATAGAACCTTTCAAACTGCAACTCAATCTCAAGTGTCATGAGAATGAGTGACATTCTTTTTATCGGTTTATGATGCATCTTGCTTGAGGGCAGGAACAATTTTAAATCATTTGTTGGTTGATGTTTGGACTCCTTGCAGGACGTTCTGTCAGGCCTAAGAAAACAAAAGATTTACAGCTTGTGTGCTACTATCGGGAGTCGACATGTCAGGCTGACAGGTAGCAGTTCCATATATATATATGGTTCTCCCATTCGAAGGCAAGATGGTGTCAATGTTTCTATCGAGTGTCATTATCCCAGACACCACAATGTGAGTAGCAGTGCTCTCGTGCCTGCTTGGCTCCCCTATTCTTCTGCCCAAGCTGCTGAGGAGCTTCTTGTCTTCTCCTTGAGGCTCATGATGGGGGACTGGATGTCCGAAAGGGGATCGAACCAGTACTACCTGGGTGAGGTTATGTTTATAGATATATATCTTCTTCTTTTCCTTTCGGCTTTTCCCTTCAGGGGTCGCCATAGCGAATCATCTGCCTCCATCTCACCCTATCCTTTGCATCTTCTTCTCTTATACCAGCTACCTTCATGTCCTGCTTCACTACATCCATGAATCGTCTCTTTGGTCTTCCTCTAGGCCTTTTGCCTGGTAGTTCCAGCCTCAGCATCCTATTACCAATATACTCACAAATTCTAAAATAGTAACATCTGTTTGTACGTAAATAGAATGATCTTGTTTAAAAGTAAAAAAAGGTTCATTTGAGCTAATGCTTACATGTTAATCAAGCCAGTTGAGTCAATAAAACTGACTAACTGCAAAAATCCCATTTCCGGTTACTTTTATCAGTTTGAAGAAGTTAAAACATAAACAATCATCTAATTTGCAGGAAGGAGAAGGTAACTTTTCGGATTTCACAACTTTCACTATATATGCTGACTGTTACGAGCATGTACATATTTGGGTGAATCTTCTTCTTCTTTTCCTTTCGGCTTTTCCCTTCAGGGGTCGCCACAGCGAATCATCCGCCTCCATCTCACCCTATCCTTTGCATCTTCTTCTCTTACACCAACGACCTTCATGTCCTCCTTCACCACATCCATGAATCGTCTCTTTGGTCTTCCTCTAGGCCTTTTGCCTGATAGTTCCAGCCTCAGCATCCTACTACCAATATATTCACTATCCTTCCTCTGTACATGTCCAAACCATCTCAAGCTAGCCTCTCTGACTTTGTCTCCAAAACGTCTTACATGTGCTGTCCCTCTGATGTGCTCATTCCTGATCCTATCCGTCCTCGTTACTCCCAAAGAGAACCTCAACATTTTCATCTGTGCTGCCTCCAGCTCTGCCTCCTGTCTTTTCCCCAGGGCCACTGTTTCTAAACCATACAACATCGCTGGCCTTACCACCGTCTTGTACACTTTTCCTTATATATATATATATATATATATATATATATATATATATATATATATATATGTATATGTATATGTGTGTGTGTGTGTGTGTGTGTGTGTGTTGTGTGTGTGTGTGTGTGTGTGTGTGTGTGTGTGTGTGTGTGTGTGTGTGTTTAACTAAAAACAAAAATTCTAAATAAATTATATCCATTTATAATCAAGGAAACACAGGGTAAAAAAAATTATACCTTCTTAATTTGTTATTGTTCCTAATATATATTCTTCTATAATCACCTGAAGAGAGAGGATGGTTTCAGCACCCCTCGAAACAGATCTGTAGTGATAAATGGAGTTTCAATAGAAAGTCTTTGTCCTGTCCTTTATTTTTGTTTATTTGCTCTACCAAAAAGTATTGAGCACTCTCCTACGGAAGGATCTACTCAGAAAATCCTCTATATCTATATATATATATATATATATATATATATATATATATATACATATATATACAAAATGACCAATTGTATACTTATTCAGTCAGTTTTTAGTGTTTAAACCAGTTTCAGATTATAACTAAACAATAACACACTTTAAAACCCAGAGATGCCAGAGATATTTAAAGCTCCTGTGATTAACCCTAAATAAAACGACATGCAAAAACATTTGCCCTCTTTGAACCTTTCCACATTTTGTACTGTGAAAATTAGAAGATGAAATGGGCGCGATTAAGTTTACATCAAACAATAACCCATTATATTGAACCATATAAATAATGCAGCCTTGAAGGGGGCAAAAAGCCAGTGTACATCCCCATGTCAGTCTCATACCCGGATAAATGCAGAGGGTTGTGTCAGGAAGGACATCCGGTGTAAAACCAATGCCACATATAACATGCAAGTCAAAAATAAGAATTCCATACCGGATCGGTCAAGATCCCGGGTTAACAACAACCACCATCAGTGCAGTTAACCAACAGGGTGCTGGTGGAAATTGGACTACTGTTGGTCGAAGAAGGAGAGGTCGAAGAAGGAGAGGTCGAAGAAGGAGAGGTCAAAAAAGGAGAGACGGGAGGCATGTCCGTAGGCAGAGAGAGAGGAGGAAAGGCATGAGTCTAGGACTGAGAGTAGGGACTTTGAATGTTGGAACTATGACAGGAAAAGCGAGAGATGTAGAGGAGGAAGGTGGACATACTGTGTGTTCTGGAGATCAGGTGGAAAGTTAGCAAGGCCAGAAGCTTAGGAGCAGGGTTTAAGCTGTTTTTTCATGGTGTGAGGAATGGAGGAGAAGTGTGCTGGTGCCCATTTTTAAGAACAAGGGAGACGTGCAGAGTTGTGACAACTACAGAGGGATAAAGTTGATACGATGAAGTTATGGGAAAGAATAGTGGAAGCTATACTAAGGGCAGAGGTCAGCATTTGTGAACAACAGTTTGGTTTCATGCCAAAAAAGAGCACCACAGATGCAGTGTTTGCTTTGAGGATGTTAATAGAGAAGTACAGAGAAGGTCAGACGGAGCTGCATTGTGCCTTTGTGGATCTGGAGAAAGCATATGACAGGGTGCAGAGAGAGGAACTGTGGTATTGCATGAGGAAGTCTGGAGTGGCAGAGAAGTATGTTAGAGTGGTGCAGGACATGTATGAGAGATGTAAGACAGTGGTGAGGTGTGCTGTCGGTGTGACACAAGAGTTCAAAGTGGAGGTGGGACTGCATCAAGGGTCAGCTCTCAGCCCCTTCTTGTTTGCTATGGTGATGGATAGGCTGACAGATGAGGTTAGACAAGATTCCCCATGGACTATGATGTTTGCAGATGACATTGTGATCTGTAGTGAGAGCAGAGAACAAGTGCAGGAAAATCTAGAGAGGTGGAGGTATGCCTTGGAATGGAGAGGAATGAAAGTTAGCCTCAGTAAGACAGAATACATTTGTGTGAACAACAAGGACCCAAGAGGAATGGTGAGGTTATAGCGAACAGAGATAAAGAAGGCGGAGGATTTTAAGTACTTAGTCTCTACAATCCAGAGCAATGGAGAGTGTGGAAAAGAGGTGAAGAAGCGTGTGCAGGCTGATTGGAATGATTAGAGAAAAGTGTCCGGTGTGATGTGTGATCGGAGGGTATCGGCAAGAATGAAAGGAAAAGTGTACAAGACGGTGTTGAGGACAGCGATGTTCTATGGTTTATAAACAGTGGCACTGAGGAAAAGACAGGAGGCAGAGCTGGAGGTAGCGGAGATGAAAATGTTGAGGTTCTCTTTGGGAGTAACGAGGATGGATAGGATCAGGAATGAGCACATCAGAGGGACAGCACATGTAAGAGGTTTTGTAGACAAAGTCAGAGAGGCTAGATTGAGATGGTTTGGACATGTACAGAGGAGGGATAGTGAGTACTGTATATTGGTAGTAGGATGCTGAGGTTGGAACTACCAGGCAGAAGGCCGAGAGGAAGACCAAAGAGAAGATTTATGGATGTGGTGAAGGAGGACATGAAAGTAGTTGGTGTAAGAGAAGAAGATGCAGAGGATAGGGTGAGATGGAGGCAGATGATTTGCTGTGGCGACCCCTGAAGGGAACAGCCGAAGGGAAAAGAAGAAGGATTGAACCATATAAATATTTACCGGTACTCCTTTTGCTGTGACATCCCTAATTTGTATTTGTTGGCAAGCCAACTTACATCATGAGATTAATGAACTTCAGAGAATCCTCTGTGGCATATGACCTCAGTATAAATAGATGTAGGCAGTCAAAGCTTACTGGAGAAGGCAAAGGGTTGCTGATCCAGAGGTCAGCAATTCGATCCCCTCTATCACCACTGTTGGGCCCTTGAGCAAGGCCCTTAATTCTCAATTGCTGAGTTATATAAAAAATTATACAGTAATTGTAAGTCACCGCGAAGAGGAATATCAGCCAAATGCTGTAAATATAAAGACTGTACTTCTGATTCAAAATGGCTAAGAATGAACACTTGGTCTACCCTTTCGAAAATCTACTTTAAATCTATTATAAGTTTTGAGTTAACTTATCTGTCAGACTCACCTGTCGGAGCTAAGACGTGTATGTGTGCGTGCATGTGTGTGTGGAGGACCAAAGAGATTTTCTCTACTTGTCATACCACAAATAGCCAGCAGTGGACGCTTGTGCATGTAAGTAATGTCATGTGTACTATGGTTTATAAATATGAAAATTGCTACAATACAGTTCATTGTCATTTTCTGAGACGCTTCATCCTAATTATGGTCGCGGGGAGGCTCATTTCGGCCAACTCTGGGTGTGGGTAGAGGACACCCTGGGCAGCTCACCAAGCCATCAGAGGGCGACTCAATGGCCTAATCTTTACAAATAGCAATTGTTCTTTTACATGAACCTCTCACCATAGACAGTGAGAGACATGGCCGGCCTTTGATAACCCAGTTAGTGCACTGGGGGGACAACAGTGACAACCCGGTGATAGTGGGACTTGGACTTTGTCAGTAAGCCACCACTGCCCCCACATTCAGGCTTATCGTGTCGATTTGATATTTCATCTGATTCTCAGGTATTTACATACATTATTTCATAAGGTAAGGTAAGTCTGTTGGGTTTTTACACCCGAGCCTCGTGGTTCATCAGGCCAGTGCTTATCCTCGGTTTCCATAGCGTGAAGCAACCAGGATTTCAACTTCCCCTGGATGGGACACTAGTCCATCGCAGGTTACCTTCCTAGTATATTTTTTACTGGTACCCATTTATACTGCTGGGTGAACAGAGGCACACTTGTGGTTGAGACCTTGCCCAGGGGTCTTAGCACAGTGAGGGTCTCAGTGGGATTCAAACTCACAACCTCCCGATCATGAGTGCAGCACCCTAACCGCTACGCCACCGGCCCCACTATATTATTTCATAATGGTGCAGAAATCAAACAGTGCCTTTGAATTATAAGACGTTGTCCAGTAAAGTACCGGAGCATGAGGCCGGGCTTATAAAACTGTCTTCATTTTGTGCAGCTCGATACTACATTATGGATGCATGCTGATTTGATTGACAGGCAGCTACCAATACTCTCTCTCTCTCTCTCTCTCTCTCTCTCTCTCTCTGTGTGTGTGCCACATCACACATGATAAGGAGCTCCTTCACCTTTAGGGACTTTCGAATGTCAGATTTCATTTCAACATTAGTGCTACACTGCCCTCTGCTGGCACCATGAGACCATCGACCTCAATTCATCATTTAAAAAACATTAATTTTGTAGTGTAATCTTAAACCCACAGATATTCAGTTACCCAAGTTTGAGGCTTGACTGAAATAGCACAAACTAACAAGTTAAACAATAAAAAACCCAGCTCAGCCAAGCAATTATATTTGAGCTTCAGTGTCACTTTAAACCTCTTCCACACTGTTTTTGCATCAACGCCATGCTTTCTACATTACCCATGATGCCTTTTGACTACTTGTGGATAGCGATGCAAAGAGAATTCAGTTTAACTTGAAGAACGCAGCATGGCTTTAATAATTCGATCTGTTCCAACGTTCTTTCCTGTACGCTTTCAAATCTCATTCTATACATCACTATCTAGGCGTAGTGGTCAGTATGTCTCTCACAGAAAGAAAATATATCAACAAATTCTGGTGGCATGACGAGGGCAGTGGTGGCCTAGTGGTATAGGCGCTGGATCACTGATCCTAAGGTTGCGGGTTCAAGCCCCACTCACCACAGGTTGTCACTGTCCCCCCCAGTGCAGCTAACTGGGTTATCAAAGGCCAGCCATGTCTCTCACTGTCTATGGTGTGAGGCTGTAAAAGATCCATTGCTGACTTACGACAAGGGTAGCTGCAAAGCCGCCAGCATGTTTCAGCCCTGTGATGGCCTGATGAGCTGTTCAGCGTGTACTCTGCCCTTGCCCGGAGTTGGCTGGGATGGGTGCCAGCCTCCCCGCAATCCTAATTAGGATTAAGCAATTACAGAAAATGAACTTATGAACTGAAGTGATGGCATGACAGGCATTGACAGTTGTAAAACTCCATATGTTTGCAGTGAAAGAGTCTAAATCCACTTTCTGAAGGGGCCCATGATTATCGCCTGTACTGTGAAATGCGATTTAAAACATCCAGCAAATTAGAAGTGGAGTTGTGACACTATCAAAGGTCTCAGAGACATGACTGAAGGCTGCCTGATCAGATATGCGCAAATAACTAGGCCCAAAGTGATTTAAATAAGGTTTAAACTTAAATTAGTTTTATAATCTTAAAGTGGTATTATTTGTTTAATGAGAAAACCCAATAAAGACTCAGATGGAAGAAATTACACATTTGTTTGTGCAAATTGTGACCAGCAGTTCTGAAAAGCAAGTCTGGACATTTGCCACATTTGCACTGAATATGATACAACACACCAAGTTGAAGTATTGAAGCAACCTTGAGAATTACATGTGACTTATAGATCTGTAGATGCACAATAAGAGTAAAACGTCTAGACAAAAAACTTTGTCCACACAAGTTCACAGCATTTTCAAAGAACCTGTTGTCACTCATGTCCCAACAACAAAACAACAAACTCGTACTGGACCACATTGTCATAGATTTGAAGGACTTCAGTAAGGTTGACATACATGGCAATTTTCCGCGGATCTACGGATTTCTGCAGATTTTATTTCAAAATGATAATTTCTGTGAATCGTCTAAATCCGTTGAGAAAATTTTAGGGGGCGTTAGGGACCTATTTTTCATTGGTGTCAACGAAAATTGTGTCAAATCAACTTTATCGTTAACGTATTTTCCACGGACAAGGACCTAAAAGGAAGTAAATTTTAGCTTTAGTAAACGGATCACCGATTGGCTGAGCTGTCTTAGACTGACCAATGAGAAAGCTCGTACCGTTCACCTTACAATTTCATGGTGGCGCGTTTGAGTCTAAAACCATGCTTTCACTATCATTTTTGACGGAATCATGAAGTTTTTAACAAAGGATCGAGAGTCTTCAGTGCTTGAAATCGACAAGAGTGTTAAAAACAAATTCAGATAGGATTGGCTTGAGCGGAAAGTTACTGCTAAAGTAAAAATCGAGACAAAAGACGACGAGATAACCGAATCACTAGGACAATTTCTGAAGAAATCGGATGTGCCCGGGAAAGCATATTGTGCTTATTTCAGTGACTTGATTAACGATGGTTCTCGTGGATGTGTTTCGTTGGTTGATTACGCAACTAAGGTGAAAAAACATGCAGAAAGACTTGCGATTCGCCGTAGCAATTAATCTGGTTCAATCAATTTTGTGCAAGAATTTGTTTTTGATATCATGTATGTCACTCTAAAGAGATTTCCGTTTTGACTTTTTCCCTTTCTCAGGGGTCGCCACAGCGAATGATTCGCACGTTTGATCTGGCGTAGGTTTTATCGTCGGATGCTCTTCCTGACACAACCCTTTAGCAAGGGACAGAAACACGCTGACGGCTTTGCAGCTACTCTTTACGAAAGTCAGCAATGGTTCTTTTACATGAACCTCACACCATAGACAGTGAGAGACATGGCCCGCCTTTGATAACCCAATTAGCTGCACTGGGGGGGGACAGTGACAACCCTGTGGAGAGTGGGACTCGAACCCCCAACCTTAGGCTCAGCGATCCAGCGCCCTATACCACTAAACCACCACTGCCCCCCCCCATGTATGTCACTCTAAAATCATCCTGAATTGCTCAAAGGTTCTCAGCTTCAGGGGGAGCGTTGCCCCCATGGGACCCCCCACCACCACCACCACCACCACCACCAGCTCCACCACCACCACCACCACCACCACTATCATATGAAATTCATTTTCAGCTGAAAATTGATTTCCTTGTTGCCATCCCTGGGTTGAAAGATCATGGTTCATTACATTGGTGATTGATTTGCAGCCATGCAGACATATGCCATCGAGAAATGAGGTACAGAAAGCAATGAACATTTTATTCATTAATAATATTATTGTCTTCTAGGCAGAAATGTTTGAGGAATATTTTGTGCAAACAGCAGCAGACTACTGGTCAGATGTGATGCAAGCATTTATAGGCATTACAGTTCAGTGAAGAGTGAAAGTTGAAGGAGAACTCAGAGCCGTTACAACAGGTTAGGCAATAAGACCATTGCTGATTAGGCCCCGAGCGAGCTAGGCGGGGGCCAATAATGGACAGCTGATAGAGTTACACAACAGCGACTCCAGGTTTACTGTAAAACTGCAGCAACAATACTGCAGAGCTGTGTACCCCGATGCTGGCAGCCAGCAGCAAACTGAAACGATGCCTTTCTGTACAGAGCCTGCATGTTCTCCTCAAGCTTTCACGGGTTTCCTTCAGTTACTTTCACTTCCTCATACTGGGTAAAAAACAAGCACATTAGGTTAACTGCCTGTTGCTAATTGCTTTTATTCCAATCCTAGCATCTGATCGTTGTTGATTTCATGCTTACAGTGTTTTAGCTTCTTAATTAGTACAATAATTTCTTAATTATTTAAATTGAATTCATGCATAAATTACAGATATAACAGCCTTGAAGTCATACAGAAATACAGTACAGTAATATCCAGCTCAGCAGCACAATGCCGTGAAAGTCCAAAGAAAGGTCCTGGGTTCAATTTCCAGCTCGAGCGTTTCTGTATGGGGTTTGCATGTTCGCCCCGCGCTTGCGTGGGTTTCCTCTGGGCACTCTGGTTTCCTCCCACAGTCCAAAAACATGCACAGTAGGTTAATTGGTTGTTCCAAATCACCCCGAAGTGTGAGTGTGAATGGTTGTGTGAGGGCCTGTAATTTGCTGGCGAGCTGTCCAGGGTATGCCCCGCCCTTGCCCAGAGTCAGTCAGAGACGGGTGCCAGCCTCCCTGTGACCCTAATTATGATTAAGGCTATAAGGTTAATATTTAGCGCTACGCTGCTGTGATGGTGTAATTTCTACACTGTGGGGAAAACTGATCAGTATATACAGTGGATATTAAAAAAAAAAAAAAAAAAAAAAGTCCACACCGCCTGTTTAAATTGACAGATTTTTGGGATGTAAAATTCATGAAGATGATGAATCATTCCCAAACTGTACAAATCAGTTAAAAACAAATTGAAATCTTTTATATAAACAAAAATAAAAACAAAGTACAGTAATATGGTTGCATAAGTGTGCACATGCTTTTACAATAAATTGAAGTGGGGATGGGGGATGTTTTATATATATATATATATATATATACGTGTTGTATGCAAGAAGTTCTTGTTGTATGCAAGAAGTTCTAAGAAAGGCAGAGGACTGAAAATCCATCAGAAGAAGAGGGATTATCTGGTCTGGTGGCAATAGCTGCTGGCGGCGCCAGGCCGGGGGGTACCACCAGAAGTCGCCGAAACCCATGCTCATAGAAGTAACCCGGCCTGGTCGGTGGCTGACGAGGACCAGAATCCCTATCAGTCCGTGTCTGCCTTTGAGGAGACTGGGCCACCATGGGAGCATTAGGCTGGCCCAGGTAGGTTAGTTCAACTAACTTTATTATTCCCTGTATATACTGTCTGTCTGTCTTCCTTTCGGCTTTTTCCCGTTCTCGGGAGTCGCCACAGTGAATCATCTGATTCGCACGTTTGATTTGGCAGAGGTTTTTACGTCGGATGCCCGTCCTGTCACAACCCTTTTTAGCAAGGGACAGAAACACGCTGACGACTTTGCAGCTACTCTTTACGAAAGTCAGCAATGGTTCTTTTACATGCCTCACACCATAGACAGTGAGAGACATGGCCGGCCTTTGATAACCCAGTTAGCTGCACTGGGGGGGACAGTGACAGCCTTGTGGAGAGTGGGACTTGAACCCCCAAGTTTTGGATCAGCGATCCAGCGCCCTATACCACTAGACCACCACTGCCCCATATATACTATATACTATATACATATGTATATATATATAGGCCTCCATCAGTCCCGAAGGACTATGGCTGCGCTCTGGCTGTTATCCCGGCTGGTGATACTCTCCAGTGCGCAGAGCCAGGGTAGGGAGTAATGGAGGACAGGCTGTTACCCAAGCAGCAAGTCCCCCTCTCCCCCTCTCAGCGCCACCGGAAGGATCCAATGGAAGGACAAATGCCAATATGACTGGGTTCTAGTGCTGCTGCAGGAATTACCAGAACGTTACTGTGAACGAACTGCCTCAGGGGACTCCAACTCCCGTAAAATTGGGGATGTTACTGTGTTTATAATGAACCTTCTACCTAGGTAAAGTCTGTTGGGCTTTTTACACCAAAGCCATTGTGGCTCATCAGGCCGGTGCTTATCCCCGGTTTCTGTAGCGTGAAGCAACCCGGCGTTCAACTCCTTCTGGATGGGACGCTAGTCCATCGCAGGTTACCTTTCCAGTATATTTTTACTGGTACCCATTTAAACTGCTGGGTGAACAGAGGCACACTTGTGGTTGAGACCTTGCCCAGGGGTCTTAGCACAGTGAGGGTCTAACTGGGATTTGAACTCGCAACCTCCCGATCGTGAGCCCAGCGCTCTAACCACTACACCACCAGCCCAAGTTAATTATAATTATACTAAATAGGGCAGTGGTGGCCTGGTAGTAAAGGTTCTGGATCACTGATCATAAGGTTGGGGGTTCGAGTCCCACTTTCCACAGGGTTGTCACTGCCCCCCCAGTACAGCTAACAAAGGCTGGCCATGTCTTTCACTGTCTATGGTGTGAGGTTCATGTAAAAGAACCATTACTGACTTTCAATAGCTGCAAAGCTGTCAGTGTGTTTCCGCCCAGTGTTGACCTGGCAAGCTGTCCAGGGTGTACTCTGCCAGCCTCCCTGCCACCCAAATTAAAATTAAGCATTACAGAAATTGATGATGATGAGCTATAATTCATCACATTCTCAAAGTAGATGGAGTCATTACACCCCGGCCCGGTTTGTTTATCAGCTAAATTGTACAGATTGGAGGTCACATTTCTTCTTTCTTTTCCTTTCGGCTGTTCCCTTCAGCGGTCGCCACAGCAAATGATCTGCCTCCATCTCTCCCTATCCTCTGCATCTTCTACTCTTACTCCAACGACCTTCATGTCCGCCTTCACCGCATCCATAAATCTTCTCTTTGGTCTTCCTCTGGGCCTTCTGCCTGGTAGTTCCAACCTCAGCATCCTACTACCAGTATATTCACTATCCCTCCTCTGTACATGTCCAAACCATCTCAATCTAGCCTCTCTGACTTTGTCTCCAAAACATCGAACATGTGCTGTCCCTCTGATGGACTCGTTTCTGATCCTATCCATCCTCATTACTCCAAAAGAGAACCTCAATTGAAGGTGGAAAAAAAAAAAAAAAAAAAAAAAAAAAAGTTATTTATCTTGATTTCATGAGTGTGAACATTTTAGGTCCACTGTAGTTTACACTTGTCTGATAATAAACTCGCTCCTGCTTGTTTTGCAATCTGTGTTTTTCAACTTTTTTTCCCTATGAGGAATGAATGCATTTTCATCACCGACTTCCTTAAAAGACGCAGCAGAAAACCACCGACGCACCGGCTGTACAAGACTTTTCTTGAAAACTTCTATACAGACAGGAACTGTTTTTGAAATCAAAGCAGTTTCTTTCTTTCTTTCTTTCTTTTTAAACAGGAAGCAGCAGTTGTCATTTGGTGACGCATCCTTTAACCAGAGCAGGTAAAGTGTCTGGTACCATTTCTGATCGAAAACGCTGGTACATTTTCTAAAAATTTATAACCAATAGAAGAAAAGGCTGGACACATTCACACTTTTAAAAATTTTAATTTATTCATATCTTAAATTAAAAACATTTGAATTCCATTTGATTACTCCAAAAGGCACAATCATCCTCATAGCTCAGAAGATTAATAAAACACTGTCATTTTTTTTTTTTATCTCCTTTCCCCCTTTTTTTAAATAAGAAACTGAAATGATCTTAAAAGGGAAATTCTTGCAGTTTATGAAAATGGCTATTTTACTGAGAGGCTCTTCAGAACATCTTGTGATATGTCTTTTTGTCTTTGTATCAGAACATTATGAAGGAAAGAAAAGTACATGCTGGTTTGTGTTTATCAGGAAAAGTAAACACGAGTGCAGCCAATGTTGCTTCGGTATCTCACAAAATATACAATTGAATAAATAATACTAAACATGTATCTGGAGAAAACAGAAATCTGAGATGATTTGTCATAGGTAAGATCCCACAAAAAAAATAGGGACAGATATGAATTACTGTGAAGCAGTTTCCACAATACCACACAAAGACAGAATTTAAAATAAAATGATTAAATTAAAGGAGGAAACCTCAGAAAGTAAAATCGAGGCATTGGGGGTGAAGAGATGCTTCTCTTAAACAACACTGCACTTCTCGTTCATCACTGCCTGTCTACTCTGCATTGAATAGCTACAGTTATCACACCCTTTCTCTGAGTAAAACAGCGTGTCGGCAGTTGGGTCGGGGCGGGGCGTGGGGGTTCAAAAAACAAAAGTGGATTAAGTACATATACCAATATTACCATTAAATGTGCACAAAACAGTGCAAATCACCAGTCTAACACAGAAGGGCTTCAATATGTGACTCTAATAAGATGACACACGTACTATCAAACCTATTCCAAGTCTGAAATGGTACACAAAAAATAAACAGCAAAAATAAAAGTGTAAATAAAAATAGGAAAAAAAAAAATATAAGGCAGAATTCAGAGAAAGGGACTCAACGAATTGAAACTGATAGAAAGTCAGTGTTAAACCGAATCTTAACTTGGTATTTAATACACTGTAGTGTCGAAGAAAGGCAACAAGAATGATAGAAGAGCAAATTAAAAACAGATGCATGAAAATATCCAACAACAAAAACAACTAGCGTTTCTTAAGAACAACATACGCACATATATACACGTACGCATTCGCACAAAAAAGCAACACCTTCACTCAGATTAGCACGGCAGGAAGGCCCCGGTCCACCCACAAACACACAGACGACGCACAGCGGGGCTGTCACAGGAAATACACAGCACACGTACCAACACTCACTCACATTTACAGTCATTCTGCTGGCACCTGCTTTGTGCAGGAGTTTGATAGACAGAAGGTCACATGGCTCAGTGGCTCCGGTTTGTCTTCTGTTCACATTTCCCGAGATAGACGCAATGCCAGCAAAAAAGGCGCAAAGAAAGATCATTTCCGCCGTTTCTGAAGATCGTTGGACCATCTGACGCACACATTTTCAGATGAAAGTGTGTTTGTTTAGTAGAAGTTCGAAAACATCTCGGTATTATACCCCTGTAACATTAAAATCGTGCCAGCGATTGTGTTTTCTCCAGGAGGAACCCTCGGATATTGGTCTATCTGTAGTGTACTAGTGATTACATAGAGAATCATTGTGGCAGGTTTGGATGTACTGTACTGAGAAAAGAACAACACATAAACCCCACTTGTTCTGGAGGTCTAGGGGCAGCTTATGGGGCAGTTGTGAATTTTTTTCTGCCCCGAGACGTCCATTCTAAGCTCTCTCTTCTTTTGTCAGTGCAGTTAAATGTGTCAGGGTCTGTGGTAATCACACCAAAACTACAGATTTAGTCGATAGAGATCCATTTAAAATGAATGCAGGTCTTTCTTTTCAAGTGTGTTTCACTGTATATGTCTAAGATTATTTAAACTGCAGCATGTTTTCACTGTGTGTATAGATGTGTGCGTGTGTGTGTATAGATGCGTGTGTGTGTGTGTGTGTGTATAGATGTGTGTGTGTGTGTGTATAGATGTGTGTGTGTGTGTGTGTGTGTGTGTGTGTATAGATGTGTGTGTGTGTGTGTGTGTGTGTCAGAGAGAGAATTCTTAGTTCTCTGCATTACTAAAGAGCACCCTCTGGTCGGTTCGGGCAAGTTTAGCAGGTGGCTCCAGAGGCTCCTCTCCAAGAGCGGCTCCATCAGCGGGCAGAGACAATTCTTGACACTCGTCATCACTCTCCTCTTCCTCTTCATCTTCCTCTTCTGAAAAACAAACATAATGAAATGGTTGAAACAGAAGTTACGATGATGAAAGTGTGTGTTTACATGCACACACACAAGAGAGAGAGAGAGAAATAATAGCAAGGTAGTCATAGCAAGGCGGATTACCTTTATCAGGATCAAGTGTGTTAAGACTGCGACCAAGGCTGGCAAACTAACAGTGAAAAGAAGATTTAAAAAAAAAAAGAATCACTCAAAACTAAAGTAAACCAAACTAGGTGATAACCTTTAACGGTGCATGACATTTTTCCTTTACACTAAATGTGAAAACAACTTCTCATATTGAGCACATGTGTGTGTGTACCTCTCCCATGACGGCAATCGGGGTCTCCCCTTTGGCTTGGGCCACTCTGTGCTCTATTAGGTAATACATGTACTCGTCATACAGCAGGCGGATCAGATGAAAAGAACCAAAACTGGCTGCGCTGCGCAGTGTAAGATCTCTGATTACCATAGAGCTGCACACACAAAGACAGAGAGAGATTTTCGACCCTGTAAATTAAGTTGAATATTGTTATGATAGTACTATAATAATAATCCTTCATCAAGTCATTCATTCATTTTCTGAACCACTTAATTCTAATTATGGTCATGGGGAGGCTGCCGACCATCCCAGATGACTCTTGGCGAGGGTGGGGTGCACAAGGGACAGCTCGCCAGACCATCGCAGGGCTATAACAACAATAATAATGTAATATTACTATACAGTGGTACCTCACCTTACAAAATTAATCCGCTCCTGAGCCTGTTTTGGAACCTGGATTTTTCGTAAGTAGAACCGCATTTTACATGTAAAACAATTGATTCATTCCAAGGCTCCCAATACTACCCTTTAAAAATGATAAAAGCATACCTTTCAAGATACTTACTTCGTGTTTACCATGTCTTCTTAGCAGAGTTATAAGCAAGGTTAAAAGCCTGAGCCAAAGAATAAAGTTGCAATGAGCACACTCGAAAAACTCATGAACAAACTGCTGCTCAAGGGAGCTGTGTCATCCCTCCTAAACATTGGGAGGCCAGCGGAGTAGGATTTTGGGAACTAGCCAATTAGAGGGAGCTGCATCATCCCTCCTAGCCAATGGGAGGCTAGTGGGCCGGGATGTTGGGAGATAGCCAATAGGAGGCCAGTAGAGTGGGATGTTGAGAGATAGTCAACGAGAGAGCAACTCGTACATCGTTTGAATTTTTTTTTTTAATTGACCATGTCTTCTAAGCAGAGTTATAATCTTCCAAATGTTAATGGAAGGTTAAAGGCCTGAGCCAAAGAATAAAATTGCAATGAGCACACTCAAAAAACTCATGAAACAAGCTGCTGCTCAAGGGACCTGCGTCATCCCTCCAAGCCAATGGGAGGCCAGCAGACGGTGTCATGCCTTCTAGCCAATGGGAGGCCAGCGGGGCGGGATGGAAAATAGTCAATGGGAGAGCAGCTTGTGGATTGTTTGAATGGTGCGTTTGGCGTGTTTCATAAGGAGAACTAGTTTCGTATACAGAGACAAAAAGTTTTTCGTAACCTGGATTTTTCGTTTGCTGGGACTATTGTAAGGTGAGGTATTACTGTAATAGTGTTTTAAAACCATCATATTTTTAAACCCTGAAACTACCAGAAGCCAACAAAAAGCCAATGTTCATTTCTTATTCTCATAATGAAACAGAGACAGGTGAGCAAAGGAAAAGTGGCACCTTCAAGCCAACTCCAAAAAAAAAAAAAATTAAAAATAGAACACAGGGGTCCAGACACTCTCACCGAAAGAAACAGCTCAGAATATGCCAATATAAAACAAGCATAGCCTTGCAGAACTGATTTGGTTGACATGCCTCTGCAAGATCACGTGGTCATCAGGGGCCGTTCGAGCGGAGTAGTAGGTCCCTTTTTTGAGGGGCAATGTGCCTTGGTTGTCCTGGGAACGCCTCATGTCCCCCTGGAAGAGCTGGAGGCAGGGAAATGGTTGGGACATCTAGACCTCTCTACTTAGGTTGCTGCCCCCGCGGCCGAACCCCGCATAAAGTGGAAGTAAATTATGATGACGAAAACAAGCATAGCAAGTTTGAAAGCCACAGCAGTAACTGTCCAAAAACCTAATATACAGTTTTGCCTCTGTGACCTTGAAAAGTAGGTCACGGTCACACATATAAACTCAGCCTAGCACTCATAGGAGTAGGCCAGAATACTAGTTTGAAAACCTAGCTTCAACATTCAGCAAGTAAATGTCTGGAAGCTTAGGTGTGATTGACAAATGAACATAACCCATTCCTACAGCTCCCAAGTCACTTTGTGGGTTAATAGCGAAAATGCATTACAGTGGTACCTCACTTTACGAAATTAATCTGTTCCAGAACCTTTTTCGTAACCTGCATTTTTCATAAATTGAACTGCATTTTACATGTAAAACGCGCGATTCGTTCCAAGGCTCCCAATACTACCCCTAAACTCTTTAAAAATTATAAAAATATACCTTTTAAGACCTCCTTCTGCTTCAATATCGTACCAATGGTAGACTGGTTTGGCCATATTCCTTTTGATATCACTCGAGCCCGTTTCTTCTTTTCACTCACATCGGATATCACGCGCGCGCGTGCATGTGTGTGTGCGCTTACCATTTGTTCTTAGCAGAGTTATAATCTTACAAATGTTTATGGAAGGTTAAAAGCCTGAGTCAATAAATACAAGCATAAAACAACAATAACTCTGTCCTTTACACGAAAAGCATCATGGTGGATTCAGCTCCAATAATAGCCAATGGGAGGGACATGCGTCATCCCCCCTACCCAATGGGAGGCCAGCGGGGCGGGATGTTGGGAGATAGGCAATGGGAGGTAGCTGCGTCATCCCTCCTAGCCAATGGAATCCCTATCCAAAATGGCGTCAGGTGGACCTGTCCAAGATGGCACTCAAGTGAAGGCGACATGAACGACAGCTCAGTCGTTAGCCAATGGGAGGCCAGCGGGGCGGGATGTTTGAACGTCATTGATGGGAGAGCAGCTCGTGCATTGTTTGAATAGCACGTTTGAATTTTTAAGACGGTGCTTTCGTAACGTAAACTTGTTTCATATACAGAGACAAAAATTTTAGGAAAATGTGTTTCGTAACCTGAATTTTTCGTTTGGTGAGACTTTTGTAAAGTGAGGTACCACTGTACTTCGAAGATTTAGGTCAAGTTATTTTGATTATAAATTATAAAACGCTTTTTCCAAGATGGCGCCGGGTGACCTGCAGCCAGTTACAGGAGCTCTTCAGTTTATTTTTCTTTTTTTTCTCTTTTCTATTGTATATAGGCGTGTTTCTTTATCTTTTTTCAATTTTTCTTTTTCTTTCTTCAATCCTGCATCTGGAAAACATACTTTCATGATGCTTTTGTTCTTCTGTGCACTTTTATTTTCACTTTTTGGATCGGCGTCAGGAAACTCATTCACCGACGGCTCTGAGCAACGCAGGTCTTACACACGTGAGACCCTCCTCGGCCTGCGCGCCCCCGCCCTCCTTCACGCGGAAAAGCCCGTTGTTCCTTTGGAAATACGGAGGAAAAGGAGAGGCTGCAGAGGGGGACGAAAGACGCGGAGGACATGTGTTCCCTCTGTCATCATGGGAAATGTCCGCGCGATCGCCAACAAGACGGAGGAGCTGGCGGCGCTGACCCGGCAGCAGAGGGAGTACCGGGACTGCAGCCTCATGTGTTTCTCAGAGACGTGGCTGAATGAACTCACACCGGACTCTGTGGTTTCTCTTAACGGATTTACACTCGCGCGTGCAGATCGGAGTGTAACGGAGAGCGGTAAGAAGAAAGGAGGGGGCGTGGCGGTCTATGTGAATGAACGATGGTGCCACCCGGCAAACGTGCACGTGAAGGAGCAGCTATGCACGCGGGACGTGGAGCTGCTCACGATAAGCGCGCGGCCATATTATCTACCGAGGGAGTTTTCACACGTGATTGTGTTTTGCGTGTACATTCCGCCCTCGGCTGATGCGGCGGCCGCGTGTGAGCGTCTACACAGCGCCGTTAATCAGACACAGACTCGTCACCCCCGCGCCATGATTCTGATCAGCGGGGACTTTAACCACGCCCCTCTCTCCGCCTCTCTTCCGACGTTCACGCAATACGTGAAGTGCGCCACAAGAGACAATAAAACACTGGACTTACTGTATGCAAATGTGAAGGACGCTTACAGCTCCTCCCCTCTCCCCCCACTGGGACGCTCAGACCACAACCTGGTCTACCTGCTCCCCCAATACACACCCAGGGTGCGAAGGAACCTGCACAGAAGAGGTCTGTGAAAGTGTGGACCGAGGGAGACCAACGAGAGGCTTAGGACTGTTTCCAGACCACAGACTGAGCATGCCTGTAACTCCTTTGGTGATGACATCGACGGCCTCACACACTGTAATCACCGACTACATGAACTTCTGCAGGTGACAGCACCGTGCCAACACGGAGAGCACGGTGCTTCTCCAACAACCACCCATGGGTCACCCCCTGAGCTCAAAGTCCTCCTGAACCAGAAAAAAAGAGGGCTTTCATCTCGGGGACAGAGAGGAGCAGAAGAAGGTCCAGCGTGAGCTCCAGTGGAGGATCAGGAGGGCAAAGAAGGACTATGGGAAGAAGATGGAGGAGAAGCTGGCTCAGAACAACGTGCAAGGGACGCCTGGAGAGGACTAAAGACCATGTCTGGATTTGGGCAGGGTGTCAGAGGGACAGCTGATGGTGACCAGCGCCAGCTGGGCGGATGAATTAAACTGCTACTTCAACAGGTTTGATTCTCCCCTCCCCCTCTGCACCCCTCCCTGCCTCCTCCCCTCTTCACACGCCTCCAGACCAGCTGACACCTCCCCTCCCCAGGCCAACTTCACTTGACTGCTACAGCCCGACAGACACATCCCCTCCTCTGCAGCCCACCCCAGCCCCCTCTCCCTCACATCAGACCAGGTGAGGAGACAGCTGAGGCGACTAAATCAGAGGAAATCTGAAGGACCTGATGGCATCAGTCCCAGGCTGCTGAGGACCTGCGCAGACCAGCTCTGTGTGGTACTATGCTACCTGTACAACCTGAGCCTCAGCCTGGAGAAGGTTCCAGTCCTCTGAAGACCTCCTGTGTGGTTCCGGTTCCCAAAACAGCACAAGCTTAAGGAACCAGCCCACTACAGACCTGTCGCCTGACCTCCCACCTCATTAAGATCATGGAAAGGCTCCTCCTGAACACCTCCGCCTATGGTGAGCCCCACCCTAGACCCGCTGCAGTTTGCCTACAGGCCCAACATCGGAGTAGAAGATGCCGCTATCTACCTTCTGCAGCGGCACTCACCCACCTGAGATCAGCCGGCAGCGCTGTGAGGGTCATGTTCTTTGACTTCTCCAGCGCCTTCAACACCATCAGGCCAGCGCGCCTGCGGGAAGCTGGAGGATCGTGGGAGTGGACGGGCATCTTGCTGCCTGGATTATTGACTACCTTACTAACCGCCCACAGCACGTGCGGCCGCGCTGGGTTGTAAGTCAAAGGTGGTAGTCTGTAGCACGGGGCACCGTGAGGGCACCGTCCTCTCACCCTTCCTTTAACATCTATACCTCGACTTCATATATAACACAAACAGCTGCCACCTCCAGAAGTTCTCGGACGACTCCGCCATCGCGGGGCCGTGGTGTCAGAGGG
Source organism: Plotosus lineatus (assembly GCA_024760905.1). Taxonomy (NCBI): domain Eukaryota; kingdom Metazoa; phylum Chordata; class Actinopteri; order Siluriformes; family Plotosidae; genus Plotosus; species Plotosus lineatus. The sequence continues at coordinate 17,660,639 of CM045738.1, forward strand.
GAACGAGCTGGAGTACCGGGTCGGTCATCGCCGACTGGACTGGTGTGAGCGCAACCACCTGTGCTTGAACACTAGGAAGACGAAGGAGATGGTGGTCGACTTCAGGAGAAACACTCAAAACACACACACACACACATTTACTAGTGAACATCCAGGGACAGGACATTGAGACAGTGGACAGTTTCAAGTACCTGGGTGTTCACCTTAACAATAAACTGACTGGTCCCACAACACCAACGCCCCTGTACAAGAAGAAGGGCCAGAGTCGCCTCCACCTTCTGAGGAGACTCGGGTCCTTCGGCATATGCAGACCTCTGCTCAGGACATTTTATGACTCTGTGGTAGCCTCTGCAATCCCTCTACGCTGCCATCTGCTGGGCCCCGGCAGCACAGAGCGACAGAAAGAGACTGAACAAGCTGGTCAGGAGGGCCAGCTCTGTCCTCGGCTGCCCACTGGACTCTGTGGAGGAGGTGAGTGAGAGGAGGATGGTAGCAAAGCTCACATCCATCCTGTTCAACAGCTCTCACCCACTGCACCAGACTGTCGAGGAGCTAAGCAGCTCCTTCAGTGGACGACTGAGGCATCCTCAGTGCAGGAAGGAGCGCTACCGCAGGTCGCTCATTCCCACCGCTATCAGACTGTACAACGCCACTTTGTAACTGTCTGTGAAAATACCGGTTATGTGCAATAAAAACCCCGTGCACTTTAATCAACCACATCTACCCCACTGACTGTGAACCATATCAACCCATCTACTCTGCACTCAGATACATTACACTTTAATATAGGCCAATCTATAAAGTTGCTCCATTCTTTTCTTTTATTGTTTAGTAATTTATACTATTTATGTATCTATTTATTTATTTACTTATATATGTATGTGTGTATGTTCGTACTTGTATCTATTTTTGCACCCCCTACTGATAGTACCTCAAGAGCCTGTAACAGTGAATTTCTCCATTGTGAGATTAATAAAGCTGTATCTTATCTGTATCTTATCTTGATTATCCTGATAAAAAGAGATATGGGGCCCACCCTTAATATGTCATCAGTCTAATGCAGGGCTAACACAGACACAAACTAAAATGCACGCTTAAATTAAATCTTTGGGTGGGCAGTGGTGGCCTGGTGGTAAAGGGCGCTGGATTGCTGATCCTAAGTTTGGGGGTTCGAGTCCCACTCTCCGCAAGGTTGTCTTTTCGTAAAGAGTAGCTACAAAGCCGTCAGCGTGTTTCTGTCCCTTACTAAAAGGGTTGTGTTAGGAAGGGCATCCGACGTAAAAACCTATGCCAAATCAAACATGAGAATCAGATGATTCACTGTGGCGACCCCTGAAAAAGGGAAAAGCCGAAAGGAAAAGAAGAAGAAATTTACATCTTTGGGTAAATTAAAGTAGCTAGTTGGCCTACTGTATGTCTTTGGGCTATGGAAAGAAACTAGAATACCCGGAAGAAACCTGCAAAACCACACAGAGAACATGCAAGCTGCATACATATCACTCCAGTCAACCAGAAAATTCAACTGCAGAATGTTCTTGCTCTGAGGGATCAGTGTAACCTCATGATAGAATGTTTAATGAAATGTTTTAAATTGGGATCAATTTAACACCGACACACTAAAAACCTTCTTTTCAAGCGTTGGAGCTGAAGGATGGCTCACCTGTAAAAGCTCCATCGGAGCAAAAAGAGTTTAGCAGCTTTGGGGAAGGCCGGGCTGGCCTGATAGGGTTTCAGGACCTGTGAGACAACACCATCTAGCCAAGCAGCCCACTGCTCCAGTGAGTTCTGCTGCTGCAGGGTGAGTTTAAAGTCTTGCTCTAACCGCTGCACCACACGGTCCTCACACCTACAAACCCAAGAGGCCTGCTCCTGCAGAAGGAAACCAACCAAATGTGCATGTGAGACAGTTGTTTGTGTAAATTTCACAAAAAAGACACGCGGGGGGGAAAAGAACAACTCGGGAAACAGTCATGGGTTGGCACACACCATTGCTTGTGCATTCATGATGTTATCATTCACATGAAAGCACTCTTGATACGTGTTGTTTACTAAAGCATTTTCTGCATTTCCATACTTTCCTTTTTATTCTTGCATTTGAGTGAGGCTCATGAAAACCACCCCACCCAGTTGAAGAGTTTGAAAAATCCACGTTATGACAAATACCGGTAGTTTTTCTGGGGTAGGTCCTACATTAAAGACGTGTCGGAAGTTAACTTTGGCCCATGTCATTCACGTTATTGACCGACTTAACCTTGTTTTAAGCAGCCAAATCAGAAATAAATTAAAAGTTTTGCACATTTAAACCTGTTTTCCCTACAAAAACATTTCTAAAGTTAAATTGATATAAATACAAGCTGCCAGACCTCAGAAGGGTAAATGACTGTTGTTTCTTCAACTTGACATTGTTTTCGATTTAGATCGAGTCAAAGAGCACTATATGATGCCAATTTTTAAATTAGATAATGGATTATAGCATGTCAATAGTGTAAATGACAATATCATGGACATTATCAGCCCTGCGAAGGCCTGGCGAACTGTCCAGGGTGTACTCTGCCATCACACAGAATCGGCTGAGACGGGCACCAGCCTCCCTGCAACCCTAATTAGGATTAAGCAGTTCAGAAAACAAAATGAATTTTATCAGCCCTATCAACGTCGCACAGGCTGCAGCAAGATTAGGAGCTCTGATATGTATTTATAGGTAAATGTGTATGGTATACATGGAAACTTTTAAAAGTTATGGGTTGTTTTTTTTGTCTTTTCAATGAGCTGTTAGAGGAAGAAATATTGGTGACAGACCCATAACATGTACATGCCCGAGTACCCGAGTACGCTATTTCCAAACAGACTACAGTGGTACCTCACATTACGAAATTAATCCGTTCCAGAACCTTTTTCTTTACCTGGATTTTTCATAAACTGAACCGCATTTTACATGTAAAACGCGTGATTCATTCCAAGGCCCCCAATACTACCCCCTAAACCCTTTAAAAATTATAAAAGCATACCTTTTAAGACCTCCTTCTGCTTCAAAATCGTACTGATGGTAGACGAGTTTGGCCATATTCCTTTGCGAGATCACTCAACCGCATACCACGAGTCCGCTTCTTTTCACTCGCACCGGAAATCGCACGCGTGTGCGTGCGTGTGTGTTGACCATGTTTTCTTAGCAGAGTTATAAACTTACAAATGTTTATGGAAGGTTAAAAGCCTGAGGCAAAAAATAAAGCAATGAGCACACTCATGAAACAAAAGTAACTATGTCCTTTACACGAAAAGCATTATGGAAGATGCAGCTCCATAATAGCCAATGGGAGGGCGCTGCGTCATCCTTCCTAATCAATGGGAGGCCAGTGAGGCGGGATGTTGGAAGATAGTCATTGGGAAAGCAGCTTGTGCATTGTTTGAATGGCGCATTTCGTAAGGAGAACTGGTTTCGTATACAGAGACAAAGAATTTTCGAAAATGTTTTTCGTAACCTGGATTTTTCGTTTGCTGGGACTATCGTAAGGTGAGGTACCACTGTAATAATAGTTAATATTATTAATATTATTCTCATTATTACCAGATTTACATTTGGGCTTTTTCCATATACCAGTAATATTCAGTACAGTATAAATACACACCTATAGTAAAGGAAAATGGGCTGAATTTCACAGACTGTCAGCCCCCACAAAAAGTTTCAAACAGCCCATGCAAATCATTGCTGCTTGGAAATCCACAACCAACTGTGTTTTCTATATTCTCTCCCGCACGGGGGCTACGTGAGTCGTCCCCCCCCCCCTGCACAGACCTGCACATTTGCAAAATCAACACGGTTGAGGTCACTGAGCATCTGGTTTATCTGTGCAGTGTTCTGCAGCACAGCACGGGCAGCCTGGGCCAGGTGGTTCAGAGAAGTGTACCTGCGCAGCGTCTGCGCAAATGCATTTGCACATGTCACCTACAAACACAGAAAAGAAATCATCAACACAGTAAAAAGCAATTCAACCAAAAACAGCATCTTTCAGCTGGAACTATAAGAGGAGAAGTAGCAGCAGTTTTCACAGGAGGAGTCACCTGCTCTTTGGTTCTCCTCAGTTTACACTTATTCATGTTACCCACTAGAAAACCCAGACAAATAGTCAAATAATTTTTTTAAAAAGTCAGCCATTGAATTTTGTATGCAAGTAACAGACTATCAGTCGTCTCACTTTGATGCGGACCATCTCCTCAGGAATGTTCATCATGGCGTTAGACAGCCAGCTTTCCAGACTCTTGGCAAAGTTTCTGATGGCTTGAGTTAAGGCACCTGGACAGAAACGATGTAAACATGTGTTTGAGTTGCCCAGCATAGACCAGTATAAGGTTCTTTCACTTAAAGATTTCAGCATTTAAACAAAGCATCGCATCTTTTGAGTTGTTATCTATTGCACCTGTAGGCTGGGTGTGAAAATCACAGTCAGTGACCCGATAGAGAAAACAACAGAAAAGAATATTTACCTAACAGTTACACAAATAAAAATCTGATGGCAGAGATGCTTGGACCACTTTATTAAAATAAACAAACAAATAAATAAAATAATATTACATTAAAAAAAAAAACTGATTAATATTTCAGTCCAAATTGTTTTTATACTCTCCGGGGCTGTGGTGGGCTCGTGGTATAGGGAGCTGGATCGTTGATTCAAAAGGTTGGGGGTTCGTGTCCCACTCTCCACAAGGTTGTCACTGTCCCCCCCCCCCCCACAGGCTATCAAAGGCTGGCCATGTCTCCCACTGTCTATGGTGTGAAGCATGTAAAAGAACCATTGCTGACTTTTGTAAAGAGTAGGCTGCAAAGCCGTTGGCGTGTTTCCGCCCTGCGATGGCCTGGTGGGCTGTCCAGGGTGTACTCTGCCCTCGCCCAAAGTTGGCTGGGATGGGCACCAGCCTCCCCACGACCCAAATTAGGATTAAGCGGTTACAGAAAATGAACTGTTGAACTCTCCATGGGGAAAAAAAAAAAGAGCATTCCATAAAATAAAAAAAATAAAAATTATATTATATATATATATATATATATATATATATATATATATACATATACATACATACATACATATATATATATATATATATATATATACACACACACACGCACTGTGTCCCAAAAAAAGTATACACCTTGTTGAATTCCCTCCACATTCACCAGATCTCACACCACTAGACTTTTTATCTTCTTTTCCTTTCAGCTGTTCCCTTTTTCTCAGGCATCACCACAGCGATTCTATGATTCTCGTGTTTGATTTGGCATCGGTTTTTATGTCGAATGCCCTTCCTGACACAACCCTTTAGCAAGGGGCAGAAACATGCTGATGGCTTTGCAGCTACTCTTGTTGAAAGTCAGCAATGGTTCTTTTACATGAACCTCTCACCATAGACAGTGAGAGACATGGCCGGCCTTTGATAATCCAGTTAGCTGCACTGGGGGGGGACAGTGACAACCTTGTGAAGAGTGGGACTCGAACCCCCAACCTCAGGATCAGCGATCCAGTACCTTCTACCACCAGGCCACCATTGCCCCATACTAGACTTCTTTTTGTGGGGATACCTAAAAGGCAAACTCTACGCAATGAGACCTGCAACAGTCATTGAATTGCCATCAACCATTGAACATGAATGCACACAAATGCCAAGGGAATGGTTTCATGATGTGTGCTATTACATCGCTTCACACTGTCGGCAATATCTGGACCAGAACGTACATCAATTTGAGAACAGGTGGTGACAAAACAATAGAATGAGGTTTGAAAATTCTTTATACATATTGAAAATTACACAAATTATAATAAACACTGAGTTTACAATTATTTAAAGTATGTATACATTTTTGGGACACCCTGTATATACACTGTATAACCAGTAGACAAGGAATCAAAAAAGCTGACTATTGGATACAGTGCCTCAAGAAATAGTGCTACATTTCAACAACATGACACATAAAACTAAAATTTTATTGTAGTTTTAATAATTTAAATGAACAAAAACAGGTTAGTCGCACATAAAAAGTTATTATACCCCTGCAGTTATCACATCTTTAGATCCATAAAATTGTAATCAGCATACAGACGCTCCCGACTTACGTTCATTTGTTTTACGTATTTTTCAATTTTACGTTTTTTTATTTAAAAAAAAAAAAAAAAACAATGTCAAATTTTGAGTTTAGCGTGCTTTCTGTGGTACGAGACGTACCTACGTAGTACACTGTCGTAATGACAAAATGATGTAATGACACTGCGTCCATTGTTTACAAACGACAGACTGAACGTGCCCCTCCTTCTTCCCAGTTCACCGCGCGTTACCCTTGCGTTAAGACGTCGTCTTGGTGATCTTTGGGTTTACACTGTTTTGCGGACTTTTGTAACCCTAAGCAAATATGGTTGGTCAGAAGCGTAAGCCTACTAGTGATAGTAGTAATCAGAAAAAGCGGCAAACCATCTCGTTCGAAATGAAGATGGCGTTTATCAAGAAAATTGACGCTGGTGAAAAACACGCGAAATGTTGCACGTTTCTTCAAAATGGCTCTGTCGACCATCGGAACCATTTACAAACAGAAAGATCACATCACAGAGCTTGTTAAAGGTTATATTTGATACTGTATTTGAGGAGTGAATTTGATTAAAATTTATCTATTTGAAATTATTTTGCTTGAATTTATTTTATTTGAAATTAATGTTGATATTATTTGATATATTTGATATTATTTTACGTTAGGTTTATAATAATTGATTTAGGGGTGTTTTATGAGATACGGTAATGGTATTTATGGATGTATAGTACAGTATGAACGTCATACGTCACTGGAACATACAGTAACAACTTACGTTTTTCTTCACCTTACGTTCGGCCGTCCGGAACCGAACTAAAACGCAAGTTGGGGAGCGTCTGTAACTGCAAGAAGCTGTTGGAACTGCTGGTGTGAAAGTTCATAAGTGTACAATCAGAATGAGATGGGACAGATCTGATCTACAAATCAAGACGTACCAGAAAAATGCTTTTGCTGTCCAAAAAGAACATTGGAGCAAGACTAGTTTTCCAATGACCATCTCTTTAGGCATAATGTTCAGCCACAGTGCAGGAGAAGAACATCTTACCAACTATGTAGCATAATGGTAAAAAATATAGTTTGAGGGATGCATTAGTGGATCAGGTACTGGGCAGCTTAGAGTCACTTATTCAACTATGAAACATATCAACGAGTACTTGAAGGTCATGTGAGACCATCTGTCCAAAAACTGAAACTGTTGACCTAGAAGAAGTGTTTCAACAAGATAATGATCCCAATAGAAAATCCACAGAGGAATGGCAAAAAACAAAACAAAACAAAAAAAAAACAAAGGAAAATAAAGAAATTAATTATGGAATGGCCTCGTCAAATCAGGAAACCTACTGAAATGTAGGGCAGTTTTAGATCAATGGTTAAGGCTCTGGGTTACAGTTTAGAAGATGTGTTAGTTCAAGCCCCAGTGCCACTCAGCTGTTGGGCCCTTTAGCAAGGAGCTTAACCCTTAACTGCTCAGTTGTATTAGAAGTCCTGCAATGACATCCGTGTGGACACACATATGTAAACAAAGCCTGTGCAGTCGGCAATCATCCACTTTGGATTTATAGCACAAACGATGAACTCTCGCGAGCATTAACTTTAATGGACTTTAAAGTCCATGGCACTACACAGTGTCATTAAGGGCTGTGACAGGCAGTGTGCTCGTGTTTGCCGAGTACTTTCCGTTTTCATCACTAAGGTTTACGTCACTGTGGCTTGAGTTTCAAAACAAGAGTTCTGGTTTCCTGTCAATAGTTTCAAAAAAAAAAAAAAGACAGATTTTAAAATCTAATTCTCTGAGAGCCACATACACATGTATACACACACATACACACACACAGTGGTACCTCACCTTACGAAATTAATCTGTTCCAGAACCTTTTTCGTAACCTGGATTTTTCGTAAAATGAACCGCGTTTTACATGTAAACGCCCTCCTTCTGCTTCAATATCTTATCGATGGTAGACGGGTTTGGCCATATTCTTTAGTGATATCACGCAACCGCATGCCACAAGCCCGCTTATTCTTTTCACTCGCACCGGAAATCACACGCACGCGCGCGCGCGTGTGTGTGTGTGTGTGTTTGGGCGCGTGTGTTGACCATGTCTTAGCAGAGTTATAATCTTACAAATGTTTATTAAAAGCCCGAGTCAAAAAATAAAGCAATGAGCACACTCATGAAACAACAGTAACTCTGTCCTTTACATGAAAAGCATTATGGGAGATGCAGCTACATAATAGCCAATGGGAGGGAGCTGAGTCATCCTTCCTAGCCAATGGGAGGCCAGCGGGGCGGGATGTTGGGAGATAGCCAATAGGAGGGAGCGGAGTCATCCCTCCTAGCCAATGGGAGGCCAGCGAGGCGGGATGTTGGAAGATAGTCATTGGGAAAGCAGCTCGTGCATTGTTTGAATGGCGCATTTCGTAAGGAGAACTGGTTTCGTATACAGAGAAAGAATTTTCGAAAATGTTTTTCGTAACCTGGATTTTTCGTTTGCTGGGACGATCGTAAGGTGAGGTACCACTGTATAAAAATTAATATTATTAATTCTTAATACTTCTTAAATTGTTTCTGTACTTAAACATGGCTGACCGCAGCAGCGCAAGATGCTATAAATTACACCTTAACTCAGAGAAGTGGGATGTGTGAGAGGAAAGGAAGTGTGCATTTCTCTCAGCTAGCAGAAGTGACATGTTCTCATATACAACGGTTCTCTGTGTTTACATCGAGACTTGTGTGGTTTTATATCCTCTATTCACAAGTTGGCAACACAGTGTCATGTGGAATTAGATGATAGTCATTGTGGCTTATTATGAGCTTGAGTAAGATAAAATGTTGGATGTGTGAAAGGTGAGAATTTAAGGCTGACTCACTGGGTATGGGTCTCAGTACATCTGGGATGAGGATCTCCACCAGGCCCTGGTACAGCGTGTTGTCACAGTCACGGCTCCAACGCAGTGCTGGTTCAAATTTGCACAGCAGCACCAGGCATGACTTGGGAAGCCGCTTCTCTGACTCATCATGACTTTGAAAAAAATAAGAAATATATTTAAAAACATAAAACAAAGCAGTGATGGTAAGGTTCTGGATCGCTGATCCCAAGATTGGGGGTTCAAGCCCCCACTCACAACAGTCAACAAGTTGTCACTGACCCCTCCCACCCCCCAACCCAGTGCCGCTAACTGGGTAGTCAAAGGCCGGCCATGTCTCTCACGGTCTACGGTGTGACGCTTTAAAAGAACCATTGCTGACTTTCGGCAAGAGTAGCTGCATAGCCGTCAGCGTGTTTCTGCCCTGCGATGGCCTGGCGAGCTGTCCAGGGAGTACTATTCCTTCGCCCAGAATTGGCCGAGATGGGGGCCAGCTTCCGTGCGACCCTAATTAGAATTAAGCAGTTCAGAAATTGAATGAAACAATGAACAAGCTGTATCCAACAGTTTCTGCTCAAAGCTTTATTTCAAGACATTTGTGTCTTGGAGCTGCAAACCACAAGATGTGTGTAGACTGCTGCAGTGCGCCCACATTTCAATTCAGCTTTAAAACAGGACATGGCGTGTCTTCATACTCACACAGACAGCGTTGCCGGGTCTCCTGCCTGGCTCTCACTAAACCTCCAGAATGTTTTCCACAGTGTCTCCACCAGTGTGAACTGCAGGTTCACCATGACATCCAGAATAGCCTGAGGGAACACCGAAAGCAGCCCAGTTACATACAGCATCCACAGGCTGATCTGCTGCTGATATTCCAAATACAGTATAATCAAGAAATGGAGATCAAAGTGATTATATCAAAACTGGGCTATAAATGATCTGCATCTCATTCTGCTGCAGACACAAACTGGAGACGGACAGATTGCTGGAGTTACCTCACAATGCTCTCTGTAGAGTAGCTGAAAGCTCTTAATGTGTTCCAGCTCAATGCCTTCTGGCAAAGGTTTGCCCTGCAAGTCAATTTCAGGAAACTCTGGGAGAGCACGGGACGCATCTTCACACACAGGAACACAGGAAGTCAATCAGGAAAACAGAGTTTGTTTATTTGGTTTGCCCTTTACCTCCTTTCCTTAAAGTCCACCCTTACACACCATTTCCTGCATTGTTTACCATCTTACAAATATTTAGCTCGTTCATCTTTGTATGGCTTGCGGTGCAAAGGTACAAAGTTTTCAACATTCGATTGGTGCTTTCCAAACTGCAGCTAAGTGTGTGTAAATGTATATTAATGATCCAAACATGATTCTAAGATTCATATCATACACTTTATTACAATTTATACTATAATGTGATCTCTTTAGATTTCCTCCAGCTGTCCCCACACACACACACACACACACACTTACATAGAGAAGAGCTGCTCCAGAAACGGTAAATATTAAAAACTGTCCAATCTGATCTGCCCATTTATTTCAAGTATTCCAATCTGTGATTATTTTAATCCAATTAAATTACATTCGGCACAATTTTTTTTTTTCTGTTGTTATCAGATAACTTTTATTAGAAGTAAGGTATCCCTCATTTTAATTATTTATTTATTTTCAGGTTTTTTTAATCCTGTATTTTTACATTGCATAGACGTCACTGAACTCTGCAAAATACCTTCAAGAAAAATGAAGGTTCAAATCTGCATCCGTTGTCTTTTCCATTCATGTGTTTCACTTTAAAAATCTTATTTGTTTCTTTTCCATTCATGTGTTTCACTTTAAAAATCTTATTTGTTTTTTTTGTTTTTGTTTTTTTTTTTTTTGCTACAAGATCATTTTTTATTTTATTTTGAAAATATGATCAGTACTGTTTGCCAGGCTGAACTGAATCGGGGTGTGTCGTTTCCTACCCAGGAACTGTTGGTACTGCTGCACCTGGGCACTGATGTCAGAAAGCCCTGAAGTCTGTTGCTGCTGCTGCTGCTGTCCTCCTCCTGACGACATCCCATTGGTCATTCCTTCCATCTTCTGTACTGGTTTCAACCTAAAGGGGTAGAACATTATGGGCAGTTTATTTCTTTCTTTCATTCTTTGTTTCACCAAATCACTTAATACTACTAGGGCCACAGTGGGTTGAAGTCTATCTCACCCAGCTCTGGGCAATATAAGGGTATGCCCTGTACAGCTTGTTAGTCCACTGCAGGGACAGCACACACACACACACACACACACACACACACACACACATATTGATCAGAGACTCACACAAGATCAGGGAAGAACATATAAACTCGACAAAGTACCTTGCTGAGCACAAAACTCGATCACAGAACCTGTGAGGCGGACGTGTTAATCATTATGTTTTCATAGCATACCACAGCGTTCTGGGTTCCGTGAAGGTGTTTGTGTATGTGTGTCGTCCCTGTGCGGGACTGGTGAGCTGATGACGGTATACCTGTATTTTGTTCAGAGTTAGATTCAGTGGTGTGGCACACCCGGGGTAATTTAGTGACAATAAATAGAATGCAATTATAAAACAACTGAATACCATCTTTGAGACCGTTATTGCAATTTTATTGTACGTATGAAGATTTTTCCCAACATACATTTACACTTCTCAGTCTTTTTTTATACACATTCATCATCGTCATCATCATCATCATCTTTCCCTGCTTAATCTGGGGTCAGGAGCACCAGCCTAAGCAATGAGGTCCAACTGTCCCTCTCCCCAGCCACTTCCTCCAGCTCTTCCAGGGAGACACCGAGACGTTCCCAGACCAGCCGAGAGACAGAATCCCTCCAGCGTGTTCTTGGTCGACCCAGGAGTCTCTTCCCGGTTGGACGTGCCCGAAACACTACACCAGAGAGGCGTTCGAGAAGCATTCGATGTATTATAACTAATTTCTATTTGTTTTATGTAAAACGTGGCTGCGATGGGAAAAAAAAAATCATTGTAGTCCAAGTTTATTTTACAAAAAAGTACCAATTTTGAAAATGCAGACTAGTCGGTATTGTACTGAGAGAGATCAGTGGGGGGTAGCTTGAGAATTGGGAGGCCGTGCACTGCATGGATCATCAAGATCGCTCCCGGGCTCTCACATTCTAAAAGAAGTGCCCAGAATGCTTACAGTATTTTGCGGGTCACCCTGGAAGGCAAAAACATTTACCACCGTCAGCCATAAAGTAATTCCAGCTAAATGAGAGCGAGACGTTATCCAAGAATCGTCAACATGATGGTTTATACTGAATATGAACTTTTGCCAGCATTTTTGCCGTTTCTCTTTGGATATCCTCTGTCCACATTGTAACCTGTCCGAGACTTACATAGTGAGAGTGGTTTATACCCTTCAGCCATCAGGATGTTGGGATCATGTCACTACTGTATCTGCATTGCTGTTCCTGTCCCTCTTTTCTTCTTCTTTTCCTTTCGGCTGTTCCTGTTTTGTCAGGAGTCGCCACAGCGAATCTTTGATTCGCATGTTTGATTTGCCGTAAATTTTTACGTGGGATGCCCTTCCTGACACAACCCTTTAGCAAGGGGCAGAAACATGCTATGCAGCTACTCTTTACAAAAATCAGCAATGTTTTTTTTTTTTTTTATATATATATGAACCTCTCACCATAGACAGTGCGAGACATGGCCCACCTTTGATAACCCAGTTAGCTGCACTGGGGGGGGTTTTGAGTGACAACCTTGTGGAGAGTGGGACTCGAACCACCAACCTTAGGATCAGCGATCCAGCACCTTCTACCACCAGGCCACCACTGCAGCTGTTGTTGTCCCTCTTTTGTCCAGGCTAATTTCTCAAAAACTGCTGGCTTTGCATGTAGGTTTCTTGTTGTGTATAGATATGCATAGCCTTGTCAGTTTCTCTGCATGACCTTTGACCTTCTCCCAATGACTTTGACCTTTAAATTTTGTCAAGGTATTTCCCAAGTACCGCTGGGTAGCTGAAGGGCTTTGCTGATTGATGGCTTTTATTTTGTGCCTATATGTGTGATATGTTGTGATGTGTGATAGGAAGGTATCGGCAAGAATGAAAGGAAAAGTGTACAAGACGGCGATGAGGCCAGCGATGTTGTATGGCTTAGAAACAGTGGCGCTGAGGAAAAGACAGGAGGCAGAGCTGGAGGTAGCAGAGATGAAAATGTTGAGGTTCTCTTTGGGAGTAACGAGGATGGATAGGATTAGGAATGAGCACATCAGAGGGACAGCACATGTAAGACGTTTTGGAGACAAAATCAGAGAGGCTAGATTGAGATGGTTTGGACATGTACAGAGGAGGGATAGTGAGTATATTGGTAGTAGGATGCTGAGGTTGGAACTACCAGGCAGAAGGCCTAGAGGAAGACCAAAGAGACGATTCATGGATGTGGTGAAGGAGGACATGAAGGTCGTTGATACAAGAGAGGAAGATGCAGAGGACAGGGTGAGATGGAGGCAGATGATTCGCTGTGGCGACCACCGAAGGGAAAAGTCGAAAGGAGAAGAAGATGTCTGACATGTTAAACTACATGAAGCAAAGATCACAACATCTGGGACCTATATTATGTCATCAACGATGTAGGGAATAAACAAATGTATAGAATAGAGTATTGATTACCTCTGTTTTTGGGAGAAGGGCTGCTGCCTCATTGCCAGGTGTTGTTGGTCCTCCATCAGCCGGAGCAGAGAGGAGCTTGCTTTAATCCTCAGGCCATAGTAGTGATACTTTGAGTTCCCTCTAAAAATAAAGCAGATGTGTGTCAGCGTATGCATACAGGTCTAAGGATGGGGTGCGAGTATTGGCTCTTTATGCATCATCTTTTTTGTTTTGTTTATTTTTACCTAGTACCCAGGCGTCTTGTTCTCAGGCCCATAAACACAGAACGGATAAGTTTTCCAAAGGAGGCAGCATTGACGGGCTCCAGCTTTTGCTCCTGACAGTGCAGCAGATAGTGGCAGTAGAGAGTGGAGCGCGGGAGGCTCACACCCTCTGCCGTCTCATAATTATCCAACAACCACTGCACCTGAGGGCCAGAGGACAGCTGCAAGGATGAGAGACACACACACAGCCACAACGCACACTCAGACAGAGAGTCCAGGGTTGACCTGATGCACACACATACACACAGATAAGGGACGGGGTACACACAGAGACATGTTCGCATGCACTCCCCCCCCCCCCCTCATGCATTCACATGCTGACAGAGGTATGTCAGAATGACATGACATGTGACACCCAAGTGATCATATATGAAATTATATGTAGAATACAACCTTAGCTGGTACAGTAGCACCATCTCGTGCTGTCTAAAGACACCAATTCAGTTATATGACTTCATGTACACACAGACACATGCTAATCAGTCATATCTTTCAGCGTGCCGTCGCATACAAGACGGGTATGCAACAACATGTGACCAATGGGATGTCTGTGGCTTCGGGTGCTTCTCTTAACAGCCGTGTGTTCGTGGGACTTCTGAGTGATTATGCATATCAAAGGTGATTCTCTTCTCTCATGCAAATTATGACATGAAACGTGATGAAATTATGATTAAATTGTCCATTTGAATTTGATGAATATGGCAGCACAGTGAAAGAAGGAAATCTGTGCTAGTGCTGTGCTAGAATACATTGGAATTGTTGAATATTCTATGTATTCATAGACTGTTTCTCTGTGGTAAACTTCACAGGTTTGATAACTGCAGTACATTTATATTCCATTGCACCTGATGGCAGAGGTTCAGTGACGACTTACTGACTCCCTCTGCTCTTTGACTGTGCTCTTTGATGCGTGAAAGGGAACGATGAACACATCATCGTTCTGTTACTGGAAAGGGTGAAGGTGGCGGAGTGAGTGACAGGTGTAGTCGAGCGGCTGGGCTGCGCTCTTCGCCTTTGTGAATTCTTTCCGAGGTCATACCTTTTTGTCTGCAGACGGCACGCTATTCTCCTCCCCCTCGCTAATACTCACAGTGGCCGGGGAGACGCGAGCGTTTTGTGAGTAACTCTGGCCGTTTCCGCTGCTGCTGCTGCTGGTGCCTCCACTGCTGCTGAGCATGTAGCCTCCCTGAATCACGTAGCTGCCACTGCTCCCATTAGCTCCGCTTCCTCCATCCCCGGAGCCGTTAGCGGCCGTCCCTGACACCGCGATAACTGCTGTGGCTCCACCCCCTGTGCCAGGTGTGGCACTGGCCACAATTTGCCCTGTCCCCGTAACAAAGCCCGTATTCACAGGAGAGTCAGCCTGGGAGGCGGAGACACTGGCACTGGTGCTTTCATAATACTGAGCGCCACTGGTCTGCGTGTACAAAGGACTGTCAGTGTACACAAAACTGCCGGACCGTCTACGAAGAGAAGGGGAGGGGGGATTCATTATCCAAAAGTATTTTTTTTCCAAGAAAGGCAATTTACAAAATGAAATACCCTATATAACTCAAACCCTCGCCGTAGAACCTAATCAAACTACCTGAACATAAACCTCAATGGAACCCGTTTGTGATCTTTAGAAGCGTCCACTGGCTGGAAGGCAATGACGGCTGTAAAGAAATCAAGCCTTGAACCTTCTCTGCCTCTGACCCCAAACCTCCTGGAGAAAATATGTACTTGTACTTGTATGCTACACGAGTTTCCATTTAAGGTCTGATTACTACTTCTATGCCTTCGTATCACTTCACTGACTCATAACATGGAGTGCCCTTTAGGGGCGTACATATGTTCATCTGTAAAGGGGGTCATGTTGTTAAAGAAACTGAAATGAACAGTAAAACAGAACTCGGCAAACCTCTCACTATAACAGCGGTAAAAATATGTCCTAGCCATAAGACATAGCAACAAATATTACTCTGTTTCTGTAAAGAATTGCCAATGATACCGAGAGAGCACATGTAACTTCGTGAAAGTATAATTCAGCCTTTAAAAGTGCCCAAGTTGAACAGCTGTTCCATGCAGGGGCTGAGCAAAAGCTTGAAATAAAGAAACTCACCAGTTTTTCTGTGAGATCTTGGGAATCTGACTATAACTCGCTTATTACATACACCATGGAAGTTATGTTTTGTCTTCAGGTTGTGAGATTCTTAGAAGAATTGTGCAAAATGATGGTTTTGTTATTCTCTTACATCATGCCATGTGATGATTTCTTTAATTTTGGTTCATATTGAGGACTGCTGAACTTGGTATAGGTTTGCACTCTCCAAGTGCTTTTGATTGATCATTGATAAAAAGCTTCCTCTTTTTTTATGTTGTGACAAAAAGAAAGTGAGTGAACAGTCAGCCCGAAGACTTACATGGTGCTGGTAGTGTAGCTTGTGTCTCCCTCCACATACTGCACCTGGTTAGTGTACACATGCTGCACGGGGACCTGCTGCAGCTGCTGCATGTTCGAGGAAAACATGTAGCGTGCGCACGCACACACACACACACACACACACACACACACACACACACACACACACACACACACACACACACACACAATGATATTAGAACATCCTGGCCAAAATATGAGTTTTTTCACTTCCTCGCTTCTTTTCTTCCTCTTTCTTAAGCACTAATAAATCGTTAAGTCATAAAGAAATTCGTTCCTACACGTTTGTTAACATTGACTACAGTGGTACCTCAGCTTACGAAATTAATCCGTTCCAGAGGCAGTTTCGTAACCTGGATTTTTCGTCAGTAGAACTGCATTTTACATGTAAAACATGTGATTCATTCTAAGAGCCCCAATACTACCCCCTAAACCCTTTAAAAATTATAAAAGCATACCTTATAAGGTACTTACTTTGTGTTGACCATGTCTTCTTAGCAGAGTTATAATCTTACAAATGTTTATGCAAGGTTAAAAGCCTAAGCCAAAAAATAAAGTTGCAGTGAGCACACTCGAAAAACTCATGAAACAACAGTAACTAAGCATCATGGATATCATGGAGATACAGCTCCATAATAGCCAATGGGAGGGAGCTGCGTCATTAATAGGAGGCCAGTGGGGCAGGATGTTGGGAGATAGTCAATCGGAGGCCAGCGGGGTGGGACGTTGGGAGGCAGCCAATGGGACAGCAACTCGTGCATTGTTTGAATTTTTTGACATGGTGCTTTTGTAACATGAACTAGTTTTGTATCCAGAGACAAAAATCTTAGGAAAATGTTTTTCGTAACCTGGATTTTTCGTTTGCTGGGACTATTGTAAGGTGAGGTAACACTGTACCACATTTCGGTTCAGACGGAGTACATCTTGTGCATCTTATACATTCTTTTGCTGAACTACTTAATTCTATTTGGATTGCAGCTAGGCTGGAGCCTATCTCCGCTGACACTGGGCGAGGGCGAGGTAACACCCCGAAGAGCTCACCTGGCCATCACAGGATAACACACATACATTCACTCACATCCCAAGGGTCAATTTGTAACAGCCAATTAGAACAACATACATGTCTTGTACATGGACGTACATGGACTGTCAGGGGAATTTGGAGCATGATTTGAAACCCATTCAAGCGTGGGAAGAACATGTAAATTTCACATAGACACGCCCAAGCCCGGGAATCAAATCCAGGACCTTCTTGTGATTAGGCAGACGTGCTAACCACTTTGCCATTGTACCGCCCCCACCTCAGAAAAGTAGAAATGTGCAGTGATGGCTGTGTGGACATCAGTGTAGAACAGATACTCTACCTCACTGCCGAGAGAAAGAAGAGGAATGAATCGCCACACGAGTACATAACCCCAGGCAGGTTCAGATATGAGCCAGGGAATGGTATGGTGTATTCCAGCAAACTGTCTGCTCTGCTGCTGACTAAGTGATGTTGAGGATCCATATATAACTCTAAGTGACTGTCCTCTGTCTCTGCTACTTCGGCACTGTTCTGAATTGACCTGTCTGGCTGTCCATGCCATTCCTGGCTCTGTACCCCTGTCTCAGTTATTATCTCCTTCTGAGGACTTTGGAAGTAAACATGGCAGGGATTATATATTTATAACAGTTGAAACACCTACTATAACTTAAGAGGTCATGTGTCACTTAAAAAACCTAAATGATGTATAAGCATGTAGAGGATTTTGTGATGCTGTGTTTAAAAGAAGGATTTTTTTTCTAATGATGTGCTCGCGAAGTAGAGCCAAAAGAGAAAAAAAAAAAAAAAAATCAAAAATGCTTGTGTGTGAGAATTCACCTCCTGAGTCAAGTGTACAGGCTGTAGGCTGGTGACACTCATTTGTGTGCCCTGCTCAGTCTTGGTAGGCTGAGATATGGCTTGGACCACAGACCTCTGCGGGTAAAATACAGAGAAACCAAATCATACGATGAATAAACAAGTCTTCACAGTAGTGTGAAAGGTGAAAAGAATTGCCAAGAAGCATTGCAGCTGAACCAATGTGGGAAGAGAGGGAGGGGGGGAAAAAAAAAAAAAAAAAAAAAAACCCATCATGGCCCATTGAACAAGCTGGATACTGCTTTCAAACTATTTAGGACTTTTGGGAGCAAGCGTAGTATTTATGAAAATATATTTAACTCAGAAAATTTTACCCAGCTTCCAAAAGCATGTAAATAAAATGTGTAAATATAAATATCAGAAAATCTTTGTACTGTATAAGGAGATTCACTATTGTGAGATGACAAATTATACGACTGGCACAAGCAACTGCACTTTTATATAGTGGTGCTTGACAGTTTGTGAACCGATAAATATTTTATACATTTCAGCATAAATATGAAATAAAACATCATCAGATTTTCACAGAAGTCCTAAAAGTAGAAAAAAAAAAAAAAACAAGTTATCTACTTTTACGACTTGTAAAACACTGATGATGTTCAAGTCATATTTATGCAGAAATGTATAAATCATTATCGGTTCACAAACTTATAAGCACCACTGTATACAGACTGTCACATTTAAAGAGGACAAAATTAATGACTTGACAAAACAATCCAACAAAAAAAAATATATCTATCAGGACAAATAAAACAAGCCAATTTCAGTATGCTGCAGGGATTCAATACTGGAAGATTAACACGAGCAGTGAGACCCTCAAGAGGCAACGTTTTTGCTGTTTTGTTGTTTTGAGCATCACATACTCAAGAAATGGACAAAACAGCTGTTATAAATCTGCCAGGAATTTTAAGTCAGTTTGGCCCACAAAATAAAAAACACTAAAATTTTTAGAAATAAATTCCATCTGCGCGTGTACGTGTCTGATGTACATTTATTCTTCCAAATATAAGTTTGTTCATGATTCTGTC
This sequence comes from Plotosus lineatus, assembly GCA_024760905.1. Classification (NCBI taxonomy): domain Eukaryota; kingdom Metazoa; phylum Chordata; class Actinopteri; order Siluriformes; family Plotosidae; genus Plotosus; species Plotosus lineatus. The sequence goes on from CM045738.1 coordinate 17,679,838, forward strand.
TCAATCATTACTTACAGGATGTCGACTCAGAGATTCTATCAGAACTGTTCATCATCTTAGACTAAATCAGGTGTTTCCATGACAACAAACATCGCAGATACACCGACCATTATATTACAGTCAACTCTATAATTATTCTCAGCCTTCGTATAAAAATAAATAAATACTTAGTATATAAATCAATATGTGCGACGAGCAATAATATATTAATTCATTATACAATTTAATTATTTTACAATTATAATTTAATTAATAACATTCTATAATTTAAAAATACAGTTGTGTACTACTCTTTTTTGTGGAAAATTATTTATTTAATAATACTACAAAAAAAAGAATGATAAAATGCCCCCAGTAGAGCTAACTGGGCTATTAAAGGCCAGCCATGTCTCTCACTGTCTATGACGTGAGGTTTATGTAAAAGAACCATCGCTGACTTTCAACAAGAGTAGCGGTATAGCCGTCAGCGTGTTGCTGCCCCTCGATGGCCTGGCAAGCTGTCCAGGGTGTACGCTGCCCTTGCCCGGAGTCAGCTGGGATGGGCACCAGCCTCCCCCCGACCCTAATTAGGATTAAGCGGTTCAGAAGATGAATGAATTAATTTTAATACAGTGGTACCTCAAGTTACGAAATCAATCCTTTCCGGAAGTGGTTTCATAACCTGGATTTTTCATAAATTGATCCGCATTTTACATGTAAAACGTGTGATTCGTTCCAAGGCCCCCCAATACTACCCCCTAAACCCTTTAAAAATTATAAAAGCATGACCTCCTTCTGATACAATATCGTACCGATGGTAGACGAGTTTGGCCATATTCCTTTGCGATATCACTCAACTGCATGCCACAAGCCCGCTTCTTTTCACTCACACCGGGAGTCACACGCATGCATGCGTGCGTGCGTGTGTGTGCGTGTGTGTGTGTGTGTGTGTGTGTGTGTGTGTGCGCCCGCATGTCGACCATGTCTTCTTAGCAGCGTTATAATCTTACAAATGTTTATGGAAGGTTAAAAGCTTGAGTCAAAAAATAAAGTTGCAATGTGCACACTCAAAAAAACTCATGAAACAACAGTAACTCTGTCCTTTACACGAAAAGCATTATGGGAGATGCAGCTCCATAATAGCCAATTGGAGGGAGCTGCATCATCCCTCCTAGCTAATCGGAGGCCAGCGGGGCAGAATGTTGGCAGATAGTCAACGAGAGAGCAACTTGTGCATTGTTTGGATGTTTGAACGGCGCTTTTAATGTGTTTCGTAAAGAAAACTTGTTTCGTATACAGAGACAAAAATTTTGGAAAATGTTTATCGTAACCTGGATTTTTCGTTTGCTGGGACTATCGTAAGGTGAGGTACCACTGTGTATTCATATTCAGTTTTTCATTTATAATAGCATTAGTAAGTCATAACAAAATATTATTTATTTTATTTTAGATGCTCAATAATAATAAGAAGAAGAAAAATTTATTAAAGTCACTCATTTTCTCAACTGCTTCCCATATTCTGTGGGTCATAAGGAGCACTGAATCATAAGGCACATTAAGCAAAACAAAAGTCGGATAAGTCAAACTTAATTAAACTCATTCACAATAACTCTCATCATTGTTCAATTGCAACTATATGAAACAATAAGCTCACTTTTTCAGTTCATTCCTCTTCCACAAATCCATCAAATTAACACTATGTTAATTAACCACAAATCAAACTATGCCAGTCTCATGAAGTAAACTCTCAGCCACTCACGTTTTACTCAGCGAGTAACCTGACTACAGTCGCTGTAATGCCAGATTTTGACATAAAGCCCGGATCCCTCTAACTTACGACTTGTTGACACCAATATCTAGTGATTGGAGTTCTTTGGTTAATCCACCAAGAATGATGATAAGTTCTGAATTAGTTCACTTTACTTGGGTTTTTGACGGTATCAGTGAGATGGAGTCGCACGGCTTCATCCATACATAATGTGCACTGGATAAGATTTTTTTTTTTTTTTTTTAAAAACGCTTGACGGATTTTAAGTGAGCCTTATGGTCCGAAAATTACGTTAATCCTAATAAGGGAGGCTGGCACCCATCTTAGTCAAAAGAGTCCAAAGAGTGCACCCTGAACAGCTCGGACGGCTGTGCAGCTCCTCTTTATGAAGGTCAGCAATGGTTCTTTTACATGAACCTCGTACCACAAACAGTGAGAAATATAGCTGGCCTTTCATAACCCAGTTAAGTGCACTTGGGGGGGGGGCAGCAAAGACAATAGTGATAGTGGGGCTTAAACCCCCAACGTTTGGATCAGTAATCCAGCAGCAAACCACTAGGCCACCATTTTTTTTTTTTAATATTTAGCATTTTTTTTAAATATTCATCGAATTAAAAAAATAAGGAAATTAAGAAAAAAAATAGGGGGGAAAGTCAAGGAAAATGCCACAAAAACAAGGCAATTACGCAAAAAAAAAAACAAAAAAAAAACCCCAACACCCCTAAACAAACAAAACAAAAAACAACCCAAAACCTCCCATCAAAACTAGTTACATTGTTGTGAGGTGCGCATCTACCTATATTTTATTTACATCTTATACGTTATTTCGTTAATGTTTAATTGTTGTTATAAACATTTATAGCATTGAATATGTATTTATTTATATTATATACACATATACATGTACGTATATGTCAGTAGGGGAGGTTGGGGGGGGGAGTGATCCTACTTTGCGGAATTCGGTGGTCGTGGGGGGATCTCAGTCCCAATTAACTGCGGAAACTGAGGGATCCCTGTATCATCATCATTATTATTATTCCACATTTTCTCTGATAGGTTTAGTAGTTCTTTATGAAACTTGACAGATTTAGGAAGCAGTTTATATGTGCAATTATGAAACTGGAATCACTAGATTCAGTTAGTGGTTTGTTTTTTTAGTATGACTCTCTCTTAACCCACCAAGCCCCCTGATAACCATACTGGGGGAAAAAAACACTGCTTGTTGAGTGAAAAGATATTTTTGCACCTATTAACTAAGGAGCTCAACTCGAAGACTGGCAGTGTCTCCTCTTTAATCTAGAAATGGTTCACTTGTACAAAGTCTGACAACACAAACCAATTGTGTGCTTTGAATATTTGACTAAAATCTGATGCAAATTCGACAAATATTCAAATTCAACATATATAGTATTCACGTTTTTTTTTTTTTTTAAGGCAAATTTGTTTACATGATTTTGCATTTTAAATAGGTTAAAGTTTTTATTTTTTTAATTTTCAAGGTAACCTGTCAGGTAGTGGATCCGGTCACTTGATTGTGCGTTGTTGCTAATAAAGGGAAAATAGTTAACGATGGCGCTAATTACCATAAGGCCATTCTTTTTTATTATTATTGCGTACTGTATTCTTCTTTTTCTTTAGATTTTTTCTGTCTCCTTTCTTGGGTTTAAATAAAAGAAATTCACTAGACAAGAAAGGGGGCAGTGGTGGTCTAGTGGTATAGGGCGCTGGATCGCTAATCCAAAAGGTTGGGGGTTCGAGTCCCATGCGCCACAGGGTTGTCACTGTCCTCCCCAGGGCGGCTAACTGGGTTATCAAAGGCGGGCCATGTCTGTCACTGTCTATGGTGAGAGGCATGTAAAAGAACCATTGCTGACTTTCGTAAAGAGTAGCTGAAAAGCCGTCAGCGTGTTTCTGTCCCTTGCTAAAAGGGTTGTGACAGGAAGGGCATCCGACGTAAAAGCCTCCGCCAAATCAAACGTGCGAATCAAATGATTTGCTGTGGCGACTCCCGAGTAAAAGGGAAAAAGCCGAAAGGAAGACAGACAGACACTAGACAAGAAATTTTTAAAAATGGCCAAATTTGAGTAAAAAATAAAATAAAACAGGATATATTTTAAGCCAGGTCATCGCCTTATTTGAGATTTGTTTTTTGAACTGGAAGAAATCCTGGATGTAGCATTAGGTAGTTTCTAAAAAATCATGATAATAATGGGAACCATGCCAATGGGGAATGGTGCTACATGCTGCAAAGACGTGATGAAGGACCCATTTTTAAACAGATAAATGGAACAGTTCAGACACTGTGTTTTTGCACTATAATAGTCTTCATCATTTTACAGGAAGAATGAATTAGAATAGCAAGAACAAACCATGTTTCATATTCTTTCCTTTATGACAACAGTGTGTGCGAGTGTGTGTACCTGCTGTGCTGACTGCACCTGCTGCACCACCTGAGTGGGAACTCCGGTCTGTACCACTGCAGGTGGAGGACTGGAATCTGAAACCGAGTCGCTAGAATGGATTGAGCCCTCTGGACGAAGGAAAAAAATAAAAAATAAATAAGAAAGTGGTAGAAAAGAGGAATCGGAATCTGGATAATGAAAACTGAGAGAAAGAGCAGGCTTCGGTGAAAGTCTAGTCCACAATCATAGTATAAATGCTAATAAACTATATAAAAAAAACTGGTTTATAAGAAATTATTTCAGTAGTTATTGCAATAATACATCTTTAATAGAATAGCAGTTACGTCAATGTACTTCGGATATTATTATAGATTGTTCCTTGTTTAATCTCAGGTATTGGTGCTGCTCACCTGTAACCGTAACCACAATGTACTGTGGTGTGTTCTGAGCATTGCTGGACTGCGTTGGTGAATTCTGCATCTCAGTGGGGACATACTGAGTCTGTGTAGGTGGAGCTTGTGTGGGTGGGGTCTGTGCAGGTGGAGGCGTGACCTGGCCAGGGGTAGCCGTTGCGGAGACAGAAGTCACAGTACTTTGCAGATCTGACAGGTACTGCTGAGGTGCCGCAGTCGTAACAACTACAGGCTGGCCTGGTGTTACAGTAACAGCACCTGCCGGAGGCTGGGAGGTCTGCTGCAGCTCCCCGACATAGGCTGGAGTCGCCATCAAGATCACCTGGTTAACACGCTGCAAATTAGCAAAAAAAAAAAAAGGAAAAAAAGGAAGAAAAAAAACACATCAATAACAATATTGAAATGAAATTAAAACTGAAAATGCCAGCAAGTGAGTTTGGTAGGGTTTTAAATTCCTACTATTGCAACATGTCCCATAAGCACAGATGCCTTTCAGCATTAAGCCATCGTCAGTGTGTGAAGCAACTGTGAGAGATTGTGCTTTTCACCAAAAAAGGTAACATAAGTATGACGTCACTGATTGTCGCCGCCTAATAATAGATAACAGACAATAGATAATTGTCTCCGCCTAGATAATCGCTGAAAAAGGACAGTCTGTGAAATGCTTCTGTGCTTTTGACACGTGCAATAAAGTACGTTTTGCAAAAAAACATTAATGTGAGTGTAGTTTTCTTTTATCGTTTTTGTACATCGCCCATTTTCACTCATTTTCCAAATCACAGACAGCACTCGGCGAAGACGGGACACGCCCAGAACAGCTCTTGGTCACGGTCAGCAGACCATTGCACTATGACACAATTGTTCACACTCGCACCTTGGGGTGATTTGGAACAGCCCGTTAGCCTAATGTGCATGTTTTTTCATTGTGGGAGAAAACTGGAGTACCCAGAGGAAACCCACACAAGCACAGGCAGAACAAACGCAACAAAGACATTTTTTTGTGGTGGGGTAGTGGTGGCCTGGTGGTAAAGGGTGCTGGATCGCTGATCCTAAGGTTGGACGTTCGAGTCCCACTCTCCACAAGGTTGTCACTGCCCCCCACCCCAGTGCAGCTGACTGGGTTATAAAAGGCGGGCCATGTCTGTCACCGTCTATGGTGAGAGGTTCATGTAAAAGAACCATTGATGACTTTCGTAAAGAAAGCTGCAAAGCCGTCAGTGTGTTTCTGTCCCTTGCTAAAAGGTTGTGTCAGGAAGGGCATCCAACATAAAAACCTCTGCCAAATCAAACATGCAAATCAGATGATTCACTGTGGTGACCCTTGAAAAAGGGAACAGCCGAAAGGAAAAGAAAAAGAAGGTGAACTCGGGATTTTCTTGCTGTGGTGAACCTGCAAACCACTATACAGTACCAGAGTGTTGCATGTTTTTGTATCTATTTGGTTAATTTTGAGTGGCAGAGACGCTGTTGGCTAGGGGCAGTAGTGGTCTGGTGGTATAGGGCGCTGGATCGCTGATCCAAAGGTTGGGGGTTCGAGTCCCACTCTCCACAAGTTTGTCACTGTCCCCCCCCCCAGGGCAGCTAACTGGGTTATCAAAGGCAGGCCATGTCTGTCACTGTCTATGGTGAGAGGTTCATGTAAAAGAACCATTGCTGACTTGTGTAAAAAGTAGCTGCATAGCGGTCAGCATGTTTCTGCCCCTTACTAAAGGGTTGTGTCAGGAAGGGCATCGACGTAAAAACCTATGCCAAATCAAAAATGTGCGAATCAGATGATTCGCTGTGGCGACTCCCGAGTAAAAGGGAAAAAGCTGAAAGGAAGACAGACAGGGATGCTGTTGGCTGGCACAGTAGTGCAGTCTGGGCTTCCTCCAGGTTCTCTCAATTCATACGACCTGCTCAAAATAGTGGATACAGGAGGCCCCCGTTTTTCATGATGGTTCAAGCAGATCATGAAAATCCATGAGTTATTGATATGGTTTTTCAAACCCTATGTATGATATTAAATAGGGCAGTGGTGGCCTAGTGGTATAGGGCGCTAGATCGCTGATCCTAGGGTTGGGGGTTCGAGTCCCACTCTCCACAAGGTTGTCACTGTCCCCCCCCCCCCCAGGGCAGCTAACTGGGTTATCAAAGGCGGGCCATGTCTGTCACTGTCTATGGTGAGAGGTTCATGTAAAAGAACCATTGCTGACTTGTGTAAAAAGTAGCTGTATAGCGGTCAGAGTGTTTCTGCCCCTTACTAAAGGGTTGTGTCAGGAAGGGCATCGACGTAAAAACCTATGCCAAATCAAAAATGTGCGAATTAGATGATTCGCTGCGGCGACCCCCCGAAAAAGGGGAAAAGCTGGAAGAAGATGCATGATATTACATACACTAAAATATGCTTCTTAAATACATACTATAGACAAGTTTTACTCATTAATACAGTAATGTAGTAAAATGTAGTAATGATTAAGTAAAAACTTTTTAATTTTGCACTGTGATAATATTTATGAATAAATAAAGCGCTTAGGATCCTAACCAGAAACTAGAGAAGATGCAGGATGTTTGAGTGACGTCATAGCACTTAAATAATTATTAAATTATTAAAAACACACTCAAAAAAATTACTTTGCAGTTCAGGCAATCACGTGATAACTTGAGTGCCAAGGAGAGGAAAAAAAAAAGGTGTACACATTACAACAAAACCTCTCAGCCATTGGCTAAATTTGAATCATGTGCCAGTTATTTTTCACTTAAACTCATTATTCCTTAATCGCTCCATCTCTCACTCCACCTTTCTCTTTGTTCTTGTTAGAAATTTTTCCATGTTGTTTCTTGAGTGTTTGTTTACGTCACTTCATATTGCTTGCTCCATGCGAAAAACCGCTACACCAGGGATCACCAACGTGGTGCCCGTGGGCACCAGGTAGCCCGCAAGGACAATATAAGTTGCCCGCGGACCTGTTCACTGCTATTTTTAGGACAGGCCCATTTTTAGGACAGCGCCACTCTCCATTGAGCTGCATATAATTTTTTTGAATATATTTTTAAATCAAGTCAATATCTTCACATAGATGAATATCATTAATTATTAATAATAACATCTAATTAAATCTAATTAAATGTAAATTGAGCAAATTTGTAATTTCAGAGGTGTGTATCGACCTAGTAGCCCTTCGCATTAATTGGTACCCATGAAGTAGCTCTCAGTTTCAAAAAGGTTGGTGACCCCTGCGCTACACCATAGCGCGACAATGAGAGCTCTACCGCCAACCACTGGAGTGGAGGTGCAATTACACCTAATTCTCGTACACAATTCCAGAAAAGTATGTTCCCCAGGATGATACGCGCTCCCATAGGCATGACACTGTGCTCCTCAAGGAGGCACACCCCGCTATTTGAGAAGCACTGCTCTGACTCTTTGTATCAGAAATCATCTGTAACTCAGGTCATCTCCTATTGGTCGGGATAAGATTATACACAGAAGTCCATTCCCAGGTGAAAAAAAATATCAGCTGGAAGGTTTAGTGTCCGGTTTACTGGTCATATGATCTCTTTGTGCTCGAGTTTGTACTGCTGAGAAACCAAAGGACGGACATGTTTCTGGAAGCTTGATACCTCCCAGGAAAGCTTTTGCCACTTTCTTATTCTGCTATTTATAGATTCAGCCTCCAGAGACACACATTTTGATACGAGAGAACAAACCTCGTGGCAACACCACTTTCCTTTATTAACTTACGTGAGGTGTGTTCAATAGAGAGGACATTTCTGGGGGGGGAGGTGATCAATACCACCGATTATAATAATAACAACAACAACAACAACAACAACAACATCGTGATTAGTAAACGAACCGGAAATTACACTTCTGCGTGAAAGGGTGACATTTATATCCAAATATTGTTACATCTTCAATTTTTATTTGTGACAACATTAGCCGGAAATTCCAGTGGTTCTGGTGTAGCTATGCCAACGGCGTGTATTGGAAGCGGCTGGTTGCTTAGCAACGCTTTCGATCTCCTGAGAAGGGGGTAGCTAGCAGTGTGCAGGCTCGAGTATCATCGCTAACAACCCGCCATTTTGTACAATCAGTGTAGCGTTTTCATCGCCATAACAACGAGCAGCTTGTACGAAGCCGAGAACAGTTTTGCGTTGTGCGCGCGGTGTTGATTCGCATCGCCGCCGCTTTGTGCCGCGCACCGCTGGAGCCAAATCACTTAGCTGGGCAGCTGCAAATACTGGCGACTGACACATTATACTCAGTCTCGGTTTAAAAAAAAAAAAAAACAACAACAGTCATCGTATCCGTTTCGTCCCTAATATGACCTCATGTGCAAAATTTAAAAAAATGTTATTCACCTCTCAATCCCAATGATTTTTCCACCGATATGTTTGGGGTTTTTTGGCGTTTCAATGAATCGGGCTGTTGTTGTTGATTCTTGTTGCTGGGTTCTTGTCGCCAGGACTACCGTGGCTATGGCGCTTCGTCCTCACCCGGGCAACTGTTGCTACCCACCCGCTCACATCCCGCCCCCTTTATCAGTGCGGATTGGTAGAAATCGAGACACGACACTCAAGCCGAGTGTCGCCTATTGGTCCGGAGAAGGTGTCCGTCTTATCTCCGGCTCCTTATTTGCCGTCGGGCCCAGTTCCGCGCAGCCTTAAAGGCACACGAGTGTGTAGCCAGGGTTTGTTGTGTTGATTTAAAATGGCAGAAAAAGCGAAAATGGATACAGTGAACAAATAAATCCATCTTGTGCTATACGGTGTGCAGTGTCTGTTTAAATATAAACCACATTCATCGGGACTCCACAGAATTCTTCACAACTTACACACACACACACACAGCACACAGGCAACAAAAACCCCCACCAGAGTCTCAACTGCTGATAAAACCCTGAGGAAGACACATTAAAAGGAAATGAAAATATAGTTTATTCGTTTTAAAAAGGGAGGTTCTAAAAAATCAGTTCCAGTAGTTCCACCATGATCTAGTGATCATAATCTTGTATTTTCAGATGAGAATAAATCAAATGTGATTAAAATAAAGAGAAAGTGGATAATTGATTAAAATGATGCATAACATGTTGATTGATGCATTTAATGAATAATCAGTGATTGAGAGAAGTCACCACCAAGCTGCCTGTTTCTGTGTGTGTGTGTGTGTGTGTGTGTGTGTGTGGTACCCTTCTTCCGGTGTACAGGTAAAAGTCTGCATGAAGGATCATTATGGACAGAGAGGACCCACCCTTCCTGGAGTCTTTAGAGGATGTATTGGTGAACACTCCCCCAGGAGACTCACTCATTGTCCTGGGAGACTTCAACGCCATTGTGGGCAGCGATAGTGTGACCTGGAAGGTGGTGATCGGTAGGTACTGCCTCTCCGGTCTAAACCCGAATGGTGTTTGGTTGTTGGACTTCTGTACTCATCATAGTTTGTCCCTAACGTACACCATGTTTGAACATAAGGGTGTCCATAAGTGCACTTGGCACCAGGACAGCCTAGGTCACAGTTCCATGATCGACTTTGTAGTCGTATCACCGGACTTGCGACACTTGGGTGAAAAGGTGAGCTGAGTTGTCAACCAATCACCACCTGGTGGTGAGTTGGCTCCAATGGCAGGGGAGGCTGCCCACCAGACCTGGCAGGCCTAAGCGTGTAGTTAGGGTCTCCTGGGAACGTTTGGAGGAGTCTCTTGTCAGAGAGGCCTCCTTTGGGACGTGGATGACATGAAATCCGAATGGGCCATGTTTTGTGCCATTGCTGAGGCAGTAGCCCATAGCTGTGGCCAGAAAGTCATGAGTGCTTGTGGTGGCTGTAACGCTCGAACCCGGAGGTGGACACTTGCGATGAAGGGGCAGTCCAGCTGAAAAAGGATGCCTATCAGGTTTTATTGACCTGTGGGACTCCGGAGGCAGCAGACAGGTACAGGTAAAGTCTTGGGCGTGGGAGGAGTTCGATGAGGGTCTGGAGAGCAATTATCGGTTGGCCTCAAAAAAGTTCTGGAGCACCATGCAACACCACAGGAGGCAGAAGCAGTTCTTCACAAATGCTGTCTACAGTGGAAGTGGGGAGCTGCTCACCTCAACTGGTGATGTCATCAGGAGGTGGAAGGAATACTTCGAGGACCTCCTCAATCCCACGAACACGCTCTCCGTGGACGAAGAGGACCCTGGGGGTTTGGGTGGGGGTCCGCCAATCACTGTAGCTGAGGTCCATGAGTTCGTCAAAAAGCTACTCAGTGGTCGGGCCCCGGGGGTGGATGAGATCCGCCCTGAATATCTCAGGGTTCTAGATGTTGTAGGACTGTCTTTGTTGACAAGTCTGTGCAACATCATGAGGTAATTGGGGGCGATACCTCTGGATTGGCAAACCGGGATGGTAGTCCCCGTTTTTAAAAAAGGGGGACTGGAGGGAGTAATATTTTTACAGGGTTGGATTTTTTTTTTTTAGGCACCACAGATTTTGAAATATTAACAAAATCAGCATGGTGAGCTCATGAAAAAGTAAGATATAAAATAATCCCCTACTAAGCACATTTACATCCAGAGGTAAACAGCGATGTATCACACATCTTTAACCTCCGACCCCTGACCCAATCATGCATAACCATTACTGTGCAAAACCTGATGTTGATATTGGACCAGAATTAGAGATACCCTGGAGTTACAGTAAGGCACTCTGTTTGAGGATCTGTAAATGGAGGACATTTTTACCATTGGGCACTGTAGTCAAGCACGGTGTTCATCTGTCCATCCGTCCGTTCACAGTTGCATTCCATACACTACGTCAGAAACACCATTAACAATCATCCCCACTTTAGGTGTAGATGTTGCGCTTGTGTAACTACATAAGCCTATCAATTTTTATGATGGTCTGATATCCAATATGGCCGCTACAGCCGTCATCTTCAATTTACATTCCATGCACTATCTCAAAAACACCTGCACTGATCTTCACTGTTTTTTGCTTTGGGTGTTGGGACTCTGTAGCTACACAAGCCTAAAGATTTTCATGGATTAATTTGGATGTTGCAGCTGCCATCTTTAATGTTCACTCCATGCACAAGCTCAAAAATACCCGATCATGACCATTTTTGCTTTGCATACTGGGACTGTGTAACAAAGTCTGTCTGATTTCTTCACAGTCCAATGTCTAATATGGCTGTCGCAGCTGCCCTCTTGAATTTATAGTCCGTGCACTACATCAAAAACACTGTCAGCAATCGTCAACATTTTTGGTGAGGATGCTGGAATTGTGTAACTACACAAGATGATAATGTTTATTTTTTGTCGCAGTCTGATATCCAGTATGCTGCAGCTGGCATCTTGAATTTACATTTTGGACAGTCGCTCAAAAAATGCAATGATACCTTTTATAAGGTGGCATATGAAATGAAGGGTTTTGCCCACTTTGTGGGGCTATTTTGTTTGTCCTGCCCTCGCTATCTGTTGTGTGCAAAAGTGAGGATGTGCATATTTTGTTGAATGTTCCTCTAAAATGTCATGCTGTATGTATTATTATCAACATGCTAATAACAAATTCAATTATTTCCTTGTCATTTGGAAAATTGGAGACCTTTAGCTGCGTGTGTATAAAAAGATAGGCAAAATGTGTTCTCACCTTTAGAAAATGTCAAGCTATCTGCCGCTTATGTAGTTCTCGACCTTATCCCCTTCCGGCCCATGATGGTCAGACCTGCTCACCTCACAGGGTTGATTGAGGAACAGTGAGGAAAACACACACACACACACACACACACACACACACACACACACACACACACACCAGGCTTAAAATTAAGTACACTTTAAAATGGTTTGTTGTTTTAGCTTAAAGTTAAGTGTAGCTTTCCTTCCAAAATTAGGTGGAAGCCAATCCCAGCTGACTTTGAGCAAGAGGGGATTACACTCTTGTCCAAAATTCAAAATTCGTTGATTTTCCATAATAATAATAATAATAATAATAATAATAATAATAATAATAATATAGAGTACTGTGCAAAACCTTACACATTCTATGTTTAAATATAAACTTTGCTATGGATTTTAATTTTATGATTTGTACATTAGTGAGTCAGAACAAAAACATTCGTTTTCAGCACAAACTGTTACCACAAAATTGTTTGTATGTCAATGAATTTTGCTTACAAAATGTTTTTATGTCAACAAAGAGAACAGTATATTATGGGGGTTATTAATAAAGTCGCACATGTCAGCAAACTTGAAGATGCAAAATACACAGAAATTCATTCATTCATTCACAGCGGCCATAGCCGAGCTACACACCTGGCGCTCCATAGGATCCATATGGTTTTGCTGTTCTTGTACTCTCCATAGTGTGCAACCTTACAATGCAAAGATAGAAGCGATGGGGCGGCAGCTCCACACATCGCCAAACATAGAAAACAGTACAAAAGAAAGAAAGAAAACTTGAGGCTGCATAACTAAATCCAGCTCCTTCAAAAATTTCTCCTCTTCTCCCGGAGATCACAAGTTTAAATTTGGGTTAAGGCACACAGCCATCCGTGACCGGGAGTGCATGGGAGCTGATTGTTGCCCGAGCTCTCACTGGAGGAACGTACAGTATACACTCACTTCCCTGTCACTATGAGAAGCTATTGTCTGTCTGTCTTCCTTTCGGCTTTTTCCCTTTTACTCAGGAGTCGCCACAGCGAATCATCTGATTCGCACGTTTCACTTGGCAGAGGTTTTTACGTCGGACGCCCGTCCTGTCACAACCCTTTTAGCAAGGGACAGAAACACGCTGATGACTTTGCAGCTACTCTTTACGAAAGTCAGGAATGGTTCTTTTACATTGCCTCTCACCATAGACAGTGAGAGACATGGCCCGCCTTTGATAACCCAGTTGGCTGCACTGGGGGGACAGTGACAACCTTGTGGAGAGTGGGACTCGAACTATGAGAAGGTATAATATTTGATATTTAGTAATTGTAATGGAAAAACACATGAGGTACACTCCCTGAACAGGTTGCTGGAGTAATACGGACCCGAATAATTATTCTCACGCACACACACACACACACACACACACACACACACACACACACACACACACACACACACACACACACACCTATGGGCAAAGTAGAGTAGCCAATATATAGGTGTCAAACTCTGGACAAAGGGGCAAATCCGGCCCTTATTTTATCTGGCCTGCAAGAGCTTTCTAGAATGTCAGTATCGTACATTCTTTGCAACGACCATTACCATGAAATCTAATTCATTATTCTTCCCCTATAGGTTCAAGCAGCTAGACATTCATGACTCAAGAAAGACTGCATACTAGCTTGTCAATGTTAAACCCTTTTAAAGTAGATATTCATCGATTGTTTGGCCCTATAAATTTAGCAATGAGGCCCTCAGTAAAAGTGAGTTTGACACCCCTGCAATATTCATAAAATTGTCTGTCTGTCTTCCTTTCGGCTTTTTCCATTTTTACTCGGGAGTCTCCACAGTGAATCATCTGATTCGCACGTTTGATTTGGCAGAGGTTTTTACGTCGGATGCCCTTCCTGTCACAACCCTTTTAGCAAGGGACAGAAACACGCTGACGACTTTGCAGCTACTCTTTACAAAAGTCAGCAATGGTTCTTTTACATGCCTCTCACCATAGACAGTGAGAGACATGGCCCGCCTTTGATAACCCAGTCAGCTGCATTGGGGGGAAAGTGACAAGCTTGTGGAGAGTGGGACTCGAACCCCCAACCTTTGGATCTGCATTGGGGGGAAAGTAACAAGCTTGTGGAGAGTGGGACTCGAACCCCCAACTTTTGGATCAGCGATCCAGCACCCTATACCACTAGACCACCACTGCCCCAGGCAATATTCATAAAATGAATACAGTAAATATGCTGGTTGGAATAATAAGAACTACCAACCTAAAAGAATCCAGGTTGTTCCGAAGAAAGAAACTCTCCTCACTACAGTATAAATAATTTCACATTAAATTATGACGAGATTACTTGCTGCAGTTACTTTTTTTTGTAATGCATAAGGACTGATACATTCGTTTTCTGTTAAAGTTTGTGTATTTCTGAATTTTTGGTTTGTTAATGCGGTTTGGAGCGGCACAGTGGTGTAGTGTTTAGCAAGCACGTCCACCTCACAGCAGGAAGGTCCTGGGTTCGATTCCTAGCCTCGGTGTTTCTGTGTCAAGTTTGCAAGTTCTCACCGTGTTTGCATGGGTTTCCTCCAGGTACTCTGGTTTCCTCCCACTGTCCAAAAACGTGTACAGTTGGTTAACTGGCTGTTCCAAGTCACCCCCTGATGTGAGTGCGAGTATGAATGATTGTGTGACTGTTGGCCCTGGGATGGCCTGGCGAGCTGTTCAGGATGTACCCCGGAGTTGGCTGAAATGAGTGCCAGCCTACCCGTGACCTTAATTAGGATCAAGCAGTCCAGAAAATGAATAAATTAATGAATAATGCGGTTTATACTTTTGAGCCTCTTTTTAGACATTTAAGAATTCGAAAATGTTCCACTCCTGATTCAGCTGAGTCAGTGTTACGTATGCCTAATGGATTCTATCGGACGAGCCCCCACTTGTTACGGATAGGAAAATTCAGAGGATTGAAATTGCCCTGTGAAACCAGCAAAGCACAACAGACCACGACATAAACTATAAACACTTTAATACTATGAACAAAATAATACAAAATTCACATTATTTACAACTTAGACCTAAACCATATACAAATTAACCAAGGGTCCCATAGTCACCAAGCACCCGCAGCAGGGTAAATTTAGAGATGGCGCATATGCTGGTGGGGAAAGGCTTGCCATCCCGCGTGTCGGACGAAGCAAATGATGACCATCCTCGCGTGGGCTGTGGGTGGTCGTGGATGATGGCCTTCAATGGTGAAGTCCCGAACAACGACTTAGGCGAAGCGTGTTCCATAGTTCACCTGAAATGAGTTGATCCATGATCTGCCCGAAGAGCCAAGAGGAGACTGGAAGAGACTGGAGGAGACTGTAAGAGCCTGTATCCAGTCGGCACAGGTCCTTAATATAGATTCCCCCAACCAGTTGTTTTATCTCTGGTACAAGCCTGAACAAGCCCAGGCAAACCCAGACAAGCCCAGACATGTCTGTGTTGCCCCTCCCCTCCGTTGGATTGCGCGCCAGTCCTCTATGGAAAATTACAGACTCAAACTGCTCAGTCACACCATGTGACTCTCTTCAATTATTTTTATATTTACATTCACCCAAATAGCATATTAGCATAGGATGGTGGTGTGCAGGATGATGCTGATGGTGAGGAAGGTGAAGAAGGCAAAGGCAGAAGACAAAGTGGTGGAAGTTGAAAAAGGAAGAGTGTCGTGTTGTCTTCAAGGAGGAGTTGAAACAGGCTTTGGGTGGTCAGGAAGTGCTTCCAGATGACTGGACAACTACAGCTAATGTGATCAGGGAGACAGGTAGGGGAATACTTGGTGTGTCATCTGGAAGGAAAGTAGATAAGGAGACTTGGTGGTGGAATGAGGAAGTGCAGGAGTGTGTACAAAGGAAGAGGTTAGCTAAGAAGAAGTGGGACATTGAGAAAACCGAAGAGAGTAAACAGGAGTACAGGGAGACACAGCGTAAGGCAAAGGTAGCAGTGTCAAAGGCCAAATAGAGCGCGTTTGATGACTTGTACGCTCGGTTGGAAAGTAAAGAGGGAGAAAATGATTTATACAGGTTGGCACAGCAGAGAAATGGAGATGGAAAGGACGTGCAGCAAGTTAGATTGATAAAGGACAGAGAGGGAAATGTATTGACTGATGACAGAAGTGTGCTGGGAAGATGGAAAGAGTACTTTGAAGAGCTGATGAATGAGGAAAATGAGAGAGAAAAAAGAGTAGAAGAGGTGACTGTTGAGGACCAGGAAGTAGCAAGATTAGTAAGGGTGAAGTGAGGAGGACATTGAAGAGGATGAAGAATGGAAAGGCAGTTGGTCCTGATGACATACCGGTGGAGGTATGGAAGTGTCTAGGAGAGGTAGCAGTAGATTTTCTGACAAGAACATTTAACAAGGTCTTAGAGAGTGAGAGGATGCCAGAGGAATGGAGGAGAAGTGTGCTGGTGCCCATTTTTAAGAACAAGAGAGACGTGCAGAGTTGTGGCAACTACAGAGGGATAAAGTTGATGAGCCATACGATGAAGTTATGGGAAAGAATAGTGGAGGCTAGACTAAGGGCAGAGGTCAGCATTTGTGAACAACAGTTTGGTTTCATGCCAAGAAAGAGCACCACAGATGCAGTGTTTGCCTTGAGGATGTTAATGGAGAAGTACAGAGAAGGTCAGAGGGAGCTGCATTGTGCCTTTGTGGATCTGGAGAAAGCATATGACAGGGTGCCGAGAGAAGAACTGTAGTATTGCATGAGGAAGTCTGGAGTGGCAGAGAAGTATGTTAGAGTGGTGCAGGACATGTATGAGAGATGTAAGACATTGGTGAGGTGTGCTGTCGGTGTGACAGAAGAGTTCAAGGTGGAGGTGGGACTGCATCAAGGGTCAGCTCTCAGCCCCTTCTTGTTTGCTATGGTGATGGACAGGCTGACAGACGAGGTTAGACAAGATTCCCCATGGACTATGATGTTTTCAGATGACATTGTGATCTGTAATGAGAGCAGAGAACAAGTGCAGGAAAATCTAGAGAGATGGAGGTATGCCCTGAAAAGGAGGGGAATGAAGATTAGCCTCAGTAAGACAGAATACATGTGCATGAATGACAAGGACCCAACAGGAACGGTGAGGTTACAGGGAGCAGAGATAAGAAAGGTGGAGGATTTTAAGTACTTAGGCTCAACAATCCAGAGCAATGGAGAGTGTGGAAAAGAGGTGAAGAAGCGTGTGCAGGCAGGTTGGAATGGTTGGAGAAAAGTGTCCAGTGTGATGTGTGATAGGAGGGTATCGGCAAGAATGAAAGGAAAAGTGTACAAGACGGTGTTGAGGCCAACGATGTTGCATGGGTTAGAAACAGTGGCCCTGGGGAAAAGACAGGAGGCAGAGCTGGAGATAGCAGAGATGAAAATGTTGAGGTTCTCTTTGGGAGTAACGAGGATGGATAGGATTAGGAATGAGCACATCAGAGGGACAACACATGTAAGACGTTTTGGAGACAAAGTCAGAGAGGCTAGATTGAGATGGTTTGGACATGTACAGAGGAGGGATAGTGAGTATATTGGTAATAGGATGCTGAGGCTAGAACTACCAGGCAAAAGGCCTAGAGGAAGACCAAAGAGACGATTCATGGATGTGGTGAAGGAGGACATGAAGGTCGTTGGTGTAAGAGAAGAAGATGCAAAGGATAGGGTGAGATGGAGGCAGATGATTCGCTGTGGCGACCCCTGAAGGGAAAAGCCGAAAGGAAAAGAAGAAGATTCACCCAAATATGTACATGCTCGTAAGTCAGCATATATAGTGAAAGTTGTGAAATCCGAAAAGTTACTTTCTCCTTCCTGCAAATTCGATGATTGTTTATGTTTTAACTTCTTCAAACTGATAAAAGTAACCGGAAATGGGATTTTTGCAGTTAGTCAGTTTTATTGACTCAACTGGCTTGATTAACATGTAAGCATTAGCGCAAATGAACCTTTTTTTTACTTTTAAACAAGATCATTCTATTTACGTACAAACAGATGTTACTATTTTAGAATTTGTCTTTTCATCTAGTTTTTCTTTACAAAATTCAGGTCATTAAGCCATACCTATCATCTGAATTTAGTAAGCATACTATATTTCTTTCAGAGGAATACTAGAATGTTGGTGAGACTGACATTATTATTTAAAACCAATAATGTTTATTTGTTGTATTCTCATTTGATTCATCATCAGTAGGGAATAGGGGCTTACTCCATCCAGTCCATACATCGACCTTGTATTGCAGTACTTCCAGGAACGGTGCACTTTTTTAGGGGCAGCCGTAGCCTATTGGTCAGAGAAGTAGCTTTGGGACCAAAATGTTGCTGGTTCAATTCCCAAACCTGCAGGAAAAATGTGTGGTGGTGGGGGAGTGAGCTGCACCTTCCCTTTCTCCACATAAATGGAAGAAATGTCCTCGAGCAAGGCCTCATAACCCCCAACTGCTCTTCAGGTGCCCCAATGTGTGTGGCAGCCAGCCGTTCCCAGTGTGTGTATGTGCTCACCTTGAATGAGTTAGAGGAAATAATTTCCCTTATGGGATTAATACAGAAAATCAAAAAAAACTTTTTTTAAATCATTGTCATCATCATCATCATCAGCCCTGTGTTAGTTCACAACCTGTTCAGGGTGTACTGAAGGGTGACCCTCAACCAAAGTCAGTTGCGACTCTTTCTAACTTCCTCGTAACCCTGATGGATACGAGGTACAGATAATGGATGACTGGATGGATCATCATCACCATCAATGTTATCATTATAGAAAAGGTTATTTTATGGCCATCCGGCTACCAGTACTGTATTTCAAATCCAAATTTTAAACTAAGCCTCTTCATCTAACATACAGTAAATTTATTGGGTCCAATTTTATGTGTGTATAAATTGGGTAAAAATTCACAAATAATATAGTCTGCTTACATACATAAATGCCCTTGATAATCTGTTCCAGCAGATACTTTTTTTTTTTCATTTTGGTTGCTAATGAATTATGGCCTTTTTTTTTTTTTTTTTTTTTTTTTTTTTTTAAGATCCCTGCTTTGTCCATGGAAAGATCTCTGACTTTGTATCACTGGGTTATCTGTGAGTCCACAGTCAGGTTGGGCTGTATGACGAACACTGTGTGGGTGTGTGTGTGTCTGTGTATGCATGTGTGTCTGTCGCCATTCTTTATAAAGGAGATCTGGAATTTTGGACAATCACAAACCCAGAAAGCATTAGAACATAAGGAACGTTCTTCATTTAACCTCCTCTTGTATTTCTCCAACTATCTATTTCATGATGTGGAAAGCAGTGGCATTGGTTGTGTGTCTGCTACTGACTGGTGTGAGGATGTATGATGGACCCTCATATGGGGTGAAACTGTGTGGTCGTGAATTTATCCGTGCAGTCATCTTCACCTGTGGTGGCTCACGCTGGAGACGCTCCAGCACAGACACAGGTAAGAAAACAGCCCATCACCTTACTATACATTCACTTGTATGTACAGTAGAACTACACAGAAGTGAATTCAGTTCTTATTGGGACTTTGTACATGTGTCATAAATTATTCAGTAAGGATTGTCTTCTGTCCTGTACATCAGTTCCATTTTTTGGTCACAGTTTGCTTCATCTAGAGTTATATCCTCTTTCATTTTGAATGATCTTTTTCTTTCATTAGTCACATTTTACACATAGTCCAAAGTCCAGGAATGTTTTATTCACCACTCTATCTTAACTGGTGACTTGAATCAGGTAGCTGTAAAGGTGCTTATTCACTAGTGAGTAATAAGTAGTGAGTGTTTTATCTTTCATTTTCTGGTGAAATGACCCCCAGCTCATGGGTTTAATAACCTTTAGTCATGTGATTTACATCTTGCGTTAGTTCTATATTGGTTTACAGTAACAATTACAAGTGCTCTTGACCAGAAGAACAATCATGCACATGTCATATAGCCTGGCAATGCAACACCGATTCGGAGAGAGTGGAAAAGTTCGAGATCAAGTATTAAGAACTAGAAGAAGGTATATGATTTCAAGGGAAACAAAAAGGATGGCATTTTAAAAATTAATATTATTGTGTCCACTGCAGAGATTACTGACACTCGTATATAGGAGTCACCAAATGATTTCAGAAAAACATTAAGAATGATTTTATTTCCAAGAGATAACAATATATCTCATGTTTATTTAATATGCCTGGTAAGTGAATTGTCTGGTTTAATTAAGGCAATCAATAGACTGAGCATGAGTGGAAGTGGGTACTGTTCATACAATGACTATTAATTGTAATATTATTTTATTCATAAGGAACTAAGTCATCAGTAAAGAGATTCAGATTAATGGTGAAATTGGGAAAAACAAACCCCCACCTGATCCTAACCTATACTTTGCCTATAGATGACCTCAGTGTAGATCCATTTGGTTCGGACATCACGGAGTCTGAAGACGGCTTAGGACTGCCCTCTCATCCAAAGTTCTCCCTCCAGCATGGAACTGAGCCTGTCTCTTTTGACATATTGCGAGGAGGACAGGAGGCTTCTGAGTACAGGCGGTCTGCCCGCTCCATCATCTCAGATGACATACTGGAAGCCCTGCGCACCTCCAGCAGGAAAGGACGGGATGTGGTCGTAGGCCTGTCCAACGCCTGCTGCAAATGGGGCTGCAGCAAGAGTGAGATCAGCTCCCTCTGTTGAGACCACTTTCTCTCTCTCTCTCTCTCTCTTTAGTTCTCTCTCTCTCTCTGTGTGTCTCTTCTCTCTCTATCTATTTAAAAGTGGGTGTGTGTGTGTGTGTGTGTGTGTGTGTGTGTGTGTGTGTGTGTGTGTTTGTGTGTGTCAAAGAGAGAGAGAACAAAGATGTAATTTTTCCATAAAATGTTCTACTGTATTAGTTTGACAGTGATTCCATGCTTGTCACCAATCACTTTACAATTCACATTCAGTTGAATGTTATTATTATTATTTATTATATAAAGTTTGAATAAAGGTCAGTCTGAATCATTCTCTATATATATATACTGTATGAGCATTCTTCTGGTATAAACAGGTACACAAATATCAGCAGTTGCTTGTGTCTAATTTTCACTAACGCATTTCTAACCGTAAATTACCGGAAGTGAACCAGAGCATGCATCAGTTTCCGGCACTCTTCGAAGCAGCTCAGCGACGAGAGACAACTGATCTGTGATCTGTGAGACGGAAGAAATTGGTTTGTCCCAAAGAAGTTCATAAAACATGTTTTAAAACAGTATTGTGCTGTACTTATCACCCCCCCCCCCCGGAAATATCTTCACATGGTACAGCCGACAATAAGCGCGCGTCAACACGTGCACCCCGAGCTCGCGTGGGCGGGGCGGGGCGGGCCGGGGCGATGAATTGAACGTCATCAGCCTCAAGTCTGGTACAGGGGAAACAGTTACTTTGTTTTCTTGACTGTGTGGCGCGTAACGCGACTTCTATCATTAATTCGGCGTAATGAGTGAAAGTTCGGGCCCGGGTTCTGGTTCTGGTTCTGTCTGTCGCAGTAAGTCTGAGGGTCAGTAATGCGGGCTATGAGGGGCTCAAGCTTTAAGTGACGATGGCAGCATGGCAAACTCGAGCCATCATATTCCCCCTGTTTACACTACACATGGCTGGGATGTTCTCTCTCGGTGAGTGATAGTCCGAGGTTTAATTTGTTGTTGTTGTTGTTTTCCGGTGAAACATTTGTAAATACCATGAGTAAGTGCATTGTATGAATGGAAGCTCGGTAGTTCCCAGCTTACTATGATGCTTAAAAGTTGTTACATTACTAATATTTATTTATTTTACTGGTTTATTTGTATTTTTTTTTAATTTATAAATTCTTATAATTTAGTTATTATTTCCTAATACGTATATTGTGCCTTTAAAAGCCTCACTGGATTCATATAAATTAATTTCTGTCCTTATAATGCCCTTTACCTCAGACCAGAATACATTTATTGTATTTCTAGTACACAGTAGTCACCACAATAATATCTCGGAAAGTATTTCAATCATTGCTGCACCCGAATAGAATAGAATTCGAATAGAATTGAATAGAATAGAATTAAAAGATGAATGAAGGGTGGTGGTTTTCTCTCTGAATCTCTGCTGAGAGAATAAAGAATGAGGGGCTGGAGGTGAATGAGTCTTCAATCTAATTTGCAAACTGGAAATATGATAAAAGGTTTAAAAGAAATGAGGTTTACAAGGTTAACAATATCCAGACTCTCTGTAAAAAATGAAACACTGATCAGATGCACCTAAGTGTGGGTGTGTTTGATTGATCATTTGC